>NW_021027198.1:619504-670664 GCF_004153795.1 Camellia sinensis | reverse complement strand
CAATTGCAAGTGGCAATCCTTCACATTTTCTAACAATTTCATGTGATACTTCCTCCAACTCAGGGGGACAATGACCCCTAAAGGCTTTCTTGCAAAAGAGTTTCCAAGCCTCCTCTTGGGATAGGGGTTGAAGTTTGTGCACATTTTTCATTGAAGGTTCTACGCTTGAAGCAGCAGCGACTTTTTCATTACGTGTGGTGATAATTACTCTACTGCCTTTGCTATTTTCAGGTAAAGCACATCTTATGAATTCCCAAAAATCAGTTTTCCATACATCATCAAACACAATGACATACCTCTTTTCCTTTAAATATTCTCTTAGCTTGTCAATGAGTGACTTCTGGTCCATTGAATCAATTCCCTTATCATGTGGGACTTCTTTTTCTGATAGCTTCTTTATCATTGTTTTGAGGAGCTCATCTGGCTTGTATGATTGAGAGATGTTGAACCATGCTTTGCAGTCAAAGTGTGCATTCACTTGTTGGCTGTCGTAAACTTTCTTGGCAAGTGTGGCCTTGCCAACTCCAGCCATGCCTACTACTGAGATCACTTCCCGTTGTGATTGTTCTTCCAACAATTTTTTTATCAGTTTATCTGTGGCATGTTCCAAGCCAACAACTTCGTCTTTTTCAAGGTAAAGGCAAGAGGGAGATCCCTCCATACACGTGTATGGAGGGGAGCAAAAGTTATACAGCTGTCCAAAAATATCTGCAAAAGCAGATGAACAGCAATCGGCCGGCAAAAAATGCCATCTTGGCCAAACAAAGTGCCGACCGGCACAAAAAAGTGCTGACCGGCAACAAATAGTGCCGACCGGCAAACTAAATTGCTGGTGGCAGCAAAAACCAGCCGGTGGCATCTAGCCACTGCCGGTGATGGGTGGGGATGGTCTACAAGCCCCACCCTGCCTCTCAAAGGCAAGATGCAAGTGTTTGGTGCAAAACCAGACACTAAACGGTCGAGTTCGGGGATCCTGAGGCAGGGCGCGCGAGCCGAGACCTCCGGGAACTCCAAACGTACACAAACATGGATAATCACCGAGTGTTCAAACGGTGACGTCCAAGTCTTGAGGACAGTCAAAAATGGGGTGTCTACAGCTTAACGCCTTTTTTTATAACTCATACGGGGTCTTGTCCACTTCGCTTCAACACAAGTTTCACAGTTGTGTTTCGTCAGAACGACCTTGTCAGACTCAAAAACCATGCAAAGACATGTTTACTAAGAAGAGACCTAGAGACAAGATTCTTACGAAAGTCCGGAACATACAGGACTTCGTTCAAGGTTAGCTCTTTTCCTGAGGTTAACTTCAGGACCACCTTTCCCTTAACAAATGAGGTAGTAGAGTTTCCCATAAACAACTTCTTACCATTTGTAACCGGTTCGAAAGTTGTAAACAACTCTTTCTCGAAGCAGATGTGGCGTGTAGCCCTAGTAAAGCTAAAACTCCTTGCTACCACAGTTGTAGCACTTCCCACAGAACCGATAACCAGGTTCCCGCGGCTTGTATGCCAGCTTCTTTGCAACATCACCCCTTGGCCCCAGCATAGAGCCCTTGTTCACCGGGAGGGGGGGCTTCTTCCTTACCCCAGAAGATTTGCCATGCTCAATGACATTGGCCTTCATTGAGGAGGTACTCCCTCCTTGCTTTCTATTATCCTCCTAAATTCGGAGTCGGATAATCAGGTCTTCTTTGTAGAATTTATGCAAAGTTTTAAACAAATCCTTGTGTCACAATGATTATGAAACTCTCAAAATCATATCACAGTAAATACATTCCCAGAATGTTATCAACCGAATTAGGCACCCAAATATATTTTGTCCAACCTATCACTCTGATGCCAATAGTATTACTATTAGGAAACACAAATTCAGTATTCAATAGTCTACTATATGGAACTTCATAACATGGCCAGTAGTCTTATCACTAGGAATCACTAATTTCTCATCATGTGGTCAGTAGATTTTCTACTACTAGGAATCACAATGTCTTAACTTGTGATCAGTAGTCACTTTACTACTAAGAATCACAACATCTTGACATAGGATCAATAGACTCTTTCATTACTAGGAATCATCATGTCTTGACATATGACCAGTAGCCTCTCCACTACTAGGAACCATGATGTCTTGACATGTGATCAGTAATCTGTTTACTACTAGGAACCACAATCTCATAACTGTGTAGCCAGTGGTCTAACACCTCCTAGGAACCACCAGTTTTCTATCTCTGTGATCAGTGACCTTGTACTCACTAGGAGCCACCAATTTAAGAATATATTTGGAATTTGAAAATCCAAAAAATATTTACCCAATATAACAGGTTGTCTCATCTATGGTTTCAAGCAAAATCACATAGCCTACCTTGCGTGATCACTTACACCTTTAGATAACACAAGGATATCATACAATTGCCTCTGATCAAATCAGAGAAATTTTTCATGCAATCTTATGATTTCCTTTAATCATACTTGATCTCTCAAGATCTTCCTTTAAGAATCTCGTGAGGCAAAGGTTGTCAGGTGGAACAACATTTCTGTTTGTCATATTTTGAAGCCATTTCTGAAACATCACAACAGAATTTCACTTCTGTGATTCCAGAAATTAAACTTAACCCTTAGAAAATCCCTCAAATGGAAATTTAATTCAAAACTAGTCTCACCATTTAACCTAGAATCGAACATGGTCAGGAATAATCCCAAGAAGACTGGAGGGGTCACATCGGTCCCACTTAAAACCCAGTTAACCTTTTGACAAAACATCCAAGAACATGTTGACTCCTAGTCCATGGGAAACAATTTTAAAATTAAGATTTTTAGAGGATATATAAGGTTATAACAAACTAATTTTCAAGCAAATAAAATTTGCTACCAGAATTACACCACTCATAAAAGTTAACCGGTACTCCCGGAACTGAGCCCATAACAGTTAACCGGTCATGATTTCTGAATAAAAATCAGAGATATTTTAGCTAATGCTAAAATTTGATTTCTTTTCTCAAAACCCCAACACTTTGGAAATAATCAGATTATAACCAAAGACTTTCTCCAAACACGATTTTCCAACACTTTGGGAATAAAATGATTAAACCCAAAGACTTCCTCAAACCCCAAAGGTTTGAAACCAAATCCGTCTTAGTTGTCATTTCTGAACAAATAAGAACTACTCTTTAGCCAAGGCCAAACACTTTGGTTTCTATTACAGAAAACCAAACCAAATTCTAAATTTACAAGTAATTTAAAAATTGCTATCCCCAAATACATGCATGTAAAATGCTTCTAATAATACAAGCAAATAAAACTTGCTGTTACAAATTGGTAAACAAACCAACTACATCTCAAGGAAAAAATGCTTCAACATTTAAATAAAATAGCCAATCCACAAGAATTGTATTTAGTTCAAAAGCCTTTCCACGCTTAGGTATTCCTATTCAACACAAAAGTTAGTAGTCCAAACATTTTTATTTTTACATCCCAAATACTATTCATTTGGTTTTGTATTTGATTTTCCATTCCCTTTCGCATTGGTATCCCTACAAAGAAAGTTACTAGCAAACCACAACAAAATACAAACAAATAATCTAAGCAAAAAATAAATATAATAAATAATTGAAACCATTTTAAACTAATAACTCCAAATAAATAAGTTAAATTCAAAGTTAATGCACCCAATTAAATAATTTAGATTAATGCACCCAATTAATTCAAATTAGTCATGTACACAATTCATAAAAACTCTATAACTCCAAATACATTAAACTAAAATTAATAGGTAAGAATTACAATCCAATAACCATTTAGCAATTAAGATGCAAAAAATTCTAAAGATTAAATCATGTAAGAAAACTAAAAGCTAGAAACTAAATAACATGTCAAAACTTGCAACATCCATAAATTATATTTTATAACCTTAAAATTCATGCGAAACATGGTAGGGGAATGATGAACCATACGTATAAAATAAGATCGTACTAATACAATTAAGTATGCAAATTATGATAGAGCATTCTAATTAAACTAAGCAATTAGAGAATAACATTGCATAATTTACAATCATTGAAATAGTGAGCAATTCTGCAACAGTTCCTACTAACATTATACAAAGCTAACCTAATTGTCTATATAAATCTATTCAATCAATTTCATCAAATTTTGAAATTAATTAAATAGATTTATGAAGAAATCAAAATTATATACCAAGAACATATGCTGATAATTACAATTAAATTTCAACAGAAATACACAAAACAATGAAAGGGTAAAGAGACGAAACCAAAGCCTGCACAGAAGCAGTTTCCTTAAAACAGATTTCGTCGTCTCACAGATCGAGTGCTTGAGGAATCCCGGCGTCTGTCTCCCAAGATACGACGGTCAAAACCAGCTACGGCAGAAGCACTTTCTATCTAGCTTAGCGAACAAGAACAATGGCAGCACTCTCTCACAGTAGGAACTTTCTAGCAAACTGACTAAAGAATGGAAGAAACAATTTCTGTGTTGGAGACTTGACAGGAGGGTCTCAATTTATAAATGTACAGGAGAGAGAGGAGAAGCCTCCAGCATTTATGGCTGGTCACTAATGCACCATTAACCTCTGCAATAAAGGCAGGAGTTACAAACCCCATTAATGCACTATTAAACTCTGCAATAAAGGCAGGAGTTACAAACCCCATTAATGCACTATTAAACTCTGCAATAAATGCAGAAGTTACAAACCCCATTAACTCTTTCATGAAGCTAACTTCATGGGACAATTTCTCATTCAAATCTCAATGGTTTTTGGCCATTCTATTTGTGGTGTAAAGATCTCATTGCAAAGTATCTAGACCCATTTAGACCCAACACAATAGATGGTTGGGACCCATTTTAATATTTAATTAAAGTCACCAAAAAATCATTTTTTCCAACAGGATTTTGTCGTCAAAAACAAAATGATTTTAGAAAAAAATATAATTCAGTGTACTTTTAAAAAAAAGTAAAACTCAAGACTTTAATTATTAAAATTGGTAAAATTTACCAATTTTGTAATCATGTTTTTAGAATTACACTGATGTAGGAGTAATATATTTTTTTTATTTTTATATATATGGACATTATTTACAGTTTCAAGTTGCAAGTCTGAGAAGCCATGTTATGCTTTAGGGTTTGGCAGTGTAATACCAAAAATTGAATGGATGCAATGAAGCTAAATAATCATAATTCTTATTACTTAAAATTAAAATAAATTCTAAAAGAAAATATTAAAATTGTAAAGACAAAAACTTATGTCTTGTTTAATAAAATTTTAAAATTTTAAAAACTACTAAAATTTAAGTGTTTTGATATATATACAAGAAATTAATGTTTCAAACTTATTATTTAAAATTGCCCTTTCACTCTTCATATTCTGGTGGTGAGTTGGTTGTAACGATGTAGTGGTGGCCATGTTTGAACAATATATGTATTGATATAAGAAAAATGTTAGAAATCTCAAAAGATTTATTAAAATTTTTATAAAATATCTCACATGAGTATACAACTCACACCTATGTGAGACTTAGGGCCGGCTCTGGGAGCTAGCTAGCAAAGCCGTCGCTTTAGGCTCCCGATTTGAGCTACAAAATAGGGCTCCCATGCAGGAAAAATCCTTATAATATTGAGCATTTTTATTTTTTAAGACATCAATTAAATGAAAGGCCTCAATTATTTTGATTGTTAATTTATTAAAACCCACTTAACTCTAAGCCTTTAACACCAAACTCAAAAACAAAACAGTTTTTAGATATGAAGGATTCTCATTACTTTATGCAGACAGTCAGAAATTAAGCCCCAAACTAAGTATGGCCCTAAGCACTGAGGTCGCCACAAAAAGGCGACCAGGAATGAAAAAAGAAGCATGGGCAAAAGCCCAAGGGAAGTGGGCCAACAGTGGACCGAAGCAGGTCCAACCCACCAGGGATCCAAATGGACTCTACGAAGGAAAATGCCTAAGTCAAGTTGCAGAGGCAACACCTGCAGTGGTGAAGTTGCGGAGGGAACATGTGCAGTGGAAAAGTTGTTAAGGCACTTTGCCTCATTGCCATCATTCCTAATAGCTTTGGTTCCGCCGCCATTTGAAGTTACTGAGGGAACATATGCAGCGGCAAAGTTAAAAAGGCACTTTGTGTCAACGCCGCCATTCTAAGTATCTTCGGTGTCGCCGCCATTCTAAGTAATGTCGGTGTCACGATTATTTGGAGTTGCCGAGGGAAAAAGAAGACCGAAGCAACTAAGTTACAAAGGCAATACTTGCTGCGCCCAAGTTGAGGAGGCATTCTGTCGGCGCCACCATCTCTAATATCTTCAGTCATGCCGTCTGAACTTGCCATAGGAAATGACTACCGCAACAACTAAGTTGCAGAGGAAATATCCTACCAAGATGATAGCAGCCTTTGAGAGAGGCTTCCCTCTGCAAATAGAAGCTAATGCTTGGCGCCGATAACAAGCCCCAAGACATTACTAGCTTAAGGCTAATAGCAGGCACCACAATCTATTAACTTGGCATGATAGCCGGCCCCAAGACTTACTGGTTGGAGCTAATAGCAGGCCCAGAAATATCAGTTTACCGCGGTAACCCCGCAAAGATGAGAGGAGGGTAGCCCGAACATAAGGGACTCTCTTTCCATTTACCCAGGTCATGGACCTGCCTTAGTCGCACAGGCAGGACTAAGGAAGCCCCCTTGGGCTTGGTACTAAGGCACAGCATGGCTGATAGCAGGCTTGGTTGTGGCCTTTGCCTTGGGAAGTTAGGGAGTTTGTGGTTAGGTGGCTAAGGGTGGAGGCTTTGCTGAGGTAAACACGAACATAGTCGATAGCAAACTAATGGAGTCCTGAGAATGCATGTACTGGCCAAATGGAACTGAGAACGCAAGTGCAGCAACAAGGTTCATCGCTGCAAATGCACTTGCTGAGGTTCAGGCTGAGAAGGCAAGTGCAGAGGCAAACACTCCCGTCGCAACTACACTTGCTGAGGCTCAAAAAAGGTAGTTACGAAGGCAAACAGATAGTACATAGTATATGTAGAGGGATACGGGGCACCTTCAGCCTGGTGGCTCAAGGCAAAATATTCCATGTGATCCTCTAGGACACATGTTTTCTCTCTATTTGGCCCCTTGGTGTCCTCTTGGTGGCAAGGAAAAGCCTATAAATAGGACACATTTCCCAAGATTCAACAAGAGGAATTTTGGAGATTTAGGGGAGATGCTGCCCATTTTGGTACTGTCATTATCTTTTTTTTAAGCCATTTGCTTCACCCTCACCTAGATACACACTCTTTAACTCCCAAATAGTTGTTGCTACTCATTCTTCAGCCACTTCCACCACTATTGGACTATCAACATAGTTTTGCCTCTCTAATCACCTCTCTAACCTTGAACCCTTCTACAATCATTAAAGCAAAGTTTTCATACCCGGTGATCTCGGCTATACGATTTAGATCAGTTGGCAGAAGAATGACGGTGGAAAGAGCGACCCCGACCTTGATATTGTCAATAGCACTGTCGCCGGCCTTGATTGGTTGGTCCCCAATCGTGATGGCAGGAGCCCAGGGTTCATCGGGTTTAAAATCACTTGAGCTTGCGGCTACATGGGACCTCAACTTCTTTGATCGTGAGGTATCAGTTGGTTTATCCTCAGCAAGCCTCTTTTCGGCGTTAGAGGCACTCTTCTTAACCTCGGCCAATTTTGAGATTAGCAGTGTATCATCAGTATTAACTTGGGTGACAGAGGCTTTTGCTTTAGCCCTCTTCACCCTTTTTGGCTTTGGTTTGGGTTGGGATTGAGATGGTGAAAACTGAACAGTAACAATTCCTAGAAGGTCGGCCAAAAGGTCTTCCACAACAGGCTTATTGCGGCCCATGTTGTCAGCGGTTGCAGCAACGGTAACTTTGGTAAGTGAATTGCTAGAAGTGCAATTGGTGGGTTTGCTGGATCGTAAGCTGACGCCTCAGAGTCTTGATGTTTGCGGCTACAAGTTCTGCCTGCTGGTACATTTGCCGGGACACAATGACGGCGTCAGTGCTGGGATATTAGGATAAGTTAGGGGGCGGAGGTTAACGACAACTCAACGGGATCTGAAGAGAAAGCCTGATCGGCTCTTGGTGAAGAAGTGACTAGAGAGGTTGAGGCAGAGAGTGAAGTTTGACTCCTCCAAGGGATGTCGGGCAAAGCCGACTTGTATGTGGGTATGTAATTCAACAGTTGAGAGGCCTTACGCCTTTGCACAGGGAGATCCAAGAGCTTTTTTAGATCTCGGCTACGGACGTATGATTATCGAAATCCCTTGGCTGGCTGAGAAAAAACTGCAAAAAACAAAGAGCAAACATTAGTAGAGATGAATGAGTTGGCAAGCCTTAACAAAAATGGAATTACAGTAGGATAACTAAGTCTTACCATCACCCTCTTTAAAAACTGCTCAGCATAGAGGATAGAGATGAAGATTGTCATCAGGAGCAAACTCCCAGTTGCTCGAGACGATGATGTAATCATCTCTAGCACCCTTGTTGGAGTCTGAGAGGTCGGCTATTAGTTTAAAGGCGGTGGATCTGGGCTTAAGGTAGTATATGTAGCCTTTTTCAGACTTAAGGCCACACATGATATAACAGAATTGGATATCAACTAATGTGATCCTAGCCTTTTCTCGGTTTGCTAGTTCAATTATGCCATTGATAACACTATAGAAGTTTATGGCAAGCTGCATGGGGTTGAGTTTGTAATAGTGAAGGATTTCTCAAAAGAGAGTATCTAAGGAAAACGAAAGTCCACATTCAATGAATGCAACAACAGGGAAGGGCATGGAGTCTCCATCAAGCATGATAGAGTCCTCCTCCCCAGCTAACCTCAAATGGACATCAGTTGGGATAGAGAACTCCCGCCTAAAATGCTCTAGTTTTTCTAGGGTGTCTACCCTCCACCTAAATGTACCCATTATCTTAGCAAGAAGGGGTTGGGAAATAGAATGGTTGATATAGGTTTAAAGACCTCGGCTAAAACCTAAACATGCGCTGGTGTTAGGGTTTTTGAAGATCTAAGGGGAATTTGTTTTGATTTTCCTAAAGAACAAGGTTCTAAGGCAAATCCCAAACCTAAAAACTATAGAAACAGGAATTGAAGGCAAAAATCTGGAAGTACAACAAGACAAACAGAAAAAAGAGCATGATTCAGAATCAAAAAAGCAACAAGGACTCAAGAATGAGGAAAATCACAGAGTACTGAGTGAGTATGTGCAGAGCATTGTACAGGAACACAATTGACATTTTAGTAATGTAACTCAAAGCACAATAGAAATTCAAAGAAATAAGAAGTGATGATCAAAGCATGGAGATAGAGATAGCGTACAACAAAAATAAATGCAGAATAGTAACACACAATGTGCATAGATGGCAGAGTAGAAACAAATCAAACATGAAAGACTGAAACTAAAGAGAAAGAAGTTGTGAACTTACTGAATAAGGTTGGAAGGAAGTTCGTCGGAGTCAGACGGTGATTATGAGGTTGCATGCATCTTTACATCAAGTGGCAAACTTGATCCCTTGGGCTATCATGCACCATTGATGGCTCGAGGATCGAGGGCCATGCTTCCCTGAATTCAAAGCATGATAGGAAGCATGCCCATGCTTACATGTGCCTGAAATCCCATGCCATACTGTCTGCTCTCTGTTTGCTGTCAAAACTGTCTTCTGCCGGAGGTTTTTGCCGACTGGCATAATTCTGCGCCGGCCGGCAATCTGTTTACAGCCAATGGATCCAAAAACAGCCGGTGGAAATTTTGCACTGCCGGTGGGAATTTCCCCTAGCCGGTGGTACTCTGCAGCATGCAAGGAACCTGTCCTAGGGCTTTGGAAATTTTCAGAGAAGCAGGGCAGTATAAACAGAGGTGGCAGTGATGTGGTACGGGCTTTCCAGGCTAGCCGGGTTGCGAGCATGCATCATTCGCGGCAAACTTGTGCATGGTGGTGGGTTTCCGAGCAGAACCGAGCGCGCATGCATTGGGCCCTCTTCCCGAGGCTGCTTTTACTGCTTAATTAGCTTAGTTAATTTGCTTATCTAGTTAATTGTTTGTAATAATTAATTAGCTTGATAGTTAGTTAAATTGTATTATTCTTTCGGTCCCTCCAAGCGAGGCAAATCTGTAATATGTGTGGGTGCGTATGTGCATGTCTTCCAACCCTTATTTCTTTCTCCCTTTTACTTACCTGCTTTGATGGTTAGTACTATGGCATATTTAATTTAGCATCCTTATGCTATGCATGCGTGCATCATTCATCAGTATTGCATGCACCGGGCTCGGCGCATCAACATCATGCTAACTGCATTTGTATTTCAAATTCCAAATTGAATACGTGAATCAATTGGTTGCATTTCACATGCCATGTTTAGATTAGCCGAGCCTATTCTAACTGCACCCTGTATGTGTTGCATTAGACATTTAAAAATGAACTAGGATCTTGCATGTTTGCTAACTAGTTTATTGTTTTGGCACGGAGTACGATGTAAGTATTTGCGCTTTAGCATCCTCGCATGCGTGTGAACGTTAACATGATAGCATGCTTACCATGTGGCTAGATGCTTATATGTTATAAACTGTTTGAATGCCTGTGGGCGAAGGTTGGATTGTCTGAGTTGGAAATACTCGTTGAAATCCGTGTTTTAGCCTACTTGCGAGTAGCAAATTCCAAAACATTTTTCCAAAACAAACGGATATGCAATGCTTATTTCCAAATTAGGCGATCTAGTCTATACTTGTTTGCTGTGCGCATAACATAGTAATTCTAGGCTAATAACCGGAAAAAGAACACCTAATGTTTTCAAAAACGGATATCATGGTTAGTAGAGGCCGGTCTTCGGACCGGGCGAAAGGGGGTGCTCATAGCTGACCTTCCCCGATCGTACCTAAGCTCCTGAGCCGAGACAACTCCGGTGATGACGGACATGTGGCCTTCGGCACCGAGTCAGGGTTTCCTAAATTTCCCCATTAAAAAATATTTAGGTGGCGACTCTGTATCTGGCAAAGCAGTCCATATTTGGCACTTCCTTTCAAAAAAATCTGTTTCTCAAAACGATTTGCCGGATTTGGACTCTTTGGTTCAAGATTAGGAACCGTGACACAAATCGAGTCCGAACTGTAGCGGGGCCCCACGCGGGCGCGTCTACAGTTTCTGGCGACTCTGCTGGGGAATTTAGAGAGCTTGACTCGAACTCGTGATATCCTGTTTTGATTTCACTTATGTGTTTCTTTGCATTGCATGTGCATTGGTGCGCCTAGGAACACAGTGTTTGCCATCTGCCATTCCTGAACGGTTTGCCGGAGGCTTGTCTTGTCAAGGCATGACCATAAGGCTGACCGGTTATGGGCTCTGCCAGCATGGGAACACACACCCCGGTTTACCGGGGCACCCTTTTCGACCATTCGACGTAGTGCATATTCGGATCCATAGTGACCATTCCAAGTTAGGACAGGCTGCTTACCGGATGTTAGGTTGTTTGAGAACCGCTGCGTGCATAGTGAAACCCTAGCTCCTGACAAAATAGGACAGGGAAACCCTACCCCAACATAGGGGTGTTTTGGCTCTCTTTACTTGCTATGTGCTTTTAGAGTGTTTCTCTACAGGAACATGCATATCAGTTTGCAAGATTGAGTATTAGGCCTGAGGGTATCAGCATCAGTTTATGAGAATCAGTTATCCGCGGGTATCAGGTTTAGTTTTGGGAACAGAGATTTTTGAGAACAGTGATCAGTATCAAGGAACAGTGTGTCCAGTTTACCCACTATGTATTATGGATACCCAACTGTGTATTGTATGTGTGTATTGTATGCCGTTATGCTGTTCGGTTGTTAGTTTATTTACTGCTTTATTTATCTTTTTGCTAGGTAGTTTAGCAACATTGCTTCCAACCCGGTAGACATCCCCCAAGCACTCTGGGTCAGAGGTCGCCGACTCCATCGATCTGAGGATCTGATAGCAGGACAACCGGTGTACCATTCTCTACCCCCGGTTACTAAACGGAAGGCAACTAGGCAGAGGGCATCGGTTCAACAATCAGTACAGAGGGCTTTGTCTACCCCACCTGTGTACAGTAGGGATCAGGATCCTGTTTCACCCGCAGAAAGGGAACATATACCGACAATTCAGTCAGAACAGAACAGCATGGCTAGTTTAGAAGAGATGGTGCGCCAACTCCAAGAAAGCATGAAAATGATGCAGCAGGATGCTGTCCGACAGGCAGAATTCGCCAAACAACAAGCCACAGTTATGAGTGAGCAAGCAGAGTTAATTGTGAGACTGCAGCAGCAAACTGGGGCGTCAGCTTCACAGCAAGTCCCTCCCCCACTAAGGGTTCCGATACCCGAAGAGACTCCAAACGCCCGGAATGTCCAAGAAGATCAATGCATGCGTACATTCATACATTTGTCCTGCATGCACCGGGCTCGGTACATCATGCTAACTGCATTTGTATTTCAAATTCCGAATTGAATACATGCGTTAACTGATTGCATTTCACATGACATCCTTAGATTAGCCGAGCCTATTCTAGTAACATTTTGTATGCGATGCATTAGGCACTTAACATGGACTTGGAGGGACGTCTACAGTTTCTGGTGACTCTGCTGGGGATTTAGAGAACTTGACTCGAACTCTTGATATCTGTTTTTGACTACGCTTGTGTGTTTCTTTGCATTGCATTTGCATTGGTGCGCTTAGGACACCGTGTTTGCCATCTGCTATTCCTGAACGGTTTGCCGGAGGCTTGTCTTGTCAAGGCATGACCATAAGGCTGACCGGTTGTGGGCTCTGCCAGTATGGGAACACAAACCCCGGTTTTACCGGGGCACCCTCTTTGACCATTCGACCTAGTGCATATTCGGATCCATAGTGACCATTCCAAACTAGGACAGGTTGCTTACCCGTTTATAGGTTGTTTGAAGCCGCTGCGTGCGTAGTGAAACCCTAGCTCCTGACAAAATAGGACAGGGAAACCCTACCCCAACATAGGGGTGTTTTGGCTCTCACTTATCTGCTATGTGCTTTAGAGTGCGTCTCTACAGGAATGTATGTATCAGTTTGCAAGTTTGGGCATCAGGCCTGTGGGCACCAGTTCAGTATTTTGGGATTCAGTTTACCTGAGGGTATCGGTTTACAGGCAGAATTTTGGGGCAAAATTTAGTAGAGGGCATAGTCATCCTGTTATGCTCATATCTGTTTTGGCGAAATTAGGCTGAGATGCTGCATGTTTTGTCTTTTGCTAGGTAGTCTGGGAACCATAGCTTCAGAGGGCTCCAATATCCCCCGAGGTTCATCGGACTTGTGCTGATAGACTTTGTCAAGCCAGAGATTCAGTTCAAGGGCAATCAGTTTTCCTTTGCCAGAGGCAGGGTAAAAAGGCCAATCAGGCACAGATCACCCAGCTCAGCAGTTACCAGATCAGTGGCCCTCATCCGCCCCACCAGTAAACAGCTGGGCCGAGGTCTCAGTTTTCACCACAGGAATAGATATACCAGTCAGTCAGCCAGAATAGCAGAACACGGCAGGGATGGAGGAAATGATGCGTCAACTCCAAGAAAGTATGAAACTCATGCAGCAAGATGCTGTCCGCCAACGAAATTTGTCAAACAGCAGGTTGCGATCATGGCCCAACAGGCAGAGCTAATCACTAGGCTGCAACAGCAAAACGGAGCATCTGCTTCGCATCAAGCTCCTCTCTCACCAGGAGCTCCAACACCCGGAGAAACACCAAATGTCTAAGAAGGTACAGACATTCCGATAGAGCCGGCTCCGCCCCCAATCCTACCCTAGCTATCCAAAACACCTACCCATCTACCGGATTATCCCTTCGAATTCGAGGTGGACCCTATGGCATTAAAACTGAACAAGCTTGAAAAGTTGTTCAAGAAATCTCAAGGAGTGAAGTCCATCCCGGACATCGAGGATAGGTATACCGACGCAGCTGTGACACTGCCAGACAGATTCAAGATGCCACATATTGACTGTTTCGATGGGTCCGGGGATCCCATGGTGCACTTGCGGCTGTTTTCAGACATTTTAAGGCCGATGGGCCTCACCAGATTACAGAAGCTTTCTTTGTTCGGCCGGACCCTGTTAGGTATCGCGGCCATCTGGTACGCAAAACTGGAAGATGATGTCAAGAGGAATTGGGATGAGATGGCCGAGGCTTTTGTCGTTCAATACTCCTATAATACACAGATCGAGATTACAACCCGTGATCTCGAGACAACAAGGCAGGAGCCTAAGGAGAGTTTCTCTGAATTCGTAACCCGCTGGAGGGCCAAGGCCTCAATGATGACCATAAGGCCAACGGATAAGGATCAAATACGGATGGTTGTGCGCAACCTCCAACCCAAACTGATGTAGAAAACGATCGTTCTCCCCTTCCCCACCTTTTCATATTTGCATGAGATGGGAGTACAGATCGAGGATGCTTTGAAACATGGCCTGATTAATAATGACAGAGAGTAGCCCAGGAGGGCGTTTTCCCACAGTTCGAATGCGACCACCAATGGTGATGCAGCTGCAAGATCTTCTGAAGTTGGAATGGTCACCACCACTCCCAAAACAGCCACCCCCTTTATTGGTGCATCCAATTCAAACCCCCGAGCTTCGGACTATCTACCCCGAGGTAAGAGGGTTTTCACCTCGCTTTATATGCCTCTGTCTAAAGCTCTAGGGGTCTTACTCAGGAAAGGACATCTGAAACTGTTGGAATAACGGCCTCTACCCGATCCTCTCCCTCCAAAGCATGACCCGACTAAGTACTATACTTTCCATCAACAAACCGGTCATGACACCGACAGCTGCGTCCGTCTTCGCCACGAGATATAAAATTTGATTGACAACAAGGTTATCCCCGCACCAGGTCCTGCAAAGTCTATCGGCACTTGATCAGTGAACTTGTGGGGGATAATGTGATATGATCGGGGGATGAACCACCTGCGGGCGGCGCTCAGTCTACTCCAGATGTGGCGTTTGGCAAGCACTGTTTTGAGCATTTACGAATGCTAGTTTTGTAGTTTCTGACTTGGGTGTTGAGTCAGTTCTGTAGTTTTGTTTTGAGTCTGTCTCTTTGTCTTGAGTCAGTCTTTTTGATTAAGGGTATGTCTTGTTATATCGAGTCAGTCCTGTTGTAGAAAGGTCGGGTGATTCTGGGGGTGTTACCTCGGGTACCACCATTTTGTTTTTGCATTTGTCTTTTCGTTTTCTTTTGAGTCTGTTTCTGCCTTGGAGCCAGTTACACCAGATTTTGAATGAAACAGCAGTGATTTTTACACTCTTGTGTTAGCTTCTGCCTTGTGCCGGTTGTGCCAGAAGTTCTGAATGAAATGGCAGTGCTTTTCGCCTACTTTTCTGTGCCTTGAAATCATTGTATTGACCTAAGTTTTTCAAAACTTTTTGAACACTGCGGTGAAAACGAAGAGGAAGGCATTCCTCGAGATTTGTGAAAATTTGATCAATTGAGAGAAAGAAAGGCGTGCTAAGCCCGTAATGATTGAAATCATGTTTGTTAACGTGAGTACTGAGAAGGATCCTGGCTTGATCCAAATTGGTTCTGCACTATCTTCAGTGCAAGCGATTTGTCGCTTTCTTAAAAAAATTTCAAAAACAAAATGTTTTGCGCAGTCTTGCGAAGACCTGTGTGGAATCACTCTTGAGATTGTGCAGCTTAGGATCGCTCTCAGCCTCAAGACTCGATCCCTCATTGTCAAACCTTGAACTTGGATTCAAAATGTTCAAAGGTCAATCATGATGTGAGGCCTGTGTGGCCAGATTCGAAGCAGCCCTCGAACTAGGGGCAGGGAAGTCAGATCAAAAAAATCAGAAGGTCAAAAGAAGCTTGCGAAGCTAGACCAGAAGCACCCCTTTGAACTAGGCGCAAAAGAATTTCAAATGTGCTCGAAGAGTCAAAGACAAAGATCGGCAAGAATGCCAAATCCCAAAAGGGAGGAAAGAAGAAAGTATTGCTGAAGGATAACCGAGTTCTTATTCACAACACTAGGGGCAAACTCAACCCCCCATTGGATGGACTCCTGCATCGTCAGCAAACAGCGGGCACTCTCTTGGATTCAGATGGCTTCGAGATCTCAAAAAACCATTTGGCATGGACAAAGCTACACTTTTACCCTTGAGAGGCTCGCTGGGCCGAAAACCTGGAAGGGCGACCCAGGCAAAAGTTAGAGTAAGAAAAAGAAGAAAAAGAAAAAAAATGTAAAAAAAAAAAAAGAAAAAAAGAGAAAAATAGAAAAAGAAAAAAAAATGAAAAAAGAAAAAAGAATGAAAAGAAAAAAAGAAGAAAAGAATTGAAAAAAAAAGAAGAACAAAGCTCGCAAGGTTGAAAACCTAGAGCGGGTGGCCTTGGCAAAAGTTAGAGCGCAAAAGGAAAGGTTAATACCCGAGTGTACCTTAACCCCGAACTACGTAAGGCTTGATTCCCATATTTGGGATACGTAGGCAACTTCATTCTGAAGTCAGCCACAAACACTTCCAAATCAAGTGTGTCCATGTAATGGTTTTGATCATTTTCGCCTTCTCTGTATCCGAGGGTTCGGTTGTGACCATGTCTCTGAGAACCGATTACAGTGCGCTGCGATGCCATTCAAACAAGGGGCAACTTTCCGTTACCGTGCAGCTCTCTTCAAGCAAGGGGCAATTTTCCTTCGGATATGAGGTTGTGCATCTCAAGGGTAAGTTTTGTGCTCGTTGAGCGGTGGTCGTTTGCCAAAACGGTTTTTGAGAATTTTTATTGAGGTTGACTAAGAAAATTATTTCATTTTCCAAAACTGGACCATTTCCTTGGCTCCAAAAAAAGGAAAATTTTCAGTGCTTATAGCCTAACTTGCATGATTTCAAATCAAAAAGTTGAACAAGCATGTTAATCTAACTTTCATATTTGTCAAAATTGTTTTAGTGGAAAAACAAAACAAAAAGAAATGGTCAAAATGATGAACTAGGGGCACAGTTGAGTTAGGTGTCCTGTCTTTTTCCCGTTGTCAATGCATTTGCCAGAATGGGCACCATACTTGCCAAGAAGGGCACCTTGTTCGCCAGAAAGGGCACAACTGAAGCTAACCGCAAAAGGGCAGAAAGCTCTCACATCCTCCAAGCAACGAGGTATCAAGCCAAGTGCGAAGCACGAACTGGAATGGGGCCAGATATTTCACTCCCTTATCTAGACAGATCTGATCACGTCCAAACTCCCCAGCAGGGCATCGTCAACCGATGTCAGCTGCAGATTTGCTATACACCTAGTTGTAGCGCAACCTCTCTGTGGGAGAAACTCACGGTTGTGAGCAGAAGAAAGAGAATCTAGCAGAATGCTAGGGGCATGAGCCCGCAACTTCCTGTTCATCCATCAACCACCCAGGGGAGGGATGAAAAATGAGAGACTGAAGAATAGAGAGATGTGCGATGAGAGAAAAAGTGAGAAAAGGGCATTTTCAGAAAAATAGAGATTGAGTGCCAGAGTGATGTGAGAATCACAAATAAGAAAGGGTGGGAAACACTACCCGAAGAAACAGGCTCCCTGTGCGTATTTGAGTCTTGTGTTTTGTTGTGTTTTTGTTTGTTTCGATTCTTGTTTTGAGTCGTTTCGAGTGTCAATAGATGTGCTTAGGTTGTTTACCTTTGTTTTCCTTTGTTGAGTCGTGGTGCGCTGTATTTAGTCGTAGGCTCAATACCCAGTTGAGAACTTGTTCTCACTCTTAATTTCAAAAAATTGTTTTGTGCTCAGGGTGCTGTGCCATTCTCCACATTTGTGCAAAACAGAATTTGTTCTTTCATAAAACCGCAGGGTTCAACCCAGGTCATGTGAGAACAGTAAAACCAGGACCTATTTGAGGCTATATTGGTTTCGGACTGCAAAGCAAAGAAAAGAGGGAAAATTTGGAGCATCTGAGATTGTTTCAACTTCTGCAAATTCCGAGACTGCATTCCAGGTGCACCTTCTTAGGCCTCGCCGTTTCTCTGGAGTATGAGTGTATCTCGACCCCAAGTGTAAGACTGTTTCAAAGCCAGAATGGCAATTAAAGCAACTGCAGATGTTATCTCTCGCCAATACAAACAGGGTGTGCCCTTTTTGAGCTGAGCGTGTTGCCAAGTCCTCCGAGAGGTAAATCGGAGGTTGCATTTGAATTGGTCTCATTAAGGCGTGTTTTTCCTTATTCAGTAGTTTACTTTAAACACGCTGTTGATGTTACACTAAAAATGCATTGTTATGCACCGTTCTCTTTGCATTGTTATGAACACTCTGCCTGCATTGTTATGCACCGTTCTCTTTGTATTGTTATGCACACTCTGCCTACATTGTTATGCACCTTTTCACTTGCATTGTTATGCACCATCCCACTTGCATTGTTATGCACCGTTACTTGCATTATCATGCACCGCTTTAACTTGCGTGATAACGTTCTACTTGCATTGTTATGCACAGTTCAATCGCATTGTTATGCACACTCTTTAGTTCCGAAACACCGGGATACGTCCCTATGTTTCTTCTTCCTTCCGAAACACCGGGATACGTCCCTATGTTTCTTCTTCCTTTCGAAACACAGGGATACGTCCCTATGTTTCTCATTTCTTCCGAAACAACGGGATACGTCCCTACGTTTCTCATTCCATCCGAAACACCGGGATACGTCCTTATGTTTCTCTTTTCTTTTCGAAACACCGGGATACGTCCCTACATTTCTCTCTTCTTTTCGAAACATAGGGATACGTCCCTACGTTTCTCTCTTCTTTTCGAAACACCGGGATACGTCCCTACGTTTCTTCTTCCTTTCAAAACATCGAGATACATCCCTATGTTTCTCCTTCCTTCCGAAACACTGGGATACGTCCCTACGTTTCTCTCTTCTTCTCGAAACATCGGGATACGTCCCTACATTTCTCTCTTCTTTCCGAAACACCGGGATACGCCCCTACATTTCTCCTTCCTTTCGAAACATCGGGACACGTCCCTACGTTTCTCTTGCCTTCCAAAACAACAGGATACGTCCCTATGTTTCTCCTTCCTTTCTAACCACCGGGATACGTCCCTAAACACTGGGATACGTCCCTATGTTTTCTCCCTCTTTGGTTAAGAGCATTTGGAATACATTCCAATGCTTATACCTTTCCGAAACACCGGGATACGTCCCTATGTTTCCCTCCCTTTATCTACATATAATAATATTATATTTTGATCGATTGTATTTAAATCTTAAATTTAAAGAAGAAGGAAAAAATGAGTGAAAGAAAAGTAAATAAATAAATTATTTGTTACTTCTTTTTTTCCTTTACAAATAAATCACAAAGAGCAATATTACATATTTAGAATTTTCAAGCATAATTTTATCTAGCAATATTAATGTGTAGTTTAGATTTAGTTTGTAGAGGGTCAGAAATTAAATCCCAAATTAAGTATGGACCTAAGCGCTGAGGTCTCCCTTTTAAGGCGATCAGGAATGACTGAAGGAGCATGGACTAAAGCCCAAGGGAACTGGGCCAATAGTGGGCAGAAGCAGGTTCGACCCGCCAAGGGTCCAAACAGCCTCCACGAAGGAAAATGCCTAAGTCAAGTTGCAGAGGCAACACATGTAGTGAGAAAGTTGCTGAGGCACTTTGCCTCAGTGTTGCCATTGCTAATATCTTCGGTTCTGCCGTTATCCGAAGTTGTTGAGGGAAAGAAAAAGCCGAGACAACTAAGTTGTAGAAGCAACACTTGTGACGGCCAAGTTGCGGAGACACTTTGTCTCAGCCCCGCCATTCCAAGCAATGTCGGTACCATAACCATCTGGAGTTGCTGAGGAAAGGAGAAAACCAAAGCAACTAAGTTGCAGAGACAACACTTGCAGCACCCAAGTTGCAGAGGCATTATGTCGGCGCCGCCATCTCTAATATCTTTGGTCTTGCCGTCTAAACTTGCTGTTGGAAATGACTACCGCAACAATTACTTCTGCAGTAACTAAGTTGCAGAGGGAATATCCTGTAAAGGTGATAGCAGCCTTTGAGAGAGGCCTCCCTCTGCAAGTAGAGGCTAATGCTTGGCGCCGATAGCAGGCCCCAAGGCATTACTAGCCTAGGGCTGACAGCAGGCCCTAAAGTTCATATAACTTGGCGCCGATAGCAGGCCCTAAGACTTACTGATTGGAGTTGATAGCAGGCTTAGAGATATCAGTTTACTGTGACAATCCTGCGAAGATGGGAGCAGGGTAGCCCGAACATAAGGGACTCACTTTCTATTACCCAGGTCATGGACCTGCCTTAGTCGCATAGGCAGGACTAAGGAAGGCCCCCTGGGCTTGGTACTAAGGCACAACATGACTGATAGTAGGCTTGGCTGTGGCCTTCGCCCTGGAAAGCTGGGGAGTTTATGGTTAGGTGGCTAAGGGTGGAGCCTTCGCTAAAGTGAGCACAAATATAGCCGATAGCAGGCTAACAGAGTCTTGAGAATGCATGTACTGGCCAAATAGAATTGAGAAGGCAAGTGTAGCGGCAAGGTTCACTGTTGCAGGTGCATTTGCTGAGGTTCAAGCTGAAAAGGCAAGTACAGAGGCAAACACTTTCGCTGTAACTGCACTTGATGAGGGTCAAAATGGGAGTTGCAGCGCCAAACACTCTCATCGCAACCACACTTGTTTAGTCTTGAAAAGATAGTTGTGGAGGCAAATAGATAGTACATAGTACATGCAAAGGGACACATAGCACCTTCAGCCTGGTGATTCAAGGCAGAATATTCCATGTGATTCTCTGGGACAAATGTCTTCTCTCTATTTGGCCACTTGGTGTCCTCTTGGTACTAAAGAAAAGCCAATAAATAGGACCCTGTAGACACTCCATTTTTGACCGTCCTCAAGACTTGGACATCACCGTTTGAACACTCGGTGATCATCCTTGTTTGAGTTCGTCTTGAGTTCCCGGAGGTCTCGGCTACGCGTCTTGCCTCAGGATCTCTCAACTTGACTGTTTTGTGTCTGGTTTTGCGCCAAACACTTGTGTTTTTGTTTTGGAGGGCAGGGAATGGCTCGTTGGCCATCCCCACACCTCACCGGCCATGGCTTGAGGCTACCGGCCATTGGTTTGTTGCCATCGGCCAAATGCTTGGCCGACCGGCACTCTTTGTGGTCGACAGGCCATCTTTTTTGGTCAAATAGCATTTTTGGCTGCCCAACCACTGTACATCTGCTTTTGCAGATATTTTTATGCCAACTGTGCTAGCTGGCATACACTTTGCTCCCCTTCATACACGTGTATGGAGGGATTTCACTCTTGCTTAGCTTGTTTTGAAAGCTTTGCAAGAGTGAATCTCTATAAGAGGGAGCCTCTTCTCCCTCCATTAGGGTTAGAACATTTTTCCAGAGGGCTCTAATATTAGGGTTAGGGTTTGTATATCCCTCATCTCTATATCTCTATCTCTTTTTGTGTATAAGCGTGTGTTTGGTCTTATTATTGCACACAAACACCCACCATTACACCTTACCTTGGCTACTGAGGTGCTAGGGAGCTGTTCTTGAAGTTCTTGACTGGTTTTGAGCTCAAAGAACCAGCTGGAGCATTGTTTGTGAGGGAGGTCTACAAGGGTAACAATCTTACCCCTTTTTTCCCATTTTTGCATAGCTTTTTAACCTATCTTGCAACTGTTTTCAAACTTTGTATATAACTAATAAAAGTCTTGTTTTTGAGTTCTTTAAATAGTTGTTTAAGGTCACTTTGTTGTTTGAGGTTGTTAGACCCCTCTTAGGGCTTGTTTGGCCCCATTTTTGTGCTATTTTGGTGAGCTTCGGGACCACTTTGTTTGGGCCTTCTCACCACTGAAATCTTCAGTGGTAAGGATGGTAGTTTAAGGTCCTAAGAAGGAGAGGGCCATCCCTTCTCCTTGTTGTCTTTAATATATGCCATTTAAGCCTCATGTGTGAGCACCATTTTTGAACTCATGTTGGCCATGTTTCAGTAGGTATTTGGTAGTATTTTTTCATGTTTTACCTTTGTTTTTACTTGGTTTAGACACACCATGCATGCCTTGCATACATGTCTTGTAATGCCATGTTTTAGCCTTAACATGCTTTGTGCTTTGAGCCTTGTTCTAGCATGTTTTTGACCAAGTTTTGTGAAGCTTTTGTGCTTGTTTTGATGTGCTAAAGGTCTGTTTTTGGTCATTCGGGTAGTCCGTGCTTTGCTTTGTATAGCTACCATGCAACCTCTCTTGTATGCCCTAAGCATTGACCCCTCTAGCATGCCATCCTTGCTTTGTTTCAGTGGTTTGGAACCACTTGCCATGCCATTTCAGTCCTTGTGGTGTGTTTGTATGCTTGCATTTGGTGTTCCTTTAAGGCCTTAAAGGGTTGGTGTTTCATGCTCCATCTTTGTGCCTTCATGTATGCCATCATGTTTAGGCCTCTAGGATGCCATGTCATTGTGTTTTTGGCTTTGTTTTAACATGCTAAAACTCTGTTTTTAGTTGTTCAATTCATGCCATGTTTGGCTTTGTTAAGGATAGTTCAATACCCCTTTGGTGAGCCTTAGACCTTGGACTTTGTTTGCATACTTTGATTGCCTTGTTTAGATTGATTTGGCATCATTTTATAACATGATTTCAGAGCTTATAATGTATGCCATATGTCCATGTTATCCTCTTTTAAGTGTGCTTAAAATTTGTCTCCATATGCTTAAGTGTTTAGGCCTTAACATGTGCATGTTTGTGTGTGTTTTGCCTCTCATGCCTTAGCATGTTGGCCACTGTTTTGGGCCTAGTATAGGGCTGCCCAAATTGGTGTAACTCCATTGTTTGCATGTTGTCGCATGCTCATCTTGTGTGTTGTCATATACTTAGCCTATTGCATGTGTTGCATGCTTCAATCGCTTTGCATTTGGCACGCAATCTCTTGGCTAAGTTGCCTAACATGTTGTCCATGTTGCACCTTGCATGCTTGCATGGTTAAGTTGCACATTGCATGCTTGATTAGCTTGCATAGTTATTCCATGTCTTGCATACTTATTTGCTTAGGTTGTGTGCATATTGCATGCTTACTTGTTTGCATCTCATGTTGCGCACTTAGCTCACATGTCTAGGTTGCATATCATTGCATGCATCTTTCACCTCTTGATCAAGCCATGATAGAGTTTGAAAGCCCCTTGGTATGTTTCTATGCATTGCATTTCATTTAAAATCAAAATGCACGACTTGGTTCCTTTGGCCATCACGCATTGAAATGCGCAATTGGTGGTCCGAGAATCAAGAAACATACCCCTTTGAGTCACAAACACGATAAGGGATGTGTTGGTGCACACATTTGCTTGAAATACATTGTCATGCCTTGTTTTGCCCTCTGTTGCTGTCAAAGCAGGTTCTGCAGGAAGACTTGGCCGGTCGACTACATGGAGTGCCGACCAACCAATTATTGATGGCCGAGAGCTCAACAAATGGTTGATGACCATCCGGACATGGTCGGTGGGGTTTCCACTTGATCGGTGGTGATCCACAGTGTCCATAGAGCATACCTCGGGAGTTGTGCAATTTTCAGAGGAGCAGAGCAGGGGAAACAGAGGCAAACTTGTGCATGGTGGTGGGTTTCCGAGCGGAACCGAGCACGCATGCATTGGGCCTTCTTCCCGAGGCTACTTTTACTGCTTAATTAGCTTAGTTAATTTGCTTAACTAGTTAATTGTCTGTAATATTTAATTAGCTTGATAGTTAGTTAAATTGTATTATTCTTTCGGTCCCTCCGAGTGAGGGCAAATTTGTAATAAGTGTGGGTGTGTATGTGCATGTCTTCCAACCCCCATTTCTTTCTCCCTTTCACTTACCTGCTTTGATGGTTAGTACTGGGGCATATTTAATTTAGCATCCTTATGCTATGTATGCGTGCATCATTCATCAGTATTGCATGCACTGGGCTCGGCGCATCATACTAACTGCATAGTATTTCAAATCAAACTTGAATACATGTTATCTGTCTCACCTCACATGCCATTCATAGATTAGTTGAGCCTATTCTAGTGACATTTTGTATGCGATACATTAGCCACCTTAACATGAATTAGGATCATGCATATGATTACTAACTAGTTCACTGTTTTGGCATGGAGTATGATGTAAGTATTTATGCTTTAGCATCTCGCATGAGTGTGAATGTTAACATGATAGCATGCTTACCATGTGGCTATATGCTTATGTGATATAACTGCATGAATGTTTGTGGGTGAAATATGGATTGTTTGAATTGGGATAATTCATTGAAATCCGTATTTTAGCCTACTCGCGAGTAGCAAAATTCAAACCATTTTCCAAACAAACGGAAATGCGATACTTTGTTCCGACTTAGGCAATTTAGTCTATACTTGTTTTGCTGTGCGCATCACATAGTAATTCTAGGCTAATAACCAGTATAACAACGCATAATGTTTTCAAAACAAGATATCATGGTTAGTAGAGGCCGATCTTCGGATCGGGCGAAATGGGGTGCTCATAGCTGACCTTCCCCAATCGCACCCAAGTTCCCGAGCTGAGGCAACTTTGGTGATGATGGACACGTGGCCTTAGGCAAACGAGTCAGGGTTTCCTAAATTCCCCCATAAAAAATATTTAGGTGGCGACTCTGTATCTGGCAAAGCAGTCTATATTTGGCATGTCTTTCTAAAAATCTGTTTTTCAAAACGATTTGCCGGATTTGGACTCTTTGGTTCAGATTAAGAACCGTGACAATTTGAGAGTCCGAACTATAGTGAGCCCAAATGAACGGAACGGGACTCATCCTCCCGGGATGTTCGGGGATGTCTACAGACCCATTTCCCAAGGTTCAAGGGGAAGAATTTTGGGGATTTGGGAGAGATGCTGCCCATTTTGGTACTACCATACATTTCTCCTTGAACTACTTGTTTCGTCCTCACTCAGCTACACACTCTCCAACTCCCAAATAGTTGTTGCTACTCATTCTGCAGTCACTTCCACCATTATTAGACCATTAGCATGGTTTTGCCTCTCTAATCACCTCTCTAACCTTGAACGCCCCTACATTTCTGGGGACTCTGTTAAGTTTCGCACCTTCTTTGACCAATTAGGACTGAGCCAAGCGGCCAAGTTGAAAGCAATGAAGGCCCTCATTAACATCTCCGAAGTGTATCATGATGAAGTTGCTTAGGCTAAGGAGTGTGTGCCTCGGTGCATCCAGGAAGATTATGGGGCCATTACTTTTTCAGAAGCAGATAGAGCATACCAATTTCCTCATAACCGTCCTCTTATTGTCACAACTTACATCAATGATGTAGAATTCAAGCGTGCTTTCCTTGATGGTGGGGCGTCCATAAACATCATTACTACTGACACCTTTGCAAAGGCTGGTATCCCAGAGTCCAGGATGATTCGCCAACCGATCACTGTAACGGGTTTTAGTGGTGAGAAAAAGTTACTAGGGGCCATGTTCTTGTGGACTTAGTAGTTGGTGAGATCCGTTCTACAACTAAGTTCCATGTGATTGAGGCAGACACAAATTACTATATAATACTTGGCAGAGCTTGGATGCACCGATATAGGGCTATTTCATCCAGTTATCACCAATGCGTGAAAGTAAAGTTGGGAAAGCGTACAGTGACCATAAATGCGTCTGAAAAGCTATTTGGAGTGGAAAAGGCACATTATTCGGATGTAGTTTTCTTTACTGAGTTGTCAACAGATTAAACTCCAAGGACTAGTAAAATTGCAGGGGTAAAATTGCCGAAGTGGGAAGACTTCGAGATGCAAAGGCTGCTCCAGAAAGCAGTGGACAGAAAAGGAGCAGCAAATCCACAAGTCCTCTGCCCAAGATTGTTAAAGTACGTGAGGACGGCAAGACAGTTTGCTACCTATGACGGTCTTGGGGGCCAGACTTCATACCTTGGGAGGATGGCCCCGAGACAAATAAATGTGATGGTGATGAGTCCCAAGAAGAGTTGGTAGAGACGCCTGAGCCCGTCCTTGAATGCATGCAAGATAGACCCAAACCGCAGCAGGAGGTACTTGCTGAGGTCAACCTCAGTGAGTTACCAAGGCAAAGCCAGCCGGTGTTTATCAGCGATTCAATGGCTCCAGCAGCTAAGGCAGAATTGATAACATTACTAAAGCAATACAGTGATGTCTTTGCTTGGACATATGACGAGATGCCTGGTCTTGACCCATCCTTTCTCACTCTTCATCTGGACACTTTTCCCAACTCTAAACCAATCAAGCAACATGCTCAAAAGTATCACCCTGATCTTAAAGCAAAGATTAAGGTAGAGGTAGAAAAGTTGCAGAGGGCCAAGTTTATTGTGCCTATACAGTACCCAACTTGGCTAGCAAATATTGTGCCTGTGCAGATGAAGAATGGTTAGATCAGGGTTTGCGTAGACTTTCGCAACCTGAATAAGGCCTACCCAAAAGATGAGTTCCCATTGCCCCTTGTTGATACATTTGTTGAGTCTACTGTGGGCCATCAGATGTTCTCCTTCATAGATAGGTTCAGTGGCTATAACCAGATCAAAATGGCACCAGAAGATGTAGAAAAGACGGCTTTCAGAACGCCCTTGGAAAATTTTTTCTATACGGTGATGTCCTTCGGTTTGAAAAACACGGATGCAACTTACCAACGGGCTATGACTGCAGTGTTCCATGACATGTTGGATCATGAAGTGGAAGTATATGTGGATGATCTGGTGGTCAAGTCTACTGAGGAAAACCGCCACCTCTACAACTTGGCAAAAGTTTTTCAACGTTGCTGCAAATTCTGCCTCAAGATGAACCCTCTGAAGTGTGCCTTTGGAGTTACCGCCAGCAAGTTCCTTAGCTTTCTTGTACACCAGCGGGAGATCGAAGTAGATGAGGATAAGATCAAGTCAATCATGGAGATGCCACCACCACACTCTCAAAAGGCCTTGAAGAAATTCCTAGGCAAAGTGTCATACCTCAGGAGGTTCATTCTAGCCCTTGTTGAGATAACCTTTTCCTTTGGGACACTGCTGAAAGGGAATCATAAGTTTGAATGGTTATAAAAACACCAACATGCATTTGATATGGTGAAGAAAGCATTTACTTCTCCACTTACAATGATTGCCCCACAGCCCAAAAAGCCTCTACTACTATACCTGACCTCTACTCCTCGGTTTATTAGAGCTCTACTTGTCCAAGACATAGATGGCATTGAGAAGCCAGTTTATTACATCAGTTGCAAAGTCAGTGGTGCTGAGTCGCGATATACCCCAATTGAGAGGCATTGTTTAGCCTTAATCTTCACAGCGCAGAAGTTGCACCACTACTTTTTGGCACACCTGATCTAGGTTGTGACCCAGAGTGATCCAGTTCGCTACTTGCTGAGCAAGCCCACTCTGACTGGAAGAATGGCAAGATGGATTTTTGGCTCTAGCAGAATATGACATCACTTGTATTACTCCCAAGGCTATTAAGAGCCAAGCATTTGCTGACTTACTGGCCCAATTCCCATCTTGTGAACATGAACCTGTAGAGGTACCTCTACTAGGTGAGGTCCATGTCTCAGCAACCGCAATTGAGACTTATTGGGACTTAAAATTTGATAAAGCTTCTGGAGCTGGCGTAACACTAACCAGTCAAAAAGGAGAGAAGTTTCATCTATCATATAAGCTTAACTTTGAGTGTTCAAACAATGAGGCTGAATATGAGGCGTTGTTACTGGGTCTAATAGCTGCCCAAAAGAAGGGCCTCTGTAAGTTGAAAATTTGGGGCGACTCTCAATTAGTTGTCAAGTAAACAATGGGTGATTTTTCCTTGAAGGAGTCTCTGTTAGCTCCATATCACACCGTAGTTCAAAGGTTGCTCACTGAGTTTGATGATGTCCAAATCCAGCATACTTCTTGGACACACAACCGTTTCCCGGATGCCTTAGCTACACTGAGGGCAAAGGTGGAGATACCATATGATAGTATAGCTATCGTCATCGAGAAAATAACAACACCAGCAGTGCTAGCCGAAGAACATACGGAGCAAGATGCTGAGGGGTGGAAAACAGATATAATCCAATAGTTCAAAACTGGCTAGGGAACAATCAGACCAACATAACTTGTATCATTTCTGCTCCTCAGAGGAGAGTTGTATTTTCGCGGTCCTAATAACTTGCTGGCAAGGTGCGTCGGTAAACAAGAAGCAACTTACAGACTTAAGCAGATCCATGCTAAGTCCTGTGGAGATGGAGATATCAGTCTATACCGACAGATACAGAGGCAAAGGTATTACTGGCCAGAGATAGAGAAGGAAAGTACTGAGTTGCAAAGGCAATGTGCAAAGTGTCAGTCCTATCCTAAGGAAGAGGAAGCTCATTTCTTAAGCAGTGAAGAATAGAGGCAGCAATATATCGACTACCTTGGAAAGGGCACACTGCCCGAGAACAAAGCCGATGCAATCAGAGTTAAGAGGCGAGCTCTCTACTTCTTTCTTGACCAAGGCAAGCTGTACTAAAGAAGCTTCGAAGGGGAACCTTTAGCATACTTATCAAAAGATGAGGCAAATGAGGTGCTGAGGGAAGCCCACAAGACAGAGCATCAAGGAGGGCAGCGATTATATGGACATCTCATTCACCTCATCTACTATTGGTCGACAATGAAAGAAGATGCTAAAAACTTTGTGAGGAGATGCCAATCCTGCTAGAAGTTTGGAAACTTGATATATGCATCGGTAGTTGAACTACATAACATCAAGACTCGTTACCCATTCCATACTTGGGCATTTGACTTGGTAGGTCCTATAGCGCAGCAATCCAATGGCTACAGATGGATACTTGTTGCAACTGAAGTTAGCACCAAGTGGGTAGAGGCTATACTGATGAGGAAGGTAGACGGGGCAGGAGTAGCCAACTTCATCAGAGAAAACATAATCTGCAGGTTTAGCATACCCAATGTAATGTTGTTTGATAATGGAACTCCCTTTGTAAATTGCCATGTAGGAAGACTACTGGATGCCTACAAGATCAAGCACCACAAGTCTAGTCCATACTACCCTCAAGGGAACGGACAAGCTGAGGCAACCAACAAAACCCTCATCTGAATATTAAGTAAAATGATAGACGAAGTAGGGGGCACATGGTTTAAAAAACTCCCCGTAGCACTCTGGGCGTATAGAACATCAAAGAGAAAGCCAACTCAGGCAACCCCATTTTCCCTAGTATATGGGTCTGAAGCTGTGTTACCAGTGGAGTTGGCAGTACCCTCAGCAAGAATGGCTATGTCAGCACACTTAGTTCCAGATAGCAGGAAGAATGACATAGAGGTAGCTGAAAAAAGAAGAGATCGGGCCTCGCGGGCAATGGAAAAGTATCATCAATCCATAGCCCGTGCCTACAATCAGTCTATTCAACACAGAAAGTTCAAAGAGGGGGACTTGGTATGGAAAATAGTGGATGCAATCATGAGTGGGTAGCCAATTCCCAAGTTCTCACCTAGATGGGAAGGCCTTTACAAAGTTGCTGAAGCAAGCAACAACGGGTATTACAAATTGACAAGAGTAGATGATGGGTTCAGAACTGGCCCTGTCAACGCCAAGTATGTCAAAGAATATTTTTCTTAATTTCTTTTGTTCAAGAAAAAGAGTTGTGCAATTTCTTTGTTAATACTTCCAAAGCAAAGTGTAAAGAAAGTGTCATACACTTAGTAAACCTTTTACTCTCATATACACTTACTGTGAGGAAAGTTTTCCATACTTAGTGAAATTTTATCCTTGTAAAAGCTTAGTCATGATGAAGTTTTGTTCACTCTAAAGAGTTTTGCTTATCTTTAGAAATTGTATAAAAAGTAATGTAAGGAGGGTGAAGAAATGAAATTCAAAGTACTACAAAACATCCACACTTTTCATTAAAGTCAAACTTCTAGAACATGATTACAATGTTTGAAAAGAAGTTATGACAGAGAAGAAGAAAAAAAAAGACGCCGCAAGCATAATGAAACAACAAAATAAAGAAAAGAAAATGGAGAAAATCATAACAGAGTTACATCAAATCAAATCAAACCTTTCAAAAGGGAGTCTATCAGGGTCACATCTCGAGGCAGCTGGGCAACCAACACAGAGTCTTTCTCTTTAAACCGAGCCAAGTTTTGCCGATGCTGCTCCAAGGCACCCTCACACTCCTTGATAGTCTCCTCCAAGGATGCAATCATTGCCACATTGTCTGCATGCTCAAGGAAACCATCGACTGTCTGAAGCCTATCCCTCATCCACGACAGATCCAAACCGTTCCTCTCAAAGTCGCTCAGGTTGGCCTCAGCACTTTCCACGAACTTGCTAGGGATTGTCAAGATCTGCTTGGTAGCAAGGTCACAAATGAAGCTGTTAGGTGACTTTAGTAGCACCGTTTGCATTGTAGATCTGAGAACATTAAAGGCAGTAAAGGTGTCCGGATGTAGTGCCTGGATACGAGCAAGAGTGAAAGCAGCTTCGGAGGAGACCCAATAATTTAGAAAGGAAACTTTCTCTGAGGACTGAGATGGCTCTCTTACGTCGCCGCCAGCTTCAATCACTGAAGGGAGACTGGCATAGCGACCAAAGGTCTGAGGGCGGTGCACTTCTCCAGAAGATGATTACCCAGCAGCATTAGAGTGGGTAGATGCTGGCTGGCGACCGGGTGAACTAGCCTTGTGAGAAAGACCAAAGATGCCTATACCATCATGTCGCTCCGAAAAGAGGTCATCCATCTGGTAGTCTACAACGTTTAGATTTGGTACATCAGTGGTATCCATTCCAATATAAAAATCTTGGGACACCCCACGGTTAGGTGGCACTTCCGAAAAGTGAGTGGAGTATAAGTCTGCCAGCTGTTTAGAGGTTGTCGAAGCGATTGGGTCAGAGGTCCCAGCGACAGCAGTAACAGTGTGGGCGGCTAAAGTGACAACTACCTCTGCAAGTCGGTTCAAATTCAAAGGGGCCATGGCAGGAACAGTGGAAGCAGTCGCTACATCTATACTTCCCTCAGCCACTTGGACGTTTGGAAGTGGAGTTTGTTGAGCCAATGGAGACTTTAGTGGACTGGGAAGAACCACCAGATGCAGCTCCAAAGGGTGGTGGTGTAACTTCTAGTGGCTCTCTTATGCCACGATCTTCCCTTGGGGTCTCAAGGACAAAATCATCTCCGCCGACAGAGGAACGGTTGGAGTACACAGAATCAGCGGGGTTTGGAGGCTCTGAACCCTCAGTAACTATATCACCCACTGCAACTTCTACAGTAGGCGAAACTTGTACATTGTTTACAGCCTCCACAACTAGCTCAGCCTCGGCAACTGGCTCGGCTTCAGTAGTTGGTTCGGCTCTCACACTTGGTTCTTCTTCAACATTTGGAAGTATTGTCCTATGTCCTGAATCTTGTGACCCTTGTAGCAATGAGAAGGTTGTCGTCGTCGTTTGAATCTGAGGAAATTCCAATGACAGTAGAAAAACCTCCAGGGCCCGAACGTGGTATGGTCGATGGGCCCTAAAAAGGAAGAAGATTGTGCGATTACTAAAGTAACTATAAGAAGCCCAAGGAAGTAATGCAAAAAAATAAATAAATAAATAAAATAAAGAAATAAATATTTTCTAAGTATGGATACCTTTCGGAGTCTCTTCCTACTTGGTGAGGCATGTGCCTCAACAACTGATGCCACTGCTGTTTAGGCTGCCCTCAGTCTAGAGCGAGTCATGCGTACTGTTGTGCCGACTTGAGGGCAAGCAATTTGTAGGGGTTGAACAGACATTGCCCTAAACGGGTGAGCCTCTTCCACGGCGGGCAGGGATTAAAGCTTAAAGCGGTAGAATACATTGGTTTGTTTCCCTCGATCAAAAGGCAGATGAAGGGATAAGTCAGGCTGCGCGATAGGTTACATCGCAGGGACAATGGGAGCGCTGTTGCAAAAATTGAAGAAAGAATTGAGGTTGCGGTGCCAAAACAGCCTGTTATTAGGAGTAAAGGCGCCCCCTCTCCCAAGTGAGGGAAGCTCCATGAACCCTAAGCCCTTCACAAGTAGAACGGTATAGTCACGGGCAAACTGTTGAAAGCTCTGGTGGAAATCAGTCTGAGGCGGAGGGGCATATGGGACACCCTGATCCATTCCAAACTGCCTAAGGACCCTGTCCAGTCGATAAACAACGTTGGACATGCCCTATTCGTTCCACACGGGTAGAAATCCGGGGTGTATCATAGCAGCAATAAGAAGGGAGTTAGCCTAGATATTGTCGAGAGAAAAATCAATGTGACGGGCCTCTAAAAAATAAAATGGGACAACAGAAATGCTTGGAAGAAGTTGGGTGAAAGGGCGGAACACACACTCCTCCATATGGTCGACGTAGTCTGCAAAGGGTCTGTTGGTGCCAAGGCCAGACCACCGAGAGATGCGATGGAGGGATTAATGCACTTGCCTCGTGGAAGGTCGACCCTCTGCATTTAGAACAGGGCATCCCTCTGCATCAAAGACTTCATCGGTGAAGAAGGGCTCATGTTCTTTAGGGATAGGGCCCATGGTAGGGAATCTCTCATAGAAAAAAGTAGTCAAGAACTGAGTATGTACGAAGCTCTACACATCATAATGGCCCATGGATTGCTCCATGTCCGAATGGATGCGGTCAATGTGGAAGTATAAGTTCCTCGGGAAGAAGGGGGCTAGAGGAATCTGACTGCCGCTGCAGAGCTTGACAGCCAAAGGAAACACTAGGGGATTAATGCTCTCCGTAGGGTTACTAGGTAGAACAAAAAAAGAGATGAAATAACTGACGAAGGCGGCCAAGTACAAGTCGCCGCAGTAGCCCGGCCCAACTACAGAGTCGCGACTTTCTTATGTGATGTCGCCTACAACTAGTTGCAAGTCGTTGAATAAATGCTTCAGCTAGGAAAGATAGGTGGTTTTTTCCCTCTTATGTCTCTCTTGGAGCAGTTCCCCAGTCCTAAGGTCATACCAGGAGCCATACTTCTGCGCCTCCCAAAAGGCGCTTTGGAGGGTAGTGACGACAACTTGCTCTGTGGGAGTTAGGGATGCTAGATCAAAGGGGTGGTCTCCACGGGTGCTTAAACATATAAGGACGGCAACATCTTCGAGAGTTGGAGTTATCTCTCCCCATGCCAAGGCAAAAGTGTGAGTACGGGAGACAACCATATCAGTGTTGGTCTGTACCTTGCGCACTAATAACTCCCTCGAAATCAAAATGGCATTAAAGAGACGGACATCTCGTAAGCGCTGCTTGAAGCCACCATCTGCAATGATGTCATTGACCTAGAGGGACCAATCTGCTGGAGGGCCCAAATGAGTGTGATAATAGATGTATGAATGTGGAAAGTCGCCACGCTCCACGCAAAACTACAGCACAGAGACTGGGTTTACCATGTCGGCATCATCCAAAGTAGAGGCTCCTCCAGAGGAAGGGCATCAAGAATGAAGGAGTCAACTGCCTTCTAGAAGGGGTCAGCCAGCCCTCCAAAGTATGGAGCCCTCTTCCACTCAGTAGCGGGTAGGGCAACCCTATTGGGTAGAAACCTTGTGCTGGCTATAAGGAAGAGTAAAGAAAAGTAAAGAAGACACTGGTAAGTAGAGACAGAGGAGAGAAGGAAACAAGGAGACAAAAGATGTGTTGGGTAGAAGTGGGGGACCAGTGGACCCAAGGGCACTATTTATAAAGGAAGCAGCAAAAGGGCGTCGACATGCCTCCCTAGGCTCATTATGACCTGTCAGTCAAGGGGGCACCTTTTCAGAGCCGACGCAACTTCTGACCCAACCAACGCAACCCTTGGATTACTTGCTAACGTCATGCACGCGTGGAAAACTAGTATCGTGTTCCCCACGCGCGCAGGGGGCAAATATAGAGGGTCAGAAATTAAACCCCAAACTAAGTATGGGCCTAAGCACTGAGGTCGCCCTAAAAAGGCGACCAGGAATGAAAAAAGAAGCGTGGGCAAAAGCCCAAAGGAAGTGGGCCAACAGTGGGCCAAAGCAGGTCCGACCCACCAGGGGTCCAAATGGACTCCACGAAGGAAAATGCCTAAGTCAAGTTGCAGAGGCAATACCTGCAACAGTGAAGTTGTGGAGGGAACATGTGCAGCGGAAAAGTTGCTGAGGCACTTTACCTCAACGCTGCCATTTCTAATATATTCGGTTCCGCCGCCATCCGAAGTCGCTAAGGGGAGAAAGCCGATGCAACTAAGTTGTAGAGGCAACACTTGCAACAGCCAAGTTGCGGAAGCACTTTGTCTCAGCGCCGCCATTCCAAGTATCTTCGGTGTCGCCGCCATTCCAAGTAATGTCGGTACCACAGCCATCTGGAGTTGCTGAGAAAAGTAGAAAACCGAAGAAACTAAGTTGTAGAGGCAGTACTTGTAGCACCCAAGTTGCAAAGGCCTTATGTCGGCGCTGCCATCTCTAATATCTTCGGTCCTATTATCTAAACTTGCCGTAGGAAATGACTATCGCAGCAACTACTACCACAACAACTAAGTTGCAGAGGGAATATCCTGCCAAGGCGATAGCAGCCTTTGAGAGAGGCCTCCCTTTGCAAGTAGAAACTAATGCTTGGTACCGATAGTAGGCCCCAAGGCATTACTAGCCTACAACTGATAGCAGGCCTCAAAGTTCATATAACTTGGCGCCGATAGCAGGCCCTAAGATTTACTGGTTGGAACTGATAGCAGGCCCAGAGATACCAGTTTACCACGGCAATCTTGCGAAGATGGGAGCAGGGTAGGCTGAACATAAGGGACTCCTTTCCATTACCTAGGTCATGGACTTGCCTTAGTCACACAGGTAGGACTAAGGAAGCCTCCCTGGGCTCGGTACTGAGGCACATCATGGCTGATAGTAGACTTGGTTGTGGCTTTCGCCCTGGGAAGCTAGGGAGTTTGTGGTTAGGTGGCTAAGGGTGGAGGCTTCACTGAGGTGAGCACAAACATAGCCGATAGCAGGCTAACGGAGTCTTGAGAATGCATGTACTGACCAAATAGAACTGAGAAGGAAAGAAAAGCGGCGAGGTTCACCACTGCAGGTACACTTGCTGAGGTTCAAGCTGAGAAAGCAAGTACAGAGGCAAACACTCCCACTGCAACTGCACTTGCTGAGGCTCAAAGGGGGAGTTACAGCGCCAAACACTCCCATCGCAACTACACTTGTTGAGGCTTAAAAAGATAGTTGTAAAGGCAAACAGATAGTACACAGTATATGAAGAGGGACACGTGACACTTTTAACCTGGTGGTTCAAGGCAGAATATTCCATGTGATTCTCTGGGACACATGTCTTCTCTCTATTTGGCCGCTTGGTGTCCTCTTGGTACCAAGGAAAAGCCTATAAATAGGACCCATTTCCCAAGGTTCATGAGGAAGAATTTTGGAGATTTGGGGGAGATGTTGCCCATTTTGGTACTGCCATACATTTCTCCGTGAACTACTTGCTTCATCCTCACCCGGTTACACACTCTCCAACTCCCAGATAGTTGTTGCTACTCATTCTCCAGTCATTTCCACCATTATTGGACCATTAGCATAGTTTTGCCTCTCTAATCACCTCTCTAACCTTGAGCCCCCCTACACTTTAATTTTAACTTATCAAAATGCAACTATGTCTAGCACTTAATATCAAACTAAAAAAACAAAACTATTTTTTATTACCGAATGGCTTTAAGTAATTGATTTCAATTTACTAAATTTCTCTACAACCCAATTCACCATTTGGATATTGAACTTGTTTGGTCTTAATATTCTCTCTATATGACTTCAAATTTTGTATCATTTCAAATTCTACTTCATTATTTGTTAACTTTACTTAAAAATTAAAATCTTTAGTATTGAATTAACTGTTGCTTATTGAATTATGGAATGAATTATTTATTTAATCATATTTTTTAGAAAGAATAGAACAATTAAGAAAAATTCTAAAAAAATATAAAATTCATACAAAAAGCTTAACAAGAATGATGTAGCATTGTCATTATTGTAAATATATCCATCTTCAATGGTGTTTTATTTTTGAAATAAAAGGTTCACAATAAACCACATCATTATATATGAAAATTATGTCTGAATTTTTTTATTTAGATAGCATTGCTCAAGAATTAATTGAATTTCAAGCCAGAGCTCTTGGTTCAATTTTACAACTATTAATGCAAGAAAAAGTAATATTTAGGTGATACTGCATTCAATTTTCTTTAATATTATTACTCTAGATTTTTGTGGGAAAAGTTACCCAAAAGTCCAGAATCTTGTATACCCGAAAGGGCTTATTTGGGAAGAAAAAGCCCCACGTTTTTTTTGGCTAAAATAGTCACAAAAAAAAAATAAATTTTTTAGCTCAATAAGATAAAATATCACATTTAATCCATATTCATTACATTGTTTTTCTCACAAAAGTTAAAAAAGTCAAAAAAACTCATCCTCAACGAGGCTTTTTTTAACTCTAGGCTAAAATTACCAAAAGTCAACTTACATCCCAAACGAACCCTAAGTCTTGATAATCAAAACATATTTTTTTTTTTTTTTTTTTTTGGTTATGATCACATAAGTCCTATTATTTTCAAAAGGAATTCCGTGAGATCCTTTTAAATTTATTTTAGATTATATCAAGACTGTTTTTGCCTTTTTATGATGTGACACCAAAAAACTCTTTAGTATAGTTTTTCTACTGTAATGTGACAGATATGATGTAACATTGGGTACATTTAGAAGATTTGCTAAAAACTTCTTAGTTTATTTTTTTTAAATGTAACATTTCAATGTAGCAGATATGATGTAGTATATCTAGAAGGTCTGTTAAAAACTTCTTAGTATATTTTTTCTAAATGTAACACTCCAATGTGACGGATATGATGTGACACTAAAATCCTGGTTACCTATATCATCGAATAATAGCAAATGAGTCATTACACATCCAAAATGACTAAATAAATTACACACACACACAAAAAGGAGATTATATGAATCACAAGTCTAAAATATGAAATGTATTGGTCAATCCCTCATTTTTGTGTACTATTTTTTTCTTGTGTAGATGGTTACAAAACAATAATACTAGATTTTATCTTTTTAAAATTGTCTAATAACTATCTTAATTTGATTTTATCTTTTTAAGTGATATATAGAAATATAGGACCCCAAATAACCAAATGCATTGTTGACATGATATTCCAAATTTGGTTAATATACCAATTTTGTTAGAGGTATAATTTCATTAAGGATTGGGCTCCCTCTATGATCTAGATTGGAGGATGTTATTCTAGTATGTGCGATCGACTATGAATTCTATTTCGATAATTTGAATTATTTATTTTATAGATTTTTTTGTGTATATCATCCACACACAAAAAATAGATTGATTTAATATTCATAATCTATTTGATTTCTTGTGTTTATTACAAAAAAAAAAAGAGTTTATTTTTAAAAGCATATTTACCGTTTATTTATTTTTGGACAAATACAATAGATTGAATAGATTACAATTATCAAATTGATCTAATTATTTTTCTATTTTTCTATTTTTCATATTTTATTTTTTTATAAATGATGTATATCAAAAATCTTTTAAAAAAAAAATTGAATTATTCAAATCATTAAACTAGGATCGGATGAGCTCCACAAATCTGGAGAATACCATCCAATCTAGATAATGGACCAGGTGCTTCCATTAACATTGCCAATTGTGAATTATTCGAAATCAATCCTCATATCACTTATTATTCATATTACAAAAGGATAAACAACAACTTTAGTTCCTAAAGTTTAACACTTTTTCATTTAAGTCTCTAAAATTTTAATTGTCAATTTAGTTTTTAAAGTATTCAATTTGAATCAATTTAGTCCTGTACATAATATAAAAATAAAATATAAACCCAAATGTTATATAAATTGTTTTACGGCCCGTATTTTAATTTTTGTTAACTTAATTACCCTTTGTGCGTGTGTTTTATAATTGGTATCGGAGCCTGATGCCTCAGTCTTGCCAATATTAATATATGAATATTCAATACATTGAAAAAATCGAATAAAATAATTTAAATAATAGTATTGTACTACAAATAATTATTGAACAAAATAATATTATAATATAATTTATTAAAAGAACTTAACGAAAATCTTAAGGAAAACAACTAAAAATTATATATGAAGTTTGATACATATTATTAGATAAAGGTAAACAGTTAACTCTTGTAGAAAATAATATAAATAATTATACTTATTCTTACCGGGGAACACTCTAAGCAGATCTTCTATATTAATATCACCGGAAAACAAAAAAATAGATCTAAATAATTATAGTTTAGAAGAATTATAATTAATGGTGGAACAAGAAAAACATAATAAAATGAAATATAAAATAATATTAGAAATAGCCAAAATAAAATTAGATAAAATGAATAATTATGTATTAGAAGAAATAAATAATAGTAGAATTGAAATAGAGAAAGACTTATACAAGCAATTATGATTAATTATTCTGAGAGAACTATACCAATTCTAAAACCACACTCGTTGAGAATAATTAAATTAACAATAAATCAAAATCTAGGCCTTATAATAATTTTATGTAACCTTTAGGCTTATGTTCTATTTTTAGACTGTCATCAGGATTAAATTGATTTAAATTTAATATTTTAGGGATTTAATTGAAAATTAAAACTTTAAGCACTTAAACAAAAAAGATGTTAAATTTTTGGGATTATAGTTTTAATTTATCCTATTACAAAATGAGGACCGCTCCATACCAATTAAATTTTTTTTTTTTTGAAAATTTATTACTTTCTATGCCTTTTTTACGTGATATGATAAATTGCATTATTTTTTTAAGAGTAAATTGCAAATACACTTCTTCAGGTTTACTTACGTTGTGTTTGGTTGGATGATTTAAAGAGGGATTTGAAAAGGAAAAGGAAAAAATTTGGTGAAATGTGAATAAAATATACCTACATTTCACCTAGTTTCGCACAACTTTTTCCTTTTCCTTTTCAAATCCCTCTCCAATTCCCTCAACCAAACACAACATTAAAGTACAAATTACTCTTTGTTATCTGAAAAATTACCAATACCCAATTGTTAGAATTTTTTATTTAACAGAATTAACTAAAAAAAGGAAATTCATAATTACTTTTCTATACGATAATAATATTACCTAACCTATTAATTGAAACATATTTCTAACATCATTACTAATTGTTAATTAACTTGATGATTTATTTTAAAAATGACGATTTGTTACAAAATTAAAAATCTTAGGGGGTAAAATGTAATTTCTAAAATCATAGGAAATAATTCGTATTTTAATTAAATCTCAAAGAATGTATTTATAATTTATTCTTTTTTTTTAAATATAATAAATCTCACATATAATATACCCCTAATATATATTGCCTGAATACAATTGGAAGGTAAACGACTATATAAATGCAGTGATACATAGTATTTGATTTTCAAAATACATACCACATTTCTTATAAATAATAAATAAAAATACAAACAACCATAATCAAAACATTAATCATCCCGTGTGCGTTAAAGCTGGCCCACACCCCGTGAATTTTATTTTATTTTTTAATATTTTTTTAAAAAAAAAAAAAAAAAAACATTAATCATCATCTTGATGGATAAGAAGGGTTTACAGGAAGTCAACGTTTTGCCTTCTCTTCTTGGATTAATCGGCGTGTTTTGGGAGTCTTGGAGGCACATCTGGCATTGACGTCGTAATTGCAGTCTTCGCAACGATAATGGGGGACACAATAATCCGAAGAGCTGCAATCGTGACAATCCATTAAACTCAGCGGCACCAGGGTGAGAGCATGATCATGAATTCCGTCTTTGAAAGTTGCTAATGATGACTTGGTTGGGGGAATCAGTTGCAATGGTAACGTGCCATCACATGATGTATGAGCAACAAACTCACACTCTGCGCAGCAATAGAACAATCCATTTGGGTTTCGCAAGTTTTCACAGGCATCACAATAGTACTCCTCATCAGAGTCGTCCTCGGAATGCAAAAGGGTAAGTTGGAGTGGATGCCTGTGGTAAATGTGTTTTATTTTGGCTGGCAAAAGAGCACAATCAAAGTCGAGAGTCGTGGGGGCGATGCAGGAGAGGCTGCAATCGGGCACGGTGCACTCATAGAAGATACCGGTTTTAGTATTGCAAGAAACACAAGTTTTATAAAATTTGGAGAAGACAAGTGACAAAGGGTGTTCGTGAGCAGCATGTTGAATTGTGAATGGTATGTGGAGGGCACAGCGGGAGTCGATGGCGAAATGGCACTCGGCACAGTAAAAGGAAAAGCCATCGCGGATATTTAAGCACAATTCGCAAACGAAGATTCCGTTGAAGGAAGGCGGAGAAGGCGGGTTTGAGAGAGTTAGAGGGTGATCGAGATGAAGTGGGTGATGAATCTGAGAGGGCAATTCAGCACACGATTTGTGGATGAAGAATTTGCAGGGCGTGCAAGTAAAAGCAGGGCCTGAGATTTGAAGGCCGCACTCATTGCAGCGCTCGCCGTCAGTCAACTCATCATCTAACAGAGTTAAAGGATGCTGCGGATGGAAGAAACTTTCGAGGTTTAATATCTCTCCTTTTTCTTCTTGTCTAGACATGTTTCTCTCTATTGGTTGCTCTGTATGTGTTTGAATAATTGAGCTGCTTTACGTAGAAGACGGATCAGGGACAATTCAAGATAAAAATAATAATAATAATTAAAAAAGACTCCGCGCTCAAGTAATTATATATATTGCAATTTTATAATATAAAACTCGAAAGTATCTACCTCCATATGCGTGGTCAATGTTTTCTCTCTTCTTAGGTATCTACCTCCACCATAGAACCTGGCTGACCTGAATCAATAGCTATAGTTTGAAAATTATATTTCAGCACTTAAAGTTTTTAATTTCATTATAAATTATTTTTTTATTAATAAATTATTAAATTAATTAATAATTTTTAATTATATTAAAAATATATTTTAATTATTAATTTATATAATCTTATTATTACGTAGGAGAGTAATTATAAATTTTATTTTTTTAGTTAATTTGTTAAATAAAAAATTCTGACAATGAAGTATTTATAATTTTTCAAATAACAAGGGGCAATTTGTACTTTAAGCAAATTTGAGAGAGTGTATTTGTAATTTACTCATATAATAAATAATGATCTAGACTGTCTCTAGTCAGATTTCGGACTGAACAGTGTAATTTGGCCCATTGGGCCCATTTTTTTGGTTTCGTTCGATAATTTGAAATGTTTATATTTTAGGGTTCGTCGAGTATATTATCTTTACAAAAACCAAATCGATTGGATAACAGAAATCACATAGTCGGATAAATTTTGTATGAACCGTTAATTTTTTCAACGTCTAATTTTTTATTTTTTTTTCCATACAAAATTGATTCTAACACATTATTATTGTTATATGATTGACTTGATTTTTTGAAGGATGATGTACTCGACGAACCCTGAAATGTGAACAGTTTGAATTATCAAAATGGAGCTCAGAAATGGACCCAATGGGATAGATAACACCTCTTCAGTCCGATTTCATATTGAAGAGAAGCCAGTCCCAATAAGTAATTAAAAAAAGTATTTGAGAAAAAAAAATTAATTGTATTTTATTTTTGAAAAATTTAATCATATGATTGTATAATGTTAAAAGGACAAGAAAATATTTTTTAATGTATAAAGTTCCTCAAAATTTATTTCTTATATATTTAGGACAAAAAATGCATGCATTTTCATTTTAGATGATTTTGTCATTTTTATTTTTCATTACTTCTCTTTTCTTTTATTTATTTTTTATTTTTTTATTTTTATTTCAATCATCAATGTGATAAACACAAACTCTCTCTACTCATATATATATATATATATAGTTTTGACTTTTTAAGTTAAAAATTTCTATAAAATTGCAAGAGATAGTTTCATAATCGAATTATAAAATTGTGATAATTGCTCTATTTTGAATTTTGTTCGTTGTATTTCGATAATTGTTTTGATTGAAACTTGCAATTAAGCCGTACAAGAGATATGTATTTCGCTTGTTTCTTAGAATGAAAGAGTGAATAATTGTTGAATGTTTTTCAAGTGAGATTGAAAATTGAATAATTTGTTGAAAAAAATGGGTTTTTTTGGTAACTTTAATGTGAAATTAAAGTAGGTCCCAACTATTTGTTGATGTGGGATTAAATGAGTTTAGATTCTTTGTAAAAAGGTCTTTACACCACAAAAAGAATGACAAAAAATTATTGAGAATTGAATGAGAAATTATCTCATGAATGAGGTATTGTGAATTGTGTATAACTACTAATCTCACATTGATTGTAGAGGAAAGCTTTTATGGGTATTTAAACCTCAAGATTTTGATAAGGGCATGAGCCCTTTGGGGCATCCAAATTTTTTGAAGGAATGAAGTTATGGATGTTTCAAGGATGGGCTTGGGCCAAAACTATGGTCCAAGTTGGTTATGACAAAATTGCCACACGTGCGCGAGCCGCCCATCCAAACGGACTGGGTCCGGGTCTGTGGTCTGTGATCCGTGGGTCGTGGGTCTTGGGCTTACGGCTTGAGGCTCCACCAACCTAATCTTTTTAGGCCAAGTCTGCTACAGATATACACAATTGTGTATACAAATTATATATCTCAGATATTTTTCCCATCAGTTTTGGTCCATTACTCCGCAGTTTTGCAGAAATAATGGCCATCAGTTGCCAGTCTTCATGGCTGGAGGCTCATCTTCTCTCCCCCATGGTGTATAAAAGGAGACCCATCCCCTTTAGTTTTGCTACAGATTTTTTTGCTCTCAGATTATAGTCAAGTTAGTCTCCTCCTACAATATATTCTTTCTGTGTGAAAGAATGTTACCATTGTCGTTCTCCAAAGCTAACAGAAAGTGTTTCTGTGTTAATCTGTCTAAACCATCTTATCTTGAGAGACAGAAGTCGATGTTCCTCCAGTACCCACGGTGAGGCGGCTAATTTGTTTTAAGGACGCTGTGGAATCACACAGAATTTGGTTTGATTCATTGTTTTCAGTATTTTGGTTCCGTATGTATTTATGTTAATCATGTTTCATGTTATGTAATTTAACTGATTAAATATGAATCTATTTGTTTTAGTTAAATCACAAATTTGTACAATATGTTTAAAATAGATTAAATGTGTCTCCCATGAATTATGATAAATAGATTCATAAGTAATGTGTAATAATTTTTCCCTGCACGTTTTGATTTGGTTACATTCCTGTTTAGTAGTCATGATTAGAATATTAACTTTATATATATGCATGCTATTGGTTGGTTTGTTCTAGTCAATCTGTAGCGTATAGGAGGCCACTGTTTTGGTTCTAATTTATGTAACTAAATTATACATAATTTTATTCGATTCTTGTTTAGCAAATTCAGGCTTCGTGTGCTACTTTTTTATTGGGAAAATGGCACTGATTTACATCATAAACTGCATGGCTCTTTATTTGGTTTCTGATTTAGTACATAAATGGATGTCCTATGGTGGTTGGTCCGAGTATTGCATATAATTTAATTTTATGAGTATGATTTTATTTTATAGATTCTAAATGTAATTTTCATACTCAAGAGTCTGTTTAGTTAAAATTGACATGTTCTAAATTGTTCTAGATTTTGATTCATGTTTTACATGTTTATTATTTCTAGAATTATTTACATGAGATGTTAATACATTTCCATGCAAATTAGTTTCTATGGTTCGAATATGATATACATGTTCATTGTTTCAATTTTCCTAATAAATTCACATGTTTATTAGATCTTAGATTTTTAGGCTAATTCACATATTTTAAAATTTCTAGAGTTGTGTGAAGAAGTGGTTTGGAAGTACTCTTCTGATCCTAGGGGACGCTCGTTATCCTCAGCTAGCCACCTGAAAAAGAATTAACACTCCGGTCGGGGGTGTCGAAATTAGCACTCCGACGGGCAAGTCAGTCTCAACCCTCTGAATTACTTGTATTTTAAGTTAAGTGCAATGGTTCTCACCTCCCTTTCTCTGATGGGTGATCCCGTATTTATAGTATTCTCTTTGGGCCTTTGGGCTGGGCCCATTCTTGATCTATTACATGTACCTCTACTCGGCCTCTGTTCTACTGGCTGGGGTACCGGTTATTTTATTCGGCTCTTCGATTGACTAGGGTATGTGCTGAATATAGGTTACGTGTCCAGACCGGACACGCTCATTCGTCCCTATGGATCCGATGGAATTCGGCTCCCACAATTGCCCCCCCAAACACCCTACTAGCACCAGTTAGTCGGCGTGTTTGGCTTCTAGCCTGGGAAGTCAAAGATTTGACGGTTAACCGTCTTCCCAATGTGTGTCAGAACGCGTACATGCTTCTTGGTCATTATAACGCATTCCCGCCCCTTCGTACACTGCCTCAATTTAATATGATTTGAAATTGTCTCTTCGAATGTATGTTCTGAATGTTCAAAGATATCTTGCTTGCCCTCTAGTGCAACTCCTTCTCTTCGCGGCTTCCACAACTCCTTGTTTCTCGTTTCTCCCTTTGCCTCCTGTAAGTCTTCTCCTCCTTCATTTTTGATCCCGCTTCCTTATTTGCTTTTAATTTTTCATAATTCTAGGGTGTGGCCAAAAAATGGCAAACACATTTGAAGGAGCTTCTTTCGGTGGATCGAATCGCCGGTTTTCGACACCATTTTTCCATCCCCGATGACGTCCATCTGTCACTTTTAGTAGACAGCACCACTGATATGGACAGGGAAGATGAGAGCACAATCGTCTTTCCTCTCTTATCAATTGCTGAGGACGGAGTCTGCTTTCCTCTTCACCCACTTTTGAAGGCCGTTCTTAGATATTGGGGTCTAATCCCTTCTCAGCCCAACGTGAATTTCTTTTGCATCATAATGGGGATCATAGAACTAAATCGTCGTCTTAGGATCAATTTAGGTATACCCTCTATTCGGCACTGTTACGTCCTAGCCAAATCTACTGGCCGACTAGGGCGCTACTTTCTTAGAGCTAAGGATACTGATCATCACTTAGTGACTATGCTTGCCAGCTCTGGCAAGCGTGTCGACGATGTGATGGTCGTTGTCTGCGGTAATTGGGAGTTCTACGAAGGTGAAGATCGCCTAGACCCGGTGCCGAGGCGAAAAGGCGAACCAGGTGGCCGATTGGATCAATTGTTTATATTATTTCCATATCTATATTCGTATTCGGCACTATATACATCTAACCATTTTATTTGTGCAAGCAGCGACTTGAAGAGAGTGTTAGTTTCAGACGACGACGCTGTTCTTGTAGAAATCAAAGCCGTGCTACAGTTCGTCGATCGTCCAAACCTTCAAAAACAGGGGAGGGCGGCCCACATTCTACTTTGATACGAGCCGACTTATACTACATTCTCGATGGTGGACAACATTCTGATCGCGCGAGGCGACAGTCATCTTACAGCCCTCATCTTCCCCAGTTTCAAGAACTTGAGACAGATTGGTTTAGAAACATCCGATTTCGAACATGTAGAAGAACAAGAGGCCGAGCCAATTGTTGAGGACCCGGACCGGTTGGTAGCGGAAGTTGATGAAGCTGTTAACTCAGCCTTTGAGGAAGCCGGGTTGAACTCGTCTGATCCTCCGTCTACATCAGGCCAAGGGGATGCCTTTGGAGATATTTTTACAAATTTGGGAGACCTTCCCGGCGATTATTCTGAGGATATGGCTAAGGAAAATCTCACACAAATGGCACGAAGGAAAAACACCGAATGCATGGCTGCCCGACAGAAAGCCGAAGCCATCCGTGTCGGACTTGTCCCGATTGAATCTGTCGTACCTATTGTTGTAGAAGAAACGGCTCACGTTGGCGTGGCCGAGGTGGAGAAGGTAGCTGATCTTCCGAATCCAGAAGAACGGTCGATTCCAGATCAGGGAGAGAAACGTGTCGCCGAGGGAGAGGCCGGCTCTGAGGAGAACCTTGTCGATAAACGGCTGCGCTTAGAGGAATCAGATGTGGTTGTTCCTTTCGTTGTTCAACCAAATATAAAAAACACGCCGATCTCCTCTGAAGCGTCGGCCATGAACGATCCCGCTATAGCTTTGAGCTTGACTGCCTCGGTTTCGTTGCTAGTTGACAAGGCAAACTTTCGGGCGGAGCCGGATTTGGTAGCGATAGCATTAGCTACCCAATCGGCCCTCCTAGTATGTAACTTCATTCCAACTCCTTGTTTTGATTTTGTTTGCAAGCGGTATTTCTTGGTATGTGACGATCCTAACTTGTTTTGCAGACGGTCGGAAGGATCGCCAAATTGGGCCGTCGCCAGCACGATGCCGTCGAAAGGATTGGCCGTTTGCAGTCGGAAGTGGAGGGCCAGCGGAGTAGGGCTGAGTTTGAGGCGATGAGAGAGACAATGGAAAGCGCGCAGGCCGAGGCAGAGAAGGAAAGGGCGCGAACTGCCGACCAACTTAGAGCAAAAGCTGAGGAGAGGGCCAACGTGAACAAAGAATCGCTCAAGTTGGCCAAGGAGGCGCTTGCCAAGTTGGAGGCCGAGTTGTCAGAGTTGAAGGCAGCGAAGGAGAAAGCCGACTCCGAGGCGTCCGAAGCATTTGAGGCTAGGAAGAGCGCCGCTCTTGAAAACTATGTAGAAGAGGTCCCCAAATTCGAGAATCAAGGATTCAAACATGGTTGGCTCAAAGCCCTTGCTGCCGCTGGAGTGACATTGGACATGTCGATTCCATACGAGCAAGTGGATATTGAGCCGCTTGAGTCTGATGCCGAGGATTGATTTGGGGATCACTTTAACTATTTTCAATGTATCTTTTTGCAATCATGTTTTGTTTTCTTAGCAGACAACTATTTGCTTGGGATAATTTTCACGTATAAAATGATGACTATGCTGTACTCAATTTATGAATGAAAATTTTCTATGTTCTCAGGTTATTGCTTGTATTGTTTGATGCATGAGTACATAATTAAAAGAATCAACAGTTAGAACAGAATGTGACAACTACGTGAGATGGCAAATTTAATAGCCGATTAAATTAATGAATTTTATTTAATCATAAATAAAATGAATTTATGACGTGCCGATAGGTCAGCCTTTGGCTGGCTCATTAAGAAGAACGCCGAATAAAACAATTAGATTAATGAACGCTGATCAAGTCGATTCGTGGAACGGCTGGGGCACTCGAGCCGACTAGATTGATGAATCTGCCCTTGCCCCAGCTGGTTCATGAACGTAAAATGTCGAATAAAACGAACTTATGAATACTGTACTGATGAATCGATTCATCGAACGGCTGGGACACTAGAGCCGACTAGATTGATGAATCTGCCCTTGCCCCAGCTGGTTCATGAACGTAAAACGCCGAATAAAACGAACTTACGAATACTGTACTGATGAATCGATTCGTGGAACGACTGGGGCACTAGAGCCGACTAGATTGATGAATCTGCCCTTGCCACAGCTAGTTCATGAACGTAAAACGCCGAATAAAATGAACTTACGAATACTGTACTGATGAATCGATTCGTGGAACGGCTGGGGCACTCGAGCCAACTAGATTGATGAATCTGCCCTTGCCCCAGCTAGTTCATAAACATAGAATGCCGAATAACAGAGGTTGACGGGGCGATTGGGGCATGACTCAGTTGGCGTCGGGCTGTTGAGGTTTCGATATTAATGAGATTGCCTCGGAGGTGCTGCCTTTGTAGGGAATAAATAGGCGTGTACTTTGTGAACAACGGTCCTATTTATATGCTCTGACAGCAACTCAGTCCAGTTCTTAGAGGAAAATTAAACAAGTGCAAATGTCAAATAGACTTTTCTTCAACAGCAGAGGGGAAGCAAAGACGCTAGCTGAGCTGGGAGGAGACATGAGTCGAAGTGGTGAACCTTCGCGCACGGGCAGTAGGATTTTGAGAGATCGGGAGAGACACCAATCTCCTCGTCATCGAAGTAGGTCACCCAGGAGGGACAAGCAGCCATAGCGTAAGTCTCCTCAACCCCATCCTGGAAGGGAACCTTGCGCCACTCCTCGCCCATTGAGTTTTGCGGTCTTTGTGGGTAATGGACCAATGACAGGGGCAGATTCCATCGTTTGAGATCCAAATGTGGCGGTCGAATTCGCTCGACAGATTTTTCCACCTGAAGTCCAGCAGTCGATGGTAGGTCGGCAGGACTTCGAGGTGTTTCGTGAAGGTGTTCACGGGGCGATGAAAGGATTGTACACCTCTTATGAAATCGGCATGCGTCTCCGCGCCGCTCGTCGGAATATAGAACAGAGAGACGAGTGCATTCGGAAGTTAGAAGCTCACGCCGAGAAGACTGAGCGTGAGCTAAGGAAAATCAAGTTTGCCGAGCCTCACTCAGCCAGCCACCCCAACCCGATTGTGGAAGAGAGGGTTACGTAAAGGCTGATTAGTGATGCAATCATCGATCAGAACACGGCTAGCATGTTCGCGATTGAGACTGCGAGGGCTGCGACCTATGAAAAAGGTTTCCATGATGGTCGAAAGGGCGGAATTCAGAATACCAAAGAGAAACTCATCGAAGAAGTTTGCCGATGTGAAAATCATGGATTTAAGCACGGCTGGATCAAGGCACTTTAGCAAGCTGAGGCTCTCCGGGCAGTAGGGTTGGATTCTGCATTGCCGTTGTACCAACAGAATGATTTCCCCTTCTCGGCTTTCGAAATTGAGAAGAGTGATGATGAAGGAGCCGCCGAATAGAAGAAGACCTTGTAATGCTTATGTAGATAGAAAACAAAATTACGTATTTATTGGCTGATTTTAATAAAACGCTTAGTTTTCAATTTGTAGCGTACTTGTTTATATTAGTACATATTTTATTCTGAATGTTTGCACGTTTTAGATTATGTTTATGCAGCTTGAACAACCTCATTTTCAATATTTGCATTTTTCGACCTTTGTTTATACGGTCTATAATCGGCCATACTTTAATCGGCCCAAAGGTGTCATGCGCCGATGGGGCTTCGAATTCGGAGTCTTTGATTGGCCAATTGTGATATCCACGAAGGGGTTCTGAATCCGGAGGCTTTATCGACCCAAAGGTGTCATACGTCGATGGGACTCTAAATCCAGAGGCTTTATCGGCCCAAAGACGTCTTGCGCCGATGGGGCTCCGAATCCAGAGTCTGTTTAGCCAATCGTGATATCCACGAAGGGCGCTCCGAATCTAGAGGCTTTATCGGCTCAAATGCGTCTTGCCCCGATAGGGCTTCGAATCCGGAGTCTTTGATTAGCCAATCGTGATATCCATGAAGAGCGCTTCGAATCTGGAGGCTTTATCGGCCCAAAGGCATCTTGCGCCAATGGGGCTCCGAATCCGGAGTCTTTGATTGACCAATTGTGATATCCACGAAGGGCGCTCCGAATCCGGAGGCTTTATCAGCTCAAAGGTGTCATGCGCTGATGGGGCTCCGAATCCGGAGGCTTTATCGACCCAAAGGTGTCATGCGCCGATGGCGTTCCGACTCCGGAGGCTTTGATTGGCCAATCGCGATATCCACGAAGGGCGCTCCGAATCCAGAGGCTTTATCGGCCCAAAGGCGTCATACGCTGATGAGGCTCCGAATCCGGAGGCTTTATCGGCCCAAAGGCATCATGCGCTGATGGGGCTCCAAATCCGGAGTCTTTGTTTGGCCAATCGTGATATCCATGAAGGGCACTCTGAATCTGGAGGCTTTATCGGCCCAAAGGCATCATACGCCGATGGGGCTCTGAATCCGGAGTCTTTGTTTGGCCAATCGGGATATCCACGAAGGGCGCTCCGAATTCGGAGGCTTTATCAGCCCAAAGGCGTCTTGAGCCATCCGAATCTGGAGTCTTTGATTAGCTAATCGTGATATCCACGAAGGGCGCTCCGAATCCAGAGGATTTATCAGCCCAAAGGCGTCATGCGCCGATGGAGCTTCGAATCTGGAGGCTTTATCGGCCCAAAGGCGTCTTGCGCCAATGGGGCTCCGAATCTGGAGGCTTTGATTGGCCAATCGCGATATCCATGAAGGGCGCTCCGAATCCGGAGGCTTTATCAGCCCAAAGGTGTCATGCGCGATGGGGCTCTGAATCCGGTGGCTTTATCGGCCTAAAGGCGTCATGCGCCGATGGGGCTCCGAATCCGGAGGCTTTGATTGGGCAATCGCGATATCCACGAAGAGCGCTCCGAATCCAAAGGCTTTATCAGCCCAAAGACGTCATGCGCTGATGGGGCTCTGAATCCGGAGTCTTTGTTTGGCCAATCGTGATATCTATGAAGGGCGCTCTGAATCCGGAGGCTTTATCGGCCCAAAGGCATCATGCGCAGATGGGGTTCCGAATCCGGAGTCATTGTTTGGCCAATCGTGATATCCACGAAGGGCGCTCCGAATCCGGAGGCTTTATCGGTCCAAAGGCGTCTTGCCCCGATGGGGCTCCGAATCCAGAGTCTTTGATTAGCTAATCGCGATATCCACGAAGGGCGCTCCGAATCCAGAGGCTTTATCGGCCCAAAGGCGTCATACGCTGATGAGGCTCCGAATCCGGAGGCTTTATCGGCCCAAAGGCATCATGCGCAGATGGGGTTCCGAATCCGGAGTCATTGTTTGGCCAATCGTGATATCCACGAAGGGCGCTCCGAATCCGGAGGCTTTTTCAGTCCAAAGCCGTCGTGCGCTGAAGGGGCTCCGAATCCGAAGTCTTTAGTTGGCCAATCGTGATATCCACGAAGAGCGCTTCAAATCCGGAGGCTTTTTCGGCCCAAAGTCGTCGAGCGCCGATGGGGCTCCGATTCCGGAGTCTTTATTTGGCCAATTGTGACATCGATGAAGGGCGCTCCGAATCCGGAGGCTTTTTCGGCCCAACGGCGTCGTGCGCCGAGGGGGCTCGAAATCCGGAATCTTCAGTTGGCTAATCGTGATATCCACGAAAGGCGCTCCGAATCTGGAGGCTTTTTCAGCCCCAATGCGTCGTGCGCCGATGGGGCTCTGAATCCAGTGTCTTTATTTGGCCAATCGTGATATCCACGAAAGATGCTCCGAATCCAGAGGGTTTTTCCGAAAAAAGGCGTCGTGCGTCGTTGGGGCTCCGAATCCAGAGTCTTTATTTGGCCAATCGTGATATCCATGAAGGGCGCTCCGAATCCGGAGGCTTTTTCGGCCCAAAAGGCATCATCGCCGATGGGGCTCCGAATCTGGAGACTATTTGGCCAATCATGATATCCACGAAGGGCACTCCGAATCCGGAGGCTTTT
>NW_021027198.1:568108-619120 GCF_004153795.1 Camellia sinensis | reverse complement strand
GATAAAAAAATTTTGGATTCTATTTTTCTCTTTCAAATAAATTAAAACATAATTAAACAAATCATCAAAATAAATAAGTCTAACAATCTCCTCATTTTTGATGATGGCACACAATGATGTTTTGATTTGATTTGGGAGTAAGAAAAGCTCCCCTCAAGTCATGCTCCCTAAATTCATTTCTAAATACATAGGTTAGTACATGTGTAATAAATAAGTTTTAATTAGAGACATGATATGAGACTAAGATAACATCAGATTAGTTTGAAAATAATACCATAATTTGAAAATAATACCATAATACATAACATCATAAGTTTTCTCCCCTTATGACATTATCAAAAGGAAATCATGGGCAGAATCTGGAGGAGGAGGAGGAAAATGATAGGGATAAATGGTATTTATACAATTCAAAACATATATATACATATATGCATACACATACAACTCTCTCGCGTCTCTCTTTTTCCTTCGATAAATGCATTTGACACGCGACCTCACTTTTGTGTCATTGGCCGACAAAAGCAGGCCTCGATTTGTACTCGCCTCGGCTCCCTCTTCCTCCTTGTCTTCTTTTCTTTTGCCTTCTTCTTAATCACACACTTTTCCATTTTCTTCTTCACCATTCTCTTCTATTTCTTCTGCACCACTCTCTTCTGTTTCTTCTTCCTCACCAAGAGACAAAAAAAAAAGAAACTGAACGGAGGAGGCCAAACCTCAGTCTGTTCGCTTCTATTTCTCTACAACTCATTTCTTTAACACCTCTCACCTCTAATCCATGGCTTCCTCTTCCCGTCCCCTTACTCTGTTTCCAGACCTGAACGATCCCATAAGCTGTGCTGGATCGAGTGCCCCTACTCCTACTCTTCCTGTCATTCCTCTACCTAACCTTCCTATGATGTCGATTGAGCAAATCATGGCAGCTCAATCAGACATTGAAGCCAATCATTTCACACTGACGTCCTGTATGGAGACGGTGACTGCAGTCACAAAATTGGCTCACCGATTGCAGAACATGACGAGTGAGCTCCATCAGGTCAATGTCTAACTCTCTTTGCTCCAGCGCATGTACAAGGATGCACGAGCAGAAATAGGCGCACTGAAGGCTAAAAATAAAGAGCTTAAATGGAAGACCACCTCCATGGCCCGATTTGGAGCAACGTTGTTCTTGCCCTTTGATAGTCAGTGGGAAGTCGTCGCTCTCGACGAAAGCACGGGGGTAAGGGCGTCAAGGGTCGCCCAAGGTTATAAAAAGAAGATGAAAACGATGGAAGAGGCGAGTAAGTAAAATTGGCGTATGACTGTAAAAAAAAAATAAAGGGTGTTTTTTTTTTTTCCATATAAATATTTGTATTTTGATTTGTTGTTGTGTTTATTGTTAAGGACTGAAAAATGAAATTAAAAAGCAGAGAAAAAAAATAAGAAAATTAAGCCCAAACAAAAAATAATAATGAGAAAAAAATAAAAATAAAAGAAAGTAAGCCTAATAAAAAAAATAAAATAATACCAACAGAAATTAAACTTAATGGGACGTTGGTGTTGCGGGAATGGTAATGCAAAAAAAATACCGTGAGAGTTTAAAAAAAATCAATGTATACAAAGTTAATTTTATTTCAAGATGCAGAATAGAAAACTGTTAAGGAGAATAAATGTGTGAAGGACTTGTGAGCATTCAACTGATATAAATGTTTCCATATCAATGTAGCAATACACATATATCATTTTAACAAAAATTCAAGTTTCACAGTCATAACAAAACTTTTTAAGTAGAAATCGACATTCCAAGCTCACTACGAATAAAATTGAAGCGATCCTCGATTAGGGGTTTTGTGAAAATATCCGCAAATTGCTTGTCAGTGTTTACAAATTCAAATACAATATCCCCTTTTTGAACATGATCTCTTAAAAAATGATGTTGAATTTCAATATGTTTTGTTCGTGAGTGTTGAACCGGATTTTTGCTTAAATTGATGGCACTAGTATTATCACAATGTAGCATTAAGTTTAGATAAATGCCATGGGTGCAATAAGGAGAAGTTCCAAAGGTCAAGAATGAGACACACATGTTGTTGTAACAAGAAAATATGGCAACAATGAATTAATGAACTTATCCATTATGAAGAATTCGTGTTATTTCAATCTATTTTCAAGCAAGAGCTAAGGAGATACCAAATTGTTAAAAGTATATGTGAAGCAGTTGAGCATGATCCAACAATCGATTTGAGCATGATCTAACAATCAATTTCTAGCAAGAGCGTACATATTTTATAGAAGATAATTAAAAAAATATGTGAGGTGCAAGCTCGTAAGTGTGATATCAAAAATAGAATAGAATCTGAGGGGATTTTTTTTTAAAAATAATATAGTTTAAATTCTTTCTCTTGTTTCATTTTGGCAAAATCAATAGGAGATGTGATAAATGAAAGCTCATAACTGAAATGTTCTCCTCAATAATATCAAATAGGATGCAAAATATTACCAATAAGGATGCCAAAATGATACCAACATGTAATTTACAAAGGATACCAATATGCAATCTAGAAGATTTAATCATAGCTCAAACATTATGTAGAATATCAAATATTGCTCATAATAGGTTAAACTCAATATAATCTCATGGCGCTAATGTAATTCCAAAAAAATGAAGCATGTTCAAGGTATAAAAATCCATATGCCAAGAAAAATCATGAATTTCAATATATAGCACACATTTAAGCATATGCATGATTCTTAGGCAAGAGCATTATCAAAGAGTATACATTGCAAATCATATAAAGCATAATCAATCTTTTTCATATCAAAGTAATAACAGTATTAGCTCAAAGGATATAAGATAGAATTTTTACCTCAAAAGCTTAAGAGAGTGTAGGAGGCATACCTTTGGTTCATGAGTTAGAAACTTTTCAATCTTCAATTTTCTTTCATGAGGAGTTCATTTCAAAAGGGTTTAACAAGTATGTTAGCAAAATGATTTCTCCCCCTAAGTTGGTGTTACCATTTTCTAATATGATTTTGTGTAAATATAGCATTCATAGAGCAATCACTATTACTTAATAAAAATACAGCACAAATTACTTCTTTTCACAAACTCAAAAGGTGAAAAATAATTCAATGATCAAACAAGAGTTTGGAATGCTATTTTTCAAAATTTTCAAGTTGTAGCACATAGCATAATATGCACAAGAAAATAGTGTTATGCTCTTTGTTTTATTAAGAAATGATGCAACAATCTCATTTAATCATATAACATTATCAATAGGCATTTTCATCAATTCAATCCACATACTCAAGTGTGATAAAACATTTTACTTAATGTGGAACACAACGTGAATGTTATAAACAATTAATTCAACAATTTATCAATCAAAAGCATTTCATGAGATGTATGCCAATATAATCCATATTCAAAAGATATTCAATAGGATAGATGCAATGCCTCTACAAATGTATGATAATTCTTTTCATTTAGACATTATTGATGGATCATAATCAAGGAATTTCACAACTCATTCAAATATTCCAATGTAAAGCATATAAGCATGAAATTTTCATATTAAGATATTCTTGCGATCACAAATGTAGAATTCAAAATATAGAGAGTATACATCTCAAAAACATGCTATGACATCAAAATTGATTCTACAAAGATATGACTCAAAAAAGAATTACCATATTAGTATGAAGTCATGTATAAAATGTGAAAAGTATGCTCACAAAACAATTTATCACTTGTTATCTCTTTCTCATAGCAATAGATGACATGATATAAAATGTTAATGAATACATGAATCATTCATATTCTAATAGGCATTCATCAAAATAATATAATTCTCATTTTTGAGTTCAATGAATGTTTGAAAGAAACTAGCAGAACATGACTTAGCAAACTTAGTACAATTAGGTTACATGGAAGCAATGATTAGACACAACCTATTGTACACAAATCACACCTTAAAGAATATAGAACTTTAAGCTTAAAGGTATGCTAGGAGTTATACCTTCATTTACCTCTTTTGTTCATCTTGGTGATTTTCATTTCATCATTCTTCTTCTTGTAGGAACTGATTTTGTTCTTTAGATTGAACACTCTTGTTGTGCATTTCCTCTCGAAGTCCTTGGTGTTCTTTGAGATTCCACCTACAAAATATCTTGATTTCTTTCTTGATACCCATACTTTCTTGGGTCCATGGGGATTAGTCTCAAGAACATTTAATCTCATAAAAGGTTTATGAGGATCAAAACTAATGCCTACTTTGTCAAAAACACATCTTTTATTTTTAAGAAGCTTGTTGAGGTTTTCTTTTTTTTTTTTACAAAATTTTCAAGAGTTTTGTTTAAATCCTCGACATTGTTTTTTAAAATATTTTTCTCATTGGCAATAGATGTAAAGTCATTTTTCAAAGTAGCATTTTCCATTTTTAAAACACCTACATCATTTGAAAGAGAAGTATCTAATTTCTTTAATTTAGAATTCTTAACACAAACATTTCTAAATATGTCATGTAATTTATTGAAAGCACTTTCAAGTTCTACATAATTAGAAATTACCTCATCCTGAGTGGATTCTTCTTCTCCAAGAGCCATGAGACACAGGTTGACTACTCCATCATTTTCTCCCCAAATGGCTTTTTTTTTTGCTGCCCTCCATCATTGAAAGGTCATGAGCCATGAGTGAGCCTAGGAGTTCTTCAATGCCTAATTTTGTTAGGTCTTTTGCTTCTTGGATAACTGTAACCTAAGCTTTCCATTCATTTGGCAAAGACCTAAGTATTTTTCTTACAAGCTCACCATTAGTATAAGATTTACCAAGAGATTTCAGAGCATTAATAATATTGGTAAATTTATAAAACATCTCAAAAATAGATTCAAATGATTCCATAGTAAAGAGTTCATAATCATGAATAAGCATGTCAATCCGAGACTCTTTTATTTGACTAGTTCCTTCATAGGTGATTTCAAGTTTATCCTAAATCTCTTTAGCAGTAATACACCTAGAAATTCAATTGTACTCATTTGCATCTAGTCCACGCACAAAAATAAGCTTGGCTTTAGCATTAGCTTGAAGGAGTTTATAATCACCCTCATCAAATTCATCCTCAAGTTTAGGCACATTGATATGGTCTACTACTTTGGTAGGGATTTTAGGATCTTTAGTGATAATGAGCCACAGAGCATAATTGGTAGTTTGAAGATACAAAGTCATTTTTTCTTTCCAATGAATGTAATTACTACCATCAAAGAGAGGTGGCTTATTGCTAGCTTGTCCTACAGCAGAGTAAGTAGAATACATGGTTGCTATAGATAAAAAACTCAAGATTGTTCAATCTAAACGCCCCAGACTCTGATACCAATTGTTACCCAAAAGACAACCTAAGAAGGGGGTGAATTAGGTTTTTACAATTAAAAATTAATAATACCCTAATAAAAATTATGACTAGCACAAAAAATAAATATAGTTAATGAAATAAAAATAATTAAAACAAGTGTTCTAACAACTATGTCAGTTAATGATTTTAGCACAGTGAAAATGTAAAATATAGTTACAGTAATTTAAATAAAATAAAGAGATAAGAGAGAGAGAGGCAAATAAATTTATAGTGGTTCGGTTTCAACTCGGCCCACGTCCGCTCCTCAAGCTTCACTTGAGATTTTTCACTATGCTCTAGCTTCACGGGGTTGCTAGCAACCTCTTTACAAATGAAGCAATCCTTCATGGATTTTACACAGACTTTCTAAGTCAAGAACACTGAGTGTACTCACATCAAGAATTTACACTTTTTTTAGTCGCCAAAAGTCAATTTTTAGTCACCGAAGGGCTTTAGCGACTAAATTTTTTAGTCGCAAAATTAGTAGCCAAAGAGTGGTCGGGAAAGCTAATTGGCGACTAAAATTTTTTTAGTCGCCAAATGTATTAATTTGCCGACTAAATATTTAGTCGCCAAAAGGTTGGACATTAAATTAAATTAGACACTTTTCGGCAACCAAACTTTTAGTTGCCTAAAGTCCCAGCTTTTTAGCTACTAAACTTTTAGTCACCGAAAGTCTCCATCTTTGGCTACTAAATGTTTAGTCGGCAAAGAATTCCTCTTTTGGCTACTAAATATTTGGTCGCCTAAAGTTCTACATTTTTGGCTAATTTAATCATACCAAGTTGAATTTTAATTAAACTTACCATAAAATCCCATAAATTCTAATTAGCACAAAACACTAATCAATTTTAGATTCGACCGTCGATAAGGCCTTCAATTTGCAATTCAAAATTAAAACATGAACAGATCAATTAAGTAATCAAACAGATAGAAATGCGTTTAAACAATACGCTCATGCAATCAGTTCAGAATTTCATTCCGATCAATCACTTATCATGCTTAATCATTGATTAGCACTAATCATAGGTGAGTGTTATCACATCTGTTGCGACGATCAAGTATCGCTTGTTCCCTAGGACCCTCGGCAATGGTCCTACGATATCAAGTCCCCACTGGGCAAATGGCGAGGGACTGGTGATAGAGCTTAACTCTTCAGCAGGCAGATGAGCTAACGGAGAGAACTTCTGGCACTGTTCATATTTTTTCACATAGCATTCGGCATCAGTTCTCATTGTCGGCCAATAATACCCCTGTGTTATAGCTCAATGGACCAGAGAGCGCCTGCCAGAATGGGCACCACAACTACCTTCATGTATTTCAGTCAAAAACTCTTCGACTTTGTCCGGGTGTACACATTTCAGGTATGGACCAGAAAGGGATTTTTTATAAAGCTTTCCTTTCCTTGTGGATCCAAGTAGTATCGCAGGGCTTTGTTTCGCAGCTTGTGCGCTTCTTTCTTGTCCTCTGGGAGCTGTTCGGAAGACAAGAATGCAGCAATGGGGTCCATCCAACTCGATCCTGACTCTATGACATTGATCTGGACTTCCTCCGAAGGGCCAATGCTTGGCTCGGGATGAAACCTACTTCGATGGTCCGTTTGATCTCTGAGTTAATGGCGGAGGCTAGGCAGGCCAGGGCGTCTACATGCGTGTTCTGATCACGCGTTATCTGATTCAATTCATGATGGTCAAATTCTGTCAGCAAGGAGTTAGCCATTTTCATGTAAGCCGCTATACGGTCATTTCTTGCCGCGTACTCCCCCTTCAACTGATTAATCACCAGTTTTGAATCGCAAAATACAAGCAGACGCCGATCACCCAGAAGATGTGCATCCCGCAAACCGGTCAGAAGGGCTTCATATTCAGCTTCATTATTTGATTCTTCGAAGCCGAGTTTGACGGCCTGCTCGATTACTGCGCCGTCAGGAGCCATGATTACTACTCCGGCTCCATTGCCCCGTTGATTGGATGACCCATCGCAGAACAACTGCCAAATGTCCCCAACATAGATTCTCTAGTTTGGCTTAGGTTGAATTTCATCAGACTTGAAATCGGCAAGAACCCCAGTAAATTCAGCTACAAAGTCGGCAAGTACCTACCTCTTGATTGAGGTTCTAAGTAGAAACTGAATGTCGTACTGGCCGAGTTCAAGAGCCCACTTTGAAATGCATCCTGATGCTTTCACACTGCGTAGTACTGATCGGAGGGGGTAATCTGTTAGCACCCCGATGCTGTGTCCCTAGAAGTAATGCTTCAGTTTTCTTGTCGCCATGACTAAGGCTAGGATGAGTTTCTCCAGCAGTAGGTAGCGTGTTTCGACATCGACCATTGCCTTGCTCACATAATACACTGGTCGTTGCTCCCCTAGCTCTTCCTTAATTAGTACAACACTAATGGCCCAGTAAAAAACTGCCAGATACAAGATGAGCGGGTCACCTGCCGAAGGTGTTGTCAGGAGGGAAACTGATCGAAGGTAGGTTTTGAGATCGTTGAAAGTGGCTTCGCACTCGGCGGACCATTCAAAAGACTTGCCCTGCCGTAGTGTATGGAAAAAGTGTCGGCAGTGATCTGTAGATCGACTGATGAACCTGTTGAGTGCGGCGGCCATCTCCATCAACTTTTGAACCTCTTTAACCGAACGAGGGGAGCCGAGTTCCAAGATTGCTGTGATTTGCCTCGGGTTGGCCTCGATTCCTCGGTGGTTGACAATGTAACCCCAAAACTTGCTAGAGCTGATCCCAAACGTACATTTGGAAGCATTCAGCTTCATTTTGTATTTGCGTAGAATGCCGAATGTCTCCTCCAGATCGGCTATATGATTCTGCTCTTTCTTGGATTTGACCACCATGTCGTCAATGTATACTTCCATAGTGTGGCCGAGTTGCTCTTTGAACATGGTGGTGACTAGTCTCTGGTAAGTTGCCCCTGCATTTTTCAGCCCAAAAGGCATAACCTTGTAGCAATAGGTTCCTCTTGGGGTGAGGAATGCAGTCTTGTCTTGGTCCTCCGGATGCAAGGCAATTTGATGGTAGCCTCTGTAGGCATCGAAGAAGCTCACGTGCTGATGACGTGCTGTAGCATCTATCAGTTGGTTTATCCTTGGGAGAGGAAAACAATCTTTGGGGCAGGCTTTGTTTAGCTCCGTGAAATCAACGCAGACTCGCCAGGTCCCATTCTTCTTCTTCACAACCACAGTATTAGAGAGCCATGTAGGGTGGATCACTTCCCTGATCGCCCCGGCGTCAAGCAACCGGTCAACCTCTTTAATTACTGCAGCAGTGTGCTCTACGGCTGATCGCCGACTTTTCTGAATGATCGGCTTGCATTTAGGGTCAACATTTAAACAGTGTTGCGAAACAAACGGATCTACACCCGGCATCTCATATGGAGTCCACGTAAATACATCAAGGTTGCCGAGCAGGAAGGAAATTAGCTGCTGTCTGTCGGCTTGATTGAGGGAGGTGCCGACCATGAAGAACCTATCTAGGTTGCCTTTGATTTCAACTCGATCTAGGTCTTCCGTGGCCTTTTCATTTAGGAGCCGCCCAACGTCGTTGAGGCTCTCCCGATCTGTTACCTCAATAGAATTCACTTGCAACTCTTTTGGCATCTTTCGAGCAAGGAGATAACATGCTTGTGCCGATTTCTGAGAGCCACAGATTTGCTCAATGCCGCATTTTGTGAGGAAGCATAGCAGCTGATGATAGGTGCTTGGCACAGCCTGCATAACATGCAACCAGGGTCGCCCCATGATGAGATTATATGGCGATGGCCACCTGACAACCAAGAATTCTACATCCACGGTTCGGGAGCTCGCTCGGACAGGTAGTGTGATTTTCCCCAACGGGTATTCTGGATTGGCGTTGAAGTTGAGTTTGGTGAATATCTTGTAATACATAACCTCTGATGTGCTCTCAGGATCAATGAGTACGCGCTCAACGGTGAATTGGTTTACGCGTAACTCAACTACCAAGGGATCGATGTAAGGAAGTGTCACATCGGTGAGACCTGAATCATCAAAGGAAATGCTTGCAGCTTCATGGAGCCGTTTAGCCGGAGTGAGTTGATTTTGGGGGTCGGGATTCAACTGAATCGTATACACTGCGGATGAAATTGGCAGGCTGTATACCATGTATCATGCCGAGTGGAGGGAAATTCTATCTTAAGGCTATTGCTTTGGTTGAGTTGCCCTTTCGGACGTGCTGTTGCAGCCGACCATCCTGTACCAATTCCTCTAGGTGATCCTTCAATGCATAACAACTCTCAGTTTCATGATCATGATCCTTGTGATACTCGCACCGCCTATCCCGTCTTCGAGTATCAGGAGGTCCTACCATCTTTGACGGCCACTTGAAGAACGGAAGATGTTGGATTTTGGACATGACCGTACTGATCGGTTCTGACAACTCAGTATATTTCTTGTTGGTGTGCCTTGTGCGCCTGCTGTCGATTTGCAGCTGTTCATTCGCTCGGTGGGAGCATTGGTCACTTGATTGACGAGAATCTCGTCTCTTATCTCATTTTGCCCGATGCCATGATTCAGGGCTTTGAGGTGCTACAGAATTTAACGACGGAGCAATTTCAACAGGAGCCGTCTTGTTGGGCAAATTTTCGGCTTTAACCCGCAAGGCATGCATCATCTTCCACTTTATAGTATTCTTCAACTTTCTTCATCAACGACCAAACTGTTTTGGGGGACCGTTTGGTCAAAGAGCTGCGGAGGGCACTGCCGGGATGTAGCCCCATTTTGAAGGTGGTGATGGCCATGGAGTCATTGCAAGCATCGTCTACTAGATTGAAACATTCCCAATACCGCGCCGAATACGCACGAAGGGTTTCCCCCGGTTGAATCTGCATTGCCCAGAGGGAATCGGCTTGCTTTGGCTGGACCTCATTAGTGATAAACCTTGCCCTAAAGGATTTTTGGAGTTGGTGGAAGCTTTTAATCGAAGCCGGCTCCAGTTTATAATACCACCTGACAGCTAGTGGTCCCAAACTGCTCAAAAATATTCTGCACATGAGAGCCTCGTCGTCTGCATGCAGCATCATGGCTTGCTTGTAATGGCGGATGTGATCAGTGGGGTCTAATTTACCGTCATACAAGGTGAATGACGGTGCTTTGAATTTCTTGGGCAGCACTGCCTTTGCAATCCGTCATACAAAAGGATCGTGCTGGTCTTCATCTGAACTGTTTCTTCTTCGCTTATGCCTTATACGGGGACTCTCTTCAGAAGAACTGGTAGTTTCAGGTCGCCCCTTCTTCTTGGGCTCCGGGGATAATGAGTCGGAGTCGCTATCAGTGTCGTCTTGTCGGGCTCGAGGTCGTCGACCACCTGCCTTCGGAGGTCGTTCCGGATCTAGGCGTACAGCTTGTTTGGACTTCGCCACTTCCAAGGCCAAATCTTGACGGAGACATTCATTCTCAGCGATCATGTTCTCCAACCTCTGTTCGTTTTTCTTTGCTTGTTCCATGATCACTTGCATTGTCTCATGCTCCAAAGCCGAGGGTGAGGCGAAGTTCAAGGCACGTCTTGCGGCGATAGTCTCCGGTCCAAGCATGTTTGTTAGAGTGAGGTCGTCTCTTTGTATGGTTTCGTTAGTGACTACCGGAGGGTCTTCGTTTACACCCGCCATGGATGTATTTGAGTATTCCCACAGATGGCGCCAATTGTGGAGAAGTGGTTTGGAAATACTCTTCTGATCCTGGGGGACGCTCGTTATCCTCAGCTAGCCACCTGAAAAAGAATTAACACTCCGGTCGGGGGTGCCGGAATTAGCACTCCGACAGGCAAGTCAGTCTCAACCCTCTGAATTACTTGTATTTTAAGTTAAGTGTAATGATTCTCACCTCCCTTTCTCTGATGGGTGATCCCGTATTTATAGTGTTCTCTTTGGGCCTTTGGGCTGGGCCCATCTTTGATCCATTACATGTACCTCTACTCGGCCTCTATTCTACTGGCTGGGGTACCGGTTATTTTATTCGGCTCTTCGATTGACTAGGGTATGTGTCGAATATAGGTTACGTGTCCGGACCGGACACGCTCATTCGTCCCTATGGATCCGATGGAATTCGTCTCCCACAAGTTGTAATATGATTTGCATGCTAATGGGTGTATAATGTCTATAAGTAATTTTTGAATGGTTATTGTTTTGTAACACTTTCATATAACTCTTGCCTATTAAACTTTTAGTTAAGTATTTAGAGTTATAATAATATTTTGTAACTTGTAGATATTTATTTGCATGATTATTGTGTAATAATTTCCTTTAACTCTTATCAATTAATTTTTTAATTTAATTTTAAAGTTATAAGGTTTGTAATTTATTTGGAACTTATAATTTTAATTGTATAACTTGTTTAACATTTTAATTTTATTTAATTTGGCTATTAAATTAATTAATTCCTTTACAGTTTCTTTAGATTAGTTGGTTTGTATTATGTTGTGGTTTTCTACTAACTTTCTTTGTAAGAATATCTATGCGAAAGGAAATGGAAAATATATATATATATATATATATAAATCCAAATGGAAAGGAATTTTTGAACTACTTACAATCCTCAATTTGATTGGTTTACTCGTCTTATTTTGAAGCAATTTTTGCTTGGGATTTTGTTATGATTTTTTACCATTATGTAAAAGCAAGTTTTATTTGCTTGTAATTGTTGTAACAATTTTTTACATTGCTTGTAATTGGGTTAGCAATTTTAAATTGCTTGTAAGTGTTGGACATTGGTTTGTTTTAACCTGGTTCATCCCTTGAAAAAACTTAATTCTAAAAATTGTTTTCCATGGATTAGGAGTGAACATACTCTTGAAAGTTTTGCCAAAAGGTTAACTGAATTTTAAGTGGGAATGATGTGACTCCTCCAGTCTTCCTAGAAACATTCTTAACCATGTGCGATTCTAGGTTAAGTGGTGAGACTAATTTTGAATTAAATTTCCAACTGTGGGATTTTCTAGTGTTAAGTTTAATTTATGAAAATACAGAAAATGAAAGTCTGTTGTATTTTTCAGAAATGACAACTATCACCGATGCTGCTGAAGCCCGGGGTAACTGGCTTGCCAATCCTAACTATGACCTCTGTGGTCAACCCTGGTGTTACTTTGGCTATTCCGGGTGGACTGCTCAGTCACCATGAGCGCCCAAAGAAATTTGCTGGGGTGAACTTCAAGAGATGGTAGCAAAAGATGCAGTTCTACTTGACCACGCTGAACCTTGCAAAGGTTTTGAGCAACGATCCTCCAGTCGTGGCAGAGAATGAGCAAGACAGGTAAAAGGTCATGACGCTTGACACATGGAAGCAGACAGACTATCTTTGCCAGAACTATGTGTTCAACAGCTTGGTAGACTCACTCTACAGTGTGTTTTGTGCCAAGAGCTCAGCAAAGGAGTTATGGGAATCTCTGGACAAGAAATACAGGGCTGAGGATGCTACGACAAAGAAATTTGTCATTGGCCAATTCCTGGACTTTAAAATGATAGATTCAAAAACTGTGATGAGCCCAGTCCAGGAGTTCCAAGTGATCTTGCATGAAATTCATACTGAGGGGATGCCTTTGAACGAGTCATTCTAAGTTGTTGTGATCATTGAGAAACTTTCCAATGGTTGGAAGGACTTCAAGATTTACTTGAAGTACAAGCTCAAGGAAATGTTTGTTAAAGGCCTGATTGTCCAACTCCAAATTGAAGAGGATAATAGAAAGAAATGAGGGAGTACCTCCTCTATGAAGGCCAATGTCATTGAGCATGGCAAATCTTCTGGGGTGAGGAAGAAGCCCCCTGTGAACAAGGGCTCGAAGCTGGGGCCAAGGGATAGTGTTGCAAAGAAGCCGACATATAAGTAGTAGGAACTTGTTTATTGGTTCTTGGGAAAGTGCTATAACTATGGTAGCGAGGGGCATCCGACTAGTGACTGCCGCAAGCAGAGGAAGCCATACAAAACTAAACCCCATGCTCACATGGTAGCTATGCAAAAGCACTCCTATGATGAGGATGATATGCACTTGTCTGCCGTTGTCTCTGAGGTGAATATGGTGGGTTCAAACCCAAGAGAATAGTAGATTGATACTGGGGCTACACGCCACATCTGCTCCGAAAGGAAATTGTTTACAACTTTCGAGCCGGTTACAAACGGTGAGAAGTTGTTTATAGGGAATTCTGTTACCTCAATTGTTGAGGGGAAAGGAAATGTGGTCCTGAAGTTGACCTCAGGAAATGAGCTAACCTTGAATGAAGTCCTGTATGTTTCGGACATTCGTAAGAATCTTGTCTTGAGGTCTCTTCTCAGCAAACATGGTTTTTGCATGGTCTTTGCATCCGACAGAGTCGTTCTAACCAAGAGCAGAGTGTATGTGGGTAAGGGATATATGTTGGGGGGTATGTTTAAACTAAATGTAATGACTCTTATCCCAAAGATGAATAAAGATGCATCTTCTTCTGCTTATATGTTTGAGTGTTCTAATTTGTGGCATGGTAGACTAGGACATGTGAACTTTGAATCTTTATGTAAATTAATCAAGTTAGATCACATAAAATCTTTTAAGATTGATCCAAAACACAAGTGTGAAACTTGTGTTGAAGCGAAGTTGACAAGATCTTTGTTTCATTCTATTGAAAGAAGTTTAGAGCCGTTGGACTTAGTGTATAGTGATGTGTGTGACTTACAAGTTTATATAGTCATGTGGTGGCAATAAGTACTTCATCACTTTTGTTGATAATTGCACTAAGTATTGTTATGTGTATTTGCTCAAAAGCAAAGATGAATGCTATTGACAAGTTTGTTCTTTATAAGAATAAAGTTGAGAATCAATTAGGTTGCAAGATTAAGGCTTTCAGAAGTGATCATGGTGGTGAGTATGAATCATCGTTTATTGAGATTTGTGCTCAATTTGGGATTATCCACCAAACCACGGTGCCTTAATCTTCTCAGTCAAATGGGATTGCTGAGCGGAAGAATATGATGAAGGAGATGATGAATGCAATGTTAATAAGTTCTAGATTGCCACAGAACTTGTGGGGTAAGCAATTCTCTTTGCGAATTACATTCTAAATAGAATCCCTTGGAAGAAAATAGACAAGACTCTACATGAATTATGAAAAGGCTGAAATCCTTCTTATAATTTCCTACGAATGTGGGGTGTCTTGCAAACATGGCGGTACCTACACCCAAGCGGGTTAGGATAGGTTCAAAAATCGTGAATTGTACATTCATTGGTTATGCACAGAATAATAGTGCATATAGGTTTTTTGTGCACAAGTCTGATATTTCAGATATCCACAAGAATACCACAATGGAGTCAAGGAACGCATCTTTCTCTGAGATGGAACTTGAAGATGATCAAGTGGATGATCAAGTAAATGATCAAGATGAGGAAATAGATGAGCCAAGAAGGAATAAGACAGCTAGGACTGCCAAGTCCTTTGGTCCAGACTTCTTGACTTATATGTTAGAGGGAGAACCTCGAACTTTCTATGAAACTGTGACTTCACCTGAAAGTCCTATATGGAAAGAAGCAATTAAGAGTGAAATTGACTCTATCTTACAGAACAATACTTCGGAGTTGGTTAATCTACCCCCAGGTAGTAAGACCTTGGGGAGTAAGTGGATCTTTAGAAGAAAGATGAAAGCGGATGGGTCAATCGATAAGTATAAAGCTAGGCTAGTTATCAAAAAAAAATAAAAAAAAACAAGCAGCGAGAAGGCCAGTATTACTTTGATACGTATTCACCTGTGACAAGGATTACTTCCGCTCGCATGGTGATTGCAATAGCCACTTTACATAGTCTAGAGATACATCAGATGGATGTAAAGATAACTTTCTTAAACGGAGATTTAGATGAAGAAATCTACATGGAACCTCTGTAAGCTTGTCAAGTCATTATATGATTTAAAACAAGTGCCTAAGCAACGGCATTAGAAGTTTGACAACGCTATATTGTCAAATGTGTTTAGAGTCAATGAGAGTGACAAGTGCATATATGTTAAAGACATTGACAGAGGTTGTGTCATTTTGTGTCTATACGTAGATGACATGCTCATTGTTGGTAGTAATGATGAAATGATTCGAACTACCAAGAGATTGTTAAACTCTAAGTTTGACATGAAAGATATGAACCTTGCAGATGTCATTTTGGATATCAAGATTACTAGAACATCTAGTGGGATTGTACTTTCTCAGTTTCACTATATTGAGAAGATAATTGCGAAATTTGGTAAATCAGATACAAGTGTGTCTAGGACATCGGTAGACGTAAGTCTATATTTGACCAAGAATAATGGTGAGAGTGTCTCTCAGCTAGAATATTCTCGAGTCATTGGCAGTTTGATGTATCTGATGAGTTGTACAAGGCCGGATATAGCTTACTCTATTAGCAGGCTCAGTAGATACATGAGTAATCCGAATGCCACTCATTTGAGAGGCATGATGCAGGTGTTAGGTTATTTGCGCTACACTTGGGAATATGGGTTGCATTATACCTGTCACGACCCAAACTCGTCCCTATGGGTTTAGAGTCATAACCGACCAGATTACCAAAGGCCTCTGAACAGGATAACATAAGATAAGGGCTGCGAAAACAAATACACAAAATTAACATAGTCCATAGAGCTGTGCAGACATACATGGGATTGAAATTTTCAAAACAAACTTATATATATATATATACAGTTATGACGTCAAAAATACATTAGTCTTACGTCACCCAATTACACAGATAGGGTCAAAGGGTACTTAGCCCAAGTACAGATATACAAAACAAGCTCAACTAAAGCCTTGACATAATCCTCTCAAAAGGAACCTCCTCAGGAGGCACGGTAGTTGGCTGACAAAACAGAAACATAGGCCGTCAACTCTGGGCCTAGTCGCGTGCCTGCTCACCTACATACATAATATAAATAGTGAGCTGGAGCCCAGTGAATAATAACAGAGTAAAGAGATTTAATGAATGTTGTCCATAACAGTTACAGAAAACAGAATTCAATAGTTGTCAGAAATGAATTCGTAATTATGTTCAGAAATCATAGTACATAACAGATATAGTTTCAGAGTCATATTCATAATTAGAACTTGCAGTTAATCATACGTGGCACATTCATTAGAACTACCAGAAATAGTTCACCCATAAAGGGATGGCCATAAAGGCATACAGTTGACCCATAAAGGGATGGCCATAAAGGCATACAGTTGACTCTCGTGCACGAAGACGGTGTAGTTGGCTCATGAGACATACAATTGGCTCATAAAAGGACGTACATGTAAGGATCCATAATAGTTGGCTCATGAGACGTACAGTTGACCCATAATTAGGACCTAACAAAACAGATAACATATGTCATTTGAAGCTAAGAATGCCACGAATACATTTCAGAAACATTAGACAACCATTCATTCATGCAGAAAATAATATAAATAGAAACAGATCATCTTATATCATTAAGAAAATACATATAATTGAACATAGCTTTACAAAGTTATTACTCACAGATAACCGGTGGCTCCAAATAGATGGGTAAAGTGGGCAATTCACAAAACTTGAGGCATGTAACCTACATAACATGACAGATACATACATTGAAACACACGCTTGGATTGTACATAATTTATTTCATTTGTGCCTAGTGTGTTTCTAGCCTTTATCCTCATTATGGTGTCTTAATCTTGGTCTAGGAATGCCTAGAATGGAATGAGGATGCAAAAATGTACTTGAAAACATTTTTCAAAACTTGCTGAAAACAGGGTCCACGCTCGAGCGTGGCTTTCCTCGCTCGAGCGAACTTGCAAAATGTGAGGGCTTGCTCGAGCCCAACTTTCTTCGCTTGAGTAGTCTGTAAACTTTGAAAAAGTACTGGTTGCTAGACTTTAACGCTCGACGGACACTCGATCCTCGCTCGAGTGTGAGACTCAAACCCTCGCTCAAGCGTGACTTTTGTCGCTCGATTGATCTGCAAAAACACATGAAATTCTAGGAGCATGCATTTCACGCTCGAGCGTATATCAGGTCGCTTGAGCAGAGGTTCAAAAACAAAGGTGGTCGCTCGAGCGTATAATACTTCGCTCGAGCAGATGGTGGAAATTCTGGAATTTCCAGATTTGTTCCCCAAGTTCAAAACTCAATCTTAAAGCATCAAAATTCGATTTTTCTGGGCCAAACTTGAGGGAACACTTAGAAACTCATAAAACATCAAGAATTAATGATCATTTCAAGAAATCATAGCCCAATAGCTTGCCAATTGTGCAAAAATTTAACTTAAAATTTATGAATGTTCTATGAACATGACATGCGTGAATTTCTTTGAACTTAAGCTTCTCAAAACATGATCAAATGCTACAAAACAACATGAAACTTGATCATTTCCCAAAATAAAGGTGAATTCAAGACATGCATGAGGGAATTCTTGGAAATTAAACTCAAAATGTGAGAAGATATACATGCAAGCATGGTATGGCTCAATACTCTTTGTTTCTAACTCAATTCTTGCATCAATCAACATAATTCTCTTGTGTTCATGCATTATAGTATAGATTTCAAGGCTTAAGGAAAAATTCTTACCTAGAGACTTGAGTTCACAAGTGTTGAAGTTGAAACTCTCAATCGCAATCGCAATTCAGTCTCCAAAGCTAGTTGTAAGCTCTGCCAAAATCTTGATATAAACTTAGAATCTCTGTCAGACACTATAGATATTGGTACACCATGTAATCTGATGATTTCATTTATATATATGTTAGCTAATTTGTCTACATTATAAATAGATTTGATAGGTAGAAAATGAGTAGACTTAGTTAAACAGTCAACAATAACCCAGATAGAATCCATACATCGGGAGGAGCGAGGCAATCCCACAATGAAATCCATGATAATGTGCTCCCATTTCCATTCCGGTATTGAAAGCGGTTGTAATAAATCAGGGGGTCGTTAATGTTCAGCTTTAACTTGTTGGCAGTGTAAATATCTAGCCACAAAATCTGCAATACCCTTTTTCATTCCTGGCCACCAGAAATTCTACTTCAAATCATGATACATTTTCGTATTTCCTAGATGCATAGCAAATTTGGAATTGTGGGCCTCAGTCAGAATGCGTTTCCCCAAATCATCATAGTCTGACACACAGAGGCGACCCTGAAATTTCAACACATTGTTCTCAAGTACAAACCTGGGCCTTGGTTTTGAGTCAATTTCATCCATGATCTTTTTCAGGAATTCATCTTGCGATTGTTTCTCCTTAATTTCTTCAATGATTGGAGGCTGAGCAGAAATGACAGCTAAGATTCCACCATGTTCACGCATCACAATCTCAATTTCATTCTTTTTCCAGGTCACATAATAATTCCTTCTGGCCCGTGAGCAAACACAGCAAATTCCCAATGGATTTTCGGCTCAATGCATCTGCAATGGTATTTGCCCTCCCTGGATGGTACAAAATTGCAGGTCATAATCTTTAATCAATTCTAACTACCTTCTTTGTCTCATGTTCAGTTCTTTTGGGGTAAAGAAGTATTTTAAGCTTTTATGATCTGTGTATACTTCACAAGTCACTCCATATAAATAATGGCGCCAAATTTTTAAAGCAAAAATTACGGCGGCTAATTGAAGGTCATGGGTTGGATAGTTCTTTTCATGAGGGCGGAGTTGCCGAGAAGCATAAGCAATCACTTTCCCATTTTGCATTAACACACACCCCAAACCTTTGTAGGAAGTATCACTGTAAATTTGAAACCCATCAGTACCATTAGGCAGAGTCAAAATTAGTGTAATTACTAACCTGGTTTTCAACTCGTAGAAGGCAAACTTTCTTTGATTATTCCAATCAAATGAGACATTTTTCTGAGTTAACTGGGTCAATGGCATAGCAAGTTTTGAAAAGTCTTTCACAAATCTTCTGTAATAACCAGCAAGTTCTAGAAAACTTCTAACTTTTGTCATGTTGGTTGGTCTTGGCCAGTCGATAATAGCTTCAATTTTCTGTGGGTCTACTAATACACCATTCTTGTTAATCACATGTCCTAGAAATGCTACACTGTTGAGCCAGAATTCACATTTGGACAATTTTGCATATAGTTTCTTTTCTCTCAGAGTTTGTAACACAGTTCTCAAGTGATTCTCATGATTTTTCCTGCCTTTGGAGTAAGTCAAGATATCATCAATAAATACAACAACAAATTCATCCAGATATGATTTAAACACCCTGTTCATAAGGTCCATGAAGGCATCAGGTGCATTAGTCACCCCAAACGGCATTACCAAAAATTCATAGTGACTGTAGCTAGTTCTGAATGCAGTTTTCTCTACGTCTTCTGCCTTAACCTTTAATTGGTGATATCCGGATCTAAGATCAATTTTAGAAAACAATTGGGCTTCCTAAAGTTGATCAAACAGGTCATCTATTCGGGGTAGTGGGTCCTTGTTTTTGACGGTTACTTTGTTCAATTCACGGTAGTCAATACATAGCCTCGAAGACCCGCCTTTCTTTTTGACAAATAACACTGGAGCACCCCATGGTGAAGTGCTCGAGCAAATAAACTTCTTGTCTAACAGTTCTTGAAGTTGGACTTTTAACTCTTTCAGTTCAGATGTTGACATTCTATATGGGGTTTTAGAAATAGGTTGTGTTCTAGGTACTATATCAATTGTAAACTCAATTTCTCTGTCAATTAAATCCCCAGGCAGGTCATTAGGAAACACATCGGGAAAGTCACAAACTACCGGAATAGTTCCCACATTGGTACTATCCGAAGACACAGTCAACACACTACACAAATAGCCTTGACACCTTTTTCTCAACAATGTCTTGGCTTTCATAAATGAAATCAAGTATGGTGGAAGAACTACCCCACTTCCAATAAAAGTAAAGTCAGGCATACCAGGTGGTCTAAACACAATGGATTTACTTGCATAATAAATGGTGGCACAGTATTTAGTTAACCAGTCCATACCTAGAATACAATCGAAATGATTAATACTTAAGGGCAGCAAGTCAACATACAATGTCATATCACCAATCATAATATCACATGCCAGATAAACATAAGCACATGTCATAAAATCCTTAGACGGTGTAGACACATATAATAAACAATTCATAGGTTCTAATGATCTAGTTAACTTCCGTGAAAAAGCATACGATACAAATGAAATGTGTAGAGCCAGAATCTATCAACACATGAGCATTCTGAGAATAGATAGAGAGTATACCTGATACCACGGATTCGGTATTCTGTACGTGGCCAGGCACAAGTGCAAAAACTTTACCCTACCTCAAGGGTTCTTTTCCTGTATTAAGTTTAGCATTTGCTTTTGATCCAGAAGCAGAGATGCTACTAAACTTGCCATAGGACGATTGGCATTTTCTAACCCGATTAGACAATCCTTTATCATGTGGCCCGTCTTACCACACTGAAAACAAGCACTTGATACTCGATGGCCAACTTCTCTATGTCTCCTCCCACATTGAGTACAAACAGGCGTAGACCCACTGTTTTAACATGAGCTGCTAGAAGATCCCATATTTTGTTTCTTATTCATGGCAATTGAACGATTCTTCTTAATACTGAATCCAAATCTTTTGTCTTTCCATTCAGTTGTTGTGCTGGAGCTTGCCTTTTTGCTGCCAAAATGGCTTCTGCCATCAATGCTCTATCCAATACATTCACATACGTAGGTAGGTTGAGGACTCCCAACTGATCTAGTATATCTAAATCCAATCTACCCTCAAATTTGCAGGCTTTCTTATGGTCCGTGTCCACCATGTGAGGAGTAAATCTGGCTAACTCAGTAAACTTTGCCTCATACTTAGCTACATACATTTTGCCTTGTTTGAGTTCTTGAAATTCTGAAACCTTTCAATCCCGGAAGCATTGTGGAAAGTACTTGTCATAAAAGATTGTATTAAATTGAGCCCACGACATATTTCCTTTACTGTTTCGGACCAATAACCACCATCTCCAAGCTTTGTCTTTCAGAGTGTAGGTGGCCAAAAGAACTTTCTGAACCTTGAAACAGGGAAACACTTCAAACAATTTCTCTATCTCCAACAACCATATTTCAGCCTTTAACAGTTCAATTCCACCAAGAAAGGTTGGCGGTTTCATTTTCATGAACTTCTGAGTCAGATTGATAATATCGTTGTTGTCCGGTTCAACTCAGGCCGGCGGAGATGGAGGAGGTAAAGGTTGTTGCCTCTGTTGTTGTGTTATTGCATCAGTTAGGGCCGTGAGCATTTGCCCCATTAAGCTCATTCGAGCCTCTGAAGACACTGCTGTATCATCACTTCTTGTATTTTCCATTGCTATAGGGAAATAGAAAGGCAATAAACATAGGCAAATAGTATTTTCATAATGTTCAGAACATTCATTCTCAGTTTAGTCAAATCAATTTCATGTGTTTATGTTCAGATGAAATTTTCTTATGTACAAAAATTGTTACATACTCACACATGCAGATGGAATGTCCCTAATTCTTTCCTTGGACATCCTATAGCTCGTATGGACTCGTGCGTGCAGTATAACAAGTGCTCTGATACCACTCTACCACAACCCAAACTCAGCCCTATGGATTTCGCGTCGTAACCGGTCAGTAATCCTTACCAAAGGCCTCTGAATAGGATAACATAAGTTAGGGGCTGCAGAAGCAAATATACAAAATTAACGTAGTCTATAGAGCTGTGCAGACATGCATGAGACTGAAATTTTGAAAATAAACTTATATATATACAGATATGGCGTCAAAAATACATTAGTCTTACGTCACCTAATTACATAGATAGGGTCAAAGGGTACTTAACCCAAGTATAGATATACAAAACAAGCTCAACTAAGGCCTTGACATAATCCTCTCAAAAGGAACCTCCTTAGGAGGCACGGTAGTTGGCTGACAAAACAGAAACATAGGCAGTCAACTCTGGGCCTGGTCACGTGCCTGCTCACCTATATACATAATATAACTAGTGAGCTGGAGCCCAGTGAATAATAATAGAGTAGAGGTTTAATGAATGTTGTCCATAACAGTTACAGAAAACAGAATTCCATAGTTGTCAGAAATGAATTCGTAATTATGTTCAGAAGTCATAGTACATAACAGATACAGCTTCAGAGTCGTATTCATAATTAGAACTTGCAGTTAATCATAAGTGGCACATTCATTAGCACTAGCAAAAACAGTTGACCCATAAAAGGACAACCATAAAGGCATACAGTTGACTCTCGTGTACGGAGACGGTACAGTTGGCTCATGAGACGTACAGTTGGCCCATAAAGGGACTATACATAATGATCCATAACAGTTGGCTCATGAGACGTACAGTTGACCCATAATTGGGACGTAGCATAACAGATAACCGATGTCATTTGAAACTAAGAATGCCACGAATACATTTCAAAAACATTGGACAACCATTCATTCGTGCAGAAAATGATATAAATAGAAACTAATCATCTTATATCATTCAGAAAATACTTATAATTGAACACAGCTTTACAAAGTTATTACTTACAGATAACCGGTGGCTCCAAATAGACGGGTAGAGTGGGCAATTCACTAAACTTGAGTCACATAACCTACATAACATGACAGATACATACATTGAAACATACGCTTGGATTGTACATAATTTATTTCATTTGTTCCTAGTGTGTTTCTAGATTTATCCTCATTATGGGGTCTTAATCTTGGTCTAGGAATACCTAGGATGGAATGAGGATGCCAAAATGTACTTGAAAACATATTTCAAAACTTGCTGAAAAAAGGGTCCACGCTCGAGCATGGCTTTCCTCGCTCGAACGGACTTGCAAAATGTGAGGGCTCGTTTGAGCGCAACTTCTATCACTCGAGCGGTCTGCAAACTTTGAAAAAGTACTGGTTGCTAGATGTTCATGCTCGATCCTCGCTCAAGTGTGAGACTCAGACCCTTGCTCAAGCGTGACTTTTGTCGCTCGAGCGATCTGTAAAAATACATAAACTTCTGGAAGCATGCATTTCATGCTCGAGCATACATCAAGTCGCTCGAGCGGAGGTTCAAAAACAAAGGTGGTCGCTCGAGCGTTTAATACTTCGCACGAGCAGAGGGTGCAAATTTTGGAATTTCCAGATTTGTTCCCCAAGTTCAAAACTCAATCTTAAAGCATTAAAACTCGATTTTTCTGGGCCAAACTTGAGGAAACACTTAGAAACTAATAAAACATCAAGAATTAAGGATCATTTCAAGAAATCATGGCCCAATAGCTTGCCAATTATGCAAAAATTTAACTTAAAATTTATAAATGTTCCATGAACATAACATGCATGAATTTCTTTGAACTTAAGCTTCTCAAAACATGATCAAATGCTACAAAACAACATGAAACTTGGTTATTTCCAAAAATAAAGGTGAATTGAAGACATGCATGAGGGAATTCTTGGAAATTAAACTCAAAATGTGAGAAGATATGCATGTATGCATGGTATGACTCAATACTCTTCGTTTCTAACTCAATTCTTGCATCAATCAACATAATTCTCTTATATTCATGCATTATAGTCTAGATTTCAAGGCTTAAGGGTAAAATTCTTACCTAGAGACTTGAGTTCACAAGTGTTGAAGCTGAAACTCTCAAATCCTCTTCACTCTCAACAATTTCTTGCAAGTTACCTCTTCTCCCTTGTTGAACTCATTCTCACTTTTGGTCTCTCCCTTTCCTCACGTTTGTAGCTCAAAAAGAATGAAATAAGAGTGTATGGGTGCATATAAGAGTACACTAGTGCCTTAGTTGGGCTTGGGTTTAAGGAATTCATTAATTAGTCTTAATTGAGCACTAATTACTCTAATTTAATCGTTCCGAAACGAATTTCAATTAAACCCACCATAAAATTCTAAAAATTTCAATTAACACATAAATCAAGTCAATTTTTAAATCGGATGCTGATAAGGCCTTCAGTTCGCAAACCGAAATGAAAACAGGAACAGATCTTTCTATGTTAAATAGATATATACACACATATAAGGCAACATATTATGCAACATTTCACTTCAATTATTTGTTAGGTGTAATTAAGCTTGAATTAACGTTAATCATGGGTCAAGGTTGTTACAATACCAGATACCCAGCGGTACTAGAAGGGTATAGTGCCGCTAATTGGGTATCTGATGTAAAGGACTCCAAATCCACTAGTGGTTATGTGTTTACACTTGGAGGGGCAGTCGTGTCTTGGAAATCTTCCAAACAAATGTATATGTCGAGATCAACGATGGAATATGAGTTTATTGCTTTGGATAAACCAACTGAAGAAGCTAAATGGCTTCACCAGTTCGTTGAGTATATTCCACGTTGGTCGAAACCTGTGCTTGCTATCAGTATTCATTTTGATAGCCAATTAGCAATTGGACGGGCATAGAGTCATATATATAATGGAAAGTCTAGACATATTCATCGTAGACATAATTCCATACGACAATTACTCTATAATGGAGTTGTCTCTCTAGACTATGTGAAGTCTAAAGACAACATTGCGGATCCGCTAACCAAAGGGTTAACTCAAGAGTTAGTAGAAACGTCCTCAAAATGAATGGGGTTAAGGTCATTAGTATGTTACTGGAACGAAACCCAACCTAATTGACTGGAGATCCCAAGATCTAGGTTCAAAGAGACAACCTAATTTCGTGTAACGGGTGAGTCACTGAATAGGTAAATCCTCTTGCCCATTCCTTTTTACAGTAATACTCTGTAGGGGTAGAAGGTTGTTACCCAAAAAATAACCTAAGAGGGGGTGAATTAGGTTTTTATAATTAAAATTAATAATACTCTAATAAAAATTATGACTACCACAATAGATAAATATAATTACTGAAATAAAAAAATTAAAACAAGTGTCTTAACAATTATCTCAGTTAATGATTTTTGCACAGTAAAATTGTGAAATATAGCTATGGCAATTTAAAATAAAATAAAGAGATAAGGGAGAGAGAAACAAACAAATTTATAGTGGTTCGGCTTCAACTCAGCCTACGTCCACTCCTCAAGCTTCATTTGAGATTTTCCACTATCTTCTAGCTTCACAGGGGTGCTAGCAACCTCTTTACAAATGGAGCAATCCTCCATGGATTTTACACAGACTTCACAAGTCCAAACCCTTGCAAATCTTAGGTGATTCACAATCACTCTCAAGATTTCAAGACCACAGTGTTTGAAACACTTTTACAAGATGAAATGGTATTTTTTGCTTTCAAAGAAAGCTTATAATAAATATCTCTCAAAGATAGATATATAAAATGGAACTTTGATTTTTCTGTAAATCTCACACAGGAAAGATGAGCTTAATGCTATAAGGCTCAGTGTATAATTTCTGAGAGAGAATGTAAACAATAATTGAAGAACATTTCTCAGAGAATTTTTCAGAGAATAGATGCGAGCGATTATAGATTAAATAATATTTTCAAGTTTTTTGTCACTTGTTTACGTTAGAGGCTTTGGTATATATAATGAAAATTATAGCCGTTTATAGCCGATGTATTCATTTGAATTTATAACCGTTTATAGCCGTTGTAGTCATTTGAATTTATAGCCGTTTAGCCGTTGTTCTTCCATCATTACCAATTTGAATATTTTCCACTCCATCATTACAAATTTGAATATCTTCCACTTGAACTTTTTGAACGTTTTGGCCTGCTGTTGTGCTGGGCTGTTTGAACCTTTGTTTTGGGCTGTTTGAACTCCTGATTTAATCAAATATTAAATACATTCCAACAACATTTAGGATAAAGGTTTAGGTGAGAAATAATAGGACAAAATAAATTTTGATTCTATTTTTCTCTTCCAAATAAATCATCAAAATAAATTTTGGATTTTATTTTTCTCTTTCAAATAAATTAAAACATAATTAAATAAATCATCAAAATAAATAAGTCTAACAATCTCCCGCTTTTTGATGATGGCACACAATGATGTTTTGATTTGATTTGGGAGTAAGAAAGGCTCCCCCTCAAGTCATGCTCCCTGAATTCATTTCTAAATACATAGGTTAGCACATGTGTAATAAATAAGTTTTAATTGGAGACATGATATGAGACTAAGATATCAAATTATAAATACATAATCATTAGATTAGTTTTCAAATAATACCATAATTTGAAAATAATACCATAATACATAACATCATATAATTTCTCCCCCAGTGACATTATCAAAAGGAAATCATGGGTCAGAATCTGAAGAAGGAGGATGAAAATGATAGTGATAAATGACATCAAAAAATAGATAATCAAAACATAGATCTATATATATGCATACACATATAACTCGCCTGAATCTCTCTCGTTTTTCACAAAACGCGGTTGCCACGCGGCCTAGGTTTTGCTTCATTGGCCGACAAAAGTAGCTCTCCTCGATTGCCACTCACCTCGACTATCTCTCCCTCCTTGTCTTCTTCTCTTCAACCTCTTCTTTTCAACCTTCTTCTTAATCACACTCGACTGCTTCTTTTTCTTCACCACACTCTCTTCTATCTCGTCTTCATCACTCTTTTCGATCTTCATCTTCCTCGAGAGACATAACAGAGAGATTGAGCAGAGCAGAAAGGCTGCCAAAAACTACCCCCTTGCGATTACACCTCGTTCTGTGACCACATGGCCTCGTCCCGTCCGCTTACTCTCTTTCCGGACCTAAATGATCATATAAGCGCTGCTGGGCCGAGTGCCCCAGCTCCTACTCTTCCCAACCTTCCTATGATGTCGATTGAGCAAATAATGGAAGCGCAATCAGACATTGAAGCCGATCATTTTACACTGACGTCCTGTATGGAGACGGTGACGGCAGTCACAAAATTGGCTCACCGATTGCAGAACAGGATGAGTGAGCTCCATCTGGTCAACGCTCAACTCTCTTTGCTCCAGCGCATGTACAAGGATGCGCGAGCAAAAATAGGCGCACTGAAGGTCGAAAATAAAGAGCTTAAACGGAAGACCACCTCTATGGCTCGATTTAGAGCAACGTCGTTCTTAGCCTTTGATAGTCAGTAAGGAGTCGTCGCTCTCAACGAAAGCACGGGGACAGGGGCGTCAAGGGTCACCCAACGTAATAAAAAGAAGAAGAAAACGATGGAAGAGGCGAGTAAGTAAGATCGGCGCATGGCCAGAAAAAAATGAAGGATTTTTTTTTAATGTTTATTTTGATCGGCGTGTGGCCATAAAAAAAATGAAGGGTGTTTTTTTTTTTATATTTATTTTGATCGACGTATGGCCATAAAAAAAATGAAGTGTGTTTTTTTTTTTTTTTTATGTAAATATTTATATTTTGATTTGTTTTTTTTTTTATGTTTAAGTACTGAAAAATGAAATTAAAAAGAAAAAAAAAGAAAATTAAGCCCAAGCAAAAAATAATAATGAGAAAAAAATAAAAATAAAAGAAATTAAGCCTAATAGCAAAATAAAAATAAATAAAAATAAAATAATACCAGCAGAAATTAAACTTAATGGGACGTTGGTGTTGCTGGAATGGTAATGTAAAAAAAATACCAGGAGGGTTTAAAAAAAAATCAATGCATGCAAAATTAATTTTACCTCAAGATGCAGAACCCAAAAAGAAATTACTCAGCTGAGAATATCAAACTGTTAAGGAGAATAAATGTATGAAGGACTTGAGAGCATTCAACTGATATAAATGTTTCCATATCAATGTAGCAATACACATATATCATTTGAACAAAAATTCAAGTTTCACAGTCATAATAAAACTTTTTAAGTAGAAATCGACATTCCAAGCTCGCCACGAATAAAATTAAAGCGATCATCATTTAGGGGTTTTGTGAAAATATCCGCCAATTGCTTGTCGGTGTTTACAAATTCAAGTACAATATCCCCTTTTTGAACATGATCTCTTAAAAAATGATGTCGAAAGTCAATATGTTTTGTTCGTGAGTGTTGAACTGGATTTTTGCTTAAATTGATGGCACTAGTATTATTACATTTAATAGGGATACGATCATAATGCAAATCAAAATCCTCTAATTGTTGTTTCATCCAAAGTATTTGGGTACAACAACTTTCGGAAGCTATATATTCAACTTCGGTCGTTGATAAAGCAACAAAATTTTGCTTTTTTCTAAACCAAGATACTAATGAGTTACCAAGAAAGTGACAAGTGCAACTAATGCTTTTTCTATCAAGTTTGCATCCGGTAAAGTCGGCATCCGAGTAACTAATTAAATCAAATGCAACACCTCTAGGATAAAACAGTCTCAAATTTTGAGTGCCAACAAGATATCTAAAAATTCTTTTAACAGCACTGAGATGTGCTTCCTTAGGTGCCGTTTGGTAACACTTACGTTTTCAGTTTTCTGTTTATATTTACAAAAATTTAAAAAACTCAAATAAAAACTTGTTTGGTAAAATTTCTGATTTATAAATAAGTGGACTCAGTTTATAAATTTGGCCAAAAAATGAAAACACAAAAAATGTGTTTCCGTTTTTAGTTTTCAGTTTTTTTTTTTTTTTACCACCCAACTCACCACCTGCCACCATTTTCCACTACCGTCTTCCACCACTACCACCCACCTCCCACCACCACCACCTGTCACCACCACTCACCAGCCACCTCCCACCACCCGCACCCACCAGCCACCCATTCGTCACTACCCACCCCTCGCCACCACCATCACCACCACCCACCACCCACCTGCCATCCCGAAGTCTGCTGACGGTTGTAGAGGCGGAAGAATGGTGGAAATTGCACCGGAGGTGGTAAACGAAGCAAGTTGTAGAACTCAGAAAGCTTGAGCAATGACGGATTTGAGGAAAAAAGCCAGAGAGAGAAAAAGCTAAAGGATTGAACAAAAAAGTGAAACGACGAAGAGAGGGAAAAACGTTTTTGTTAAAACTTGAAACGGCGGTAAACGAAATTAATGCGCCTAAAACAACGTGAGCTTCAGACGGCGCACGCATGCGCGAGACGATTTAGAAGCGCGTCACAAGCACGATCCAGTAAGAGGAAAGTACGTGGCTGGGAATGGTTGAGTTGTTGTGCACGACAGCTCATATGCGTAAGAAGAGCTCTTGGAATTCTTGATCTTTAAGAAGACAACAAGCTCGGTTTAAGCCGATGTACTGGCAAAAAGTACCGATATAGGTTCCATCACCTCAAAATGCCGAGGTAATAGAACCTAGGGGGCAGTTGTGGGAGATATTTTCTGAGTCCCAACACGTGGCCAAGGCGACGCCGACGTGTCAGCCGAGGTGCCGCGTGTCCAAGTTATGACACCGAGGTGATCTCAGCAAGGCCGAGGTTATCTCCGAAGATATCGAAATCCGAGATAAGCGGATAAGGGACGAGAGTACAAGAATAAGGAAAGACTTTAGCATGGATAAGGATAAATCTTTTAGGGAGTTTATCTTATCTATTGAGCCCCCTGCTATCACCCACCATCCACCTCCCACCACCACCACCACCACCATACACTCGCTACCACCTACCACCCGTCACCGTCACCTATCCACCCACCACCACCACCACCCACCCACCACCACCAGCTATCCACCACCCACCATTACCACTTTCCACCACCGTCTTTCGCCGCCACTTGCCACCACTTGCCATTTCTCACTCTTTTTTATATTTTTAAATTTTTTTAAACATTTTGTCAATTACCAAACACGTTTGCAGTTTATGTTTTTCTAAAAATAAACAAAAAATAAACAAAAACCAATTTATAAAATTTTTGTAAATATAAACTGAAAACGTAAACGTTACCAAACAGACACTTAGGATTTGATTGATATCTAGCACATATATAAACGCTAAACATAATATCGGGTCTACTTGCAGTTAAATAAAGAAGTTAGCCGATCATACCTAGATATTTTGTTTGATTAATGGACTTACTTTTTTCATCCTTGTCTAGCTTAATGGATGTGCTCATAGGTGTTCCAGCTATTTTTAAGTCATACATACCAAACTTTTTGAGTAGTTCTTTTGTGTACTTAGTTTGGTTGATAAAAATTCCTTCTTTACATTGTTTGATTTGAAGCCTAATAAAATAATTTTGTTCTCCCATCATGCTCATCTCAAACTCACCTTGCATACACTTAGCAAATTCCTTACACAATGTTTCATTAGTAGCACCAAATGTAATGTCATCCACATATATTTGCACAATAAGTAAATTATCATTTTTAGTTCTAACAAAAAGTATTGTGTCAATCATTCCTTTAGAAAAATTATTTTCAATCAAAAGTTTACTTAATCATTCATACCATGCACGAGGTGCTTGTTTCAAACCATATAAAGCTTTTGATAGTTTAAAAACATGATTTGAAAAAGCATGATCTTCAAAACCTGAGGGTTGTTTAACATAAACTTCCTCATTTATAAAACTATTAAGAAAGGCACATTTTACATCCATTTGATAAAGTTTGAAATCTGTAAAACATGCAAATGCAAGTAACATGCGAATGGCTTCTAATCTAGCAACCGGAGCAAAAGTTTCATCGAAATCAATACCTTCTTCTTGATTGTATCCTTGTGCAACAAGTCTAGCCTTGTTTCTTATAATTGTGCCGGATTCATCAAGCTTGTTTCAAAAAATCCATTTGGTACCGATAATGGTATGATCTTTAGGTTTTGACACAAGTTCCCACACTTTGTTTCTCTCAAATTGGTTAAGCTCCTCATGCATAGCTATCATCCAATGTTCATCGAATTCGACTTCTTGAAAGTTTTTAGGCTCAATCTGTAAGAGAAAAGTCAAGTTACTACAAATATTTCTAAGTGAAGAGCGAGTTTCAATACCTTTTGTAGGGTCACCTAGGATTAAATCCTTAGGGTGATTATGAACAAACTTCCATTCTCTTGGAAAATCATCATTGTTTCCTCCTTCTTCTTGAGGTGGGAGAATAGGTTGTTCAATCTCTTTGTTCAACTTAAATGGTTGGTTCTCTTCTTTGTATATACTCGAATCTTCTACATTTGATTCCAAATCTATATTATCACTCACAATTTGCTTTTGAGCAGAGATGTTAGTTTCATTAAATGCCACATGTATAGATTCTTCCACAACAAGAGTTCTTTTATTAAAAACACGATAAGCTTTGCTAGTTAAGGAATAGCTAAGAAAAATTGCTTCATCAGATTTAGAATCAGATTTACCTAAGTTATCTTTACCATTATTATGCATAAAACATTTAAAACTAAAAACATGCAAGTGACTAATGTTGTGCTTCTTATCATGCCAAAGTTCATAAGGAGTCTTTTTGAGAATAGGTCTAATTAATGCACGATTAAAATATAGCATGCGGTGTGAACGGCTTCGGCCCAAAAATATTTACGAAGATTGTTTTTGCAAAGCATTGTTCTACTCATCTCTTCAAAAGTTCTATTTTTCCATTCTACTAAACCATTTTGTTGAGAGGTTCTAAGTGCTAAAAAATTATGTCCAATATCACAAAACGATTAAAATTTCTCATTTTCAAGTTCTCTACCGTGGTCGGTTCGAATATTAGTAATAAGAAAGCCTTTTTCATTTTGAATTCCATGACAGAGTTTTGTGAAAGAAGAAAATGTTTCATCTTTGTGTGCTAAAAACATAACCCATGTAAATTTTGAATAATCATCAACAATAACAAGACAATAACGTTTACCACCTAAACTAGATGTCCTTGAGGGACCAAATAAATCCATATGCAATAGTTGTAAAGGTCTAGTTGTGGAAATATGAGATTTTGATTTAAATGATGTTTTAGTTTGTTTTCCTTGTTGACAAGCACTACAAAGATAATCTTTTTCAAATTTAATTTTTGGAAGTTCAATGACCAAATCCTTTGTTAAAAGTTTAGCAATTAAATCCATATGAGCATGACCAAGTCTTCTATGCTATAACCAACTATTTTCATTATTAACATATAAACATTTAACATCACTAGCATAGAGATCATTAAGATAAAAAACATAAATATTATCATGGTAATTACCAACGAATAAAGGTTTATGATCATTTGTGCTTTCAATTTTGCAATGTGATTTATCAAAAATAGCTCGATTACCTTTATCACATAATTGACTAATACTAAGTAGGTTATGCTTAAGTTCATCAACAAGTAAAACATTTTCAATAGAAGGGTTAGGAGAAATACCGATGCTACCAATACCGATGATTTTTCCTTTCTTGTTGTCTCCAAAAATAACAAGGCCTCAATCTTTGGATGACAGGGTAGTAAAGAAGGATTTATCTCCGGTCATGTGTCTGGAACATCCATTATCAAGGTAACACTTCCATTCTTTAGTTTTGGACTTAAGGCAAACCTACAAGATGACAATCAAGTGTTGGTTTTTGGTACCCATAGTTTCTTGGGTCCTTCTTGGTTAGTTTTGTTAGATCCCTTAATAATCCAAATCTTTTTAAATCCCATGTTCATATTATTTTTGAATGGACAATAAGATATATAATGGCCTTTCTTTCTACAATAATGACAAGTAATATGAGGGTGTGTCATGAGAGGTGCTTTTTCAAAAATTGCATTGAGATTATTTTGTTTCTTAATAGGGTCATATCCAATGCCCGCTTTATCGAAAACACGTCTTTGATTTCCAAGAAGCATGTTGAGATTATTTCTACCTTTTACAAAATTTTCAAGTGTTTTTGTTAAATCATCAACATTGTTTTTTAAAGAAAATTTCTCATTAGAGATGGTGTCAAAATCATTTTTCAAAATAATTTTGTCAAAATCATTTTTCAAAATAATTTTTTCTTTCTTTAATTCTTCTACATTACTAGATAAAGATACAACAGATTTTTTTAACATATTATTTTTGGCACAAACTTTTTTAAATTCATCTTTTAGTTCATGGAATGCACTTTCAAGTTCTTCATAAAGAGTAGTTACCTCATCTTGAGTAAAGTCGTCATCTTCAAGAGCCATGAGACACAAGTTGACTTCTTCATTTTCAATTTCATCACTTGAGCTTTCATCTTCATTTTCTCCCCAAGCTGCTACCATGGCCTTCTTGTTTCTTTTGTAGTCTTTTCCATGATTTTTCAATTTTGGACAATCCATCTTCATATCTCCAGGATTTTTACACTCATAGCAGATAATAGGTTCTTTCTTGTTATCTTTGTTGTACTCCTTTTTGGAAGGTCTTCTTTCTCCATAATTGTTTTTCTTGAAGTGTTTTTTGAGATTTCTACTAAACATGGCATAGCTTTTATCCTCATGGAGTTTTCATGTTCTTCTTCATTTGATGATGCTTTGAATGCAATTCCACTTTCTTTTTCTTTTCTTTTTTTTTGTCTTCAACATCCTCATGTCCTTTCATGGTGATCTCATGAGTCATAAGGGAACCCATAAGCTCATCCAATCCAAGTGTGGAGAGATCTTTGGCTTCTATAATGGCGGTGACCTTTTCTTCCCAATTCTTTGGTAGACACCTAAGAATTTTTCTTACCAACTCACTGTTAGCATAAATTTTGCCAAGAGATTTCAAAGAGTTCACAATTTCAGCAAATCTAGTAAACATATTTGAAATAGATTCATTAGAGTTCATTTTAAACAATTCGTAACTATGAACAAGCATATCAATACGAGATTTCTTCACTTGGTTTGTACCTTCATACGTTACCTCAAGTTTGTCCCAAATTTCTTTTGCCGAATCACAACTTGAAATTCTATTACACTCCTTAGAGTTTAATCCATAAGCAAGGGTGAGTTTGGCTTTAACATTGGCTTGCAATAATTTATGATCTCTCTCATCACATTCATCTTCAATTTTAGGTACACTAATATTGTCTACTAATTTGGTAGGCATTTTTGGACCTTTAGTGACAATAATCTACATGGCATAATCAGTGGCTTGTAGGCATAGGGTCAGCTTATCCTTTCAATGACTATAGTTGTTTCCGTCAAACAATGGTGGCCTATTTGTGGCTTGTCCTTCAGCTAAGGTTGCCATGGATCGAAACTCCTAAATGGTTAAATCTAAAACAAGAGTCTAGGCTCTGATATCAATTGTTACACAAAAAACAACCTAAGAGGGGAGGGGGGGTGAATTAGGTTTTTACAATTAAAATTAATAATACCCTAATAAAAATTATGACTAGCATAATAAATAAATATAATTAATGAAATAAAAATAATTAAAAAAGTATCTTAATAACTATGTCAATTAATGATTTTTGCACAGTAAAATTGTGAAATATAGCTATGGCAATTTAAAATAAAATAAAGAGATAAGGGAGAGAGGCAAACAAAATCATAGTGGTTCGGCTTCAACTCGGCCTACGTCCACTCCTCAAGCTTCACTTGAGATTTTCCACTATCTTTTAGCTTCACATGGGTGCAGGTAACCTCTTTACAAATGAAGCAATCTTCCACGGATTTTACACAGACTTCACAAGTCCAAACCCTTGCAAATCTTAGGTGATTCATAATCACTCTCAAAATTTCAATAACACAATGTTCACAACACTTTTACAAGATGAAATGATATTTTTTCACTTTCAATTAAAGCTTACAATAAATGTCTCTCAAAGATAGATATATAAAATGAAACTTTGATTTTTCTATAAATCTCACACAGGAAAGATAAGCTTAATGCTATAAGGCTAAGTGTATAATTTCTGAGAGAGGATATAAACAATAATTGAAGAACACTTCTCAGAGAATTTTTCAAAGAATAGATGCGAGTGATTATAGATTAAAGAATATTTTCAAGTTTTTTGTCACTTATTTACATTAGAGGCTTTGGTATATATAATGAAAATTATAGCCGTTTATAGCCGTTGTATTCATTTGAATTTATAACCGTTTATAACCATTGTAGTCATTTGAATTTATAGCCGTTGTACTTCCATCATTACCAATTTGAATATCTTCCACTCCATCATTACAAATTTGAATATCTTTCACTTGAACCTTTTGGCCTGCTGTTGTGTTGGGCTGTTTGAACCTTTGTTTTGGGCTGTTTGAACTACTGATTTAATCAAATATTAAATACATTCTAACAACATTTATGATAAAGGTTTAGGTGGGAAATAATGGGACAAAATAAATTTTGATTCTATTTTTCTCGTTCAAATAAATTAAAACATAATTAAATAAATCATCAAAATAAATAAGTCTAACAATGGTTAAGCTAATGCTTTTAATGAACTAAGTGATGTGAATAGTCAATCGTGGTATAATGAGATACCTTATATAGGTCACCTATGTGAGTGCGAAATGTGGCTGCTTTTTAAGAATTAGTAAGGCCAAATTCTTTAAAGCCACTCACTGAATCAAGCTAGTGTTCCAAGGCCATACCGGACACACCAGTGAGAGTAAGAACAATGGTTGGACTAACTTCTGTGTGAGGTCTATTGACTCAGTTTATACTTTATACAAACAACAGAACAATTCAAGACATCACGTTCACTGGTCAGCCAGTAAATCTGATAGGCTTTCACTATGAAAGGTTCAAGGCCAACAACTACCTTTTTGATGCTGGGTTAGTCTGTGTGCTCTCTCTCCGAGTCTTTGTTGTAAACGTTGTCCGTTTTCTTTATTCGGTCAATTTTTATTCATGTGGGGGATTGTTGGAAAAAATGGATTTTTTGGTAACTTTAATGTGAAATTAGAGTAGGTCCCAACCATTGGTTGAGGTGGGATTAAATGGGTTTAGATTCTTTGTAACAAAGTCTTTACACCACAAAAAGAATGACCAAAAATCATTGAGAATTGAATGAGAAATTGTCTCATAAAGATGGCCTCATGAATGAGGTATTGGGAATTGTGTATAACTACCAATCTCACATTGATTGTAGAGGAAAGCTTTGATGGGTATTTAAACCTCAAGATTTTGATAAGGGCATAAGCCCTTTGGGACATCCAAATTTTTTGAAGGAATGGAGTTATGGATGCTTCAAGGATGGACTTGGGCCAAACTTATGGTCCAAGTTGGTTATGGAAAAATTACCACACGTGCGTTCGTGCTCGCGTCGCTCGCATGCCCGCTCGGACCGGACCGAACCGGGCTGGGGCTAAGGCTGGGTCTGGGTCTAGGTCTGGGTCCAGGTCTGTGATCTATGATCTGTGGGTCGTGGATCTTGGGCTTGAGGCTTGAGATTTGGCTGGGTCGGATTAGTGGTCCACCAGCCTAATCTTTTTGGGCCAAGTTTGCTACAGATATACACACTTGTGCATATAGAAAATATATTTCAGATATTTTTCCCATCAGTTTTGGTCCATTACTCCAGCAATTTTGCAGAAGTAATAGCCATTAGTTGCCAGCCTTCATTAGCATTAGTTGCTAGCTTTCATGGCTGGAGGCTCCTCCTTTCTCCCCCCATGGTGTATAAAAGGAGACCCATCCCTCTTGGTTTTGATACAAAATTTTTTGCTCTCAGATTATAGTCAAGTTAGTCCCCTCTAATAATATATTCTTCTTGTGTGAGAGAATGGTGCCATTGTCAAGTTCGCCAAAACTAACAGAAGGTGCTTCTGCGTTAGCCGGTCTAAACTATTTTATCCTGGGAGACAAAAGTCAACGTTCCTCTAGCACCCACGGTGTGACGGCTAATCTGTTTTTAAGGACACTGTGGTATCACACAGAATTTGGTTTAATTCTTTATTTTCAATATTTCGGTTCCATATGTATTTCTGTTAATCATGTTTTATGTTATTTAATTTAACTGATTAAATATGAATATATTTGTTTTAGTTAATTCACAAATTTGTATAACATAATGTATATTTTATTTGTTATGATTATTTTTTTTAAATTGAATTGAATGGAATAATGGTGTTTGTCTTTGGGGATTGAATTCTACATGGTTGTCCCATAAAGGCTAAATTTGCGGACAGCCAATCAAATGCATGCCTATACATATTGTGGGGGCCGAATATTGGGGGTCGTAAATAGGCCGAGTATATGAACTTGGAAAGCTGGAATACAAGTATAGGATTCGGCTTTGTCCCACATCCTAATCCTACCCCATTCGGTCAAATTGCCGAATAGGTAAAGGGCCGAGTGAAAAGGAATCTGCTACAAAGAAAGCCGAGTAATGAATAGAAAATCCCGAGGCCCAAGAAAGGATATAAATAGAAGAATATCGTCCAGTAAGAGGTATGTGAGAACTATTGCATTTAACTTAGAAAACAAGTAATCTTGAGTGTCTAGACTGACTTGTCCGTCGGAGTGCTAATTCCGGCACCCCCGACCGGAGCGTTTATTCCTTTTCAAGTGACTCAAAGCGGATCACGAGCATCCCCCAGGATCAGAAGAGTATTTCCAAACCACTTCTCCACAATTGGCGCCATCTGTGGAAAACTCAAACATTTCCATGGCGGGCGTACCAGAAGACCCTCCGATAGTCACCGATGAAACCACGCAGAGAGACGACCCCACTCCAACAAACATGCATGGACCGGAGGTTATCCCTGCAAGACACGCTTTGAACTTCGCCTCTCCTTCGACTCCGGAGCATGAGGCAACGCAAGCGATCATGGAAAAAGCAAAGCAAAACGAACAGAGATTGGAGAACCTAATCGCTTAGAATGAACGTCTCTGTCAGGATTTGGCCTTGGAGGTGGAAAAGTCCAAATAAGCTGTACGCCAAGGTCCGGAACAACCTGTGAGGGCAGGTGGTCGACGATCTCGAGCCCGACAACACGACAATGATAGCGATTCTGACTCATTATCCCCGGAGCCCAAGAAGAAAGAATGATCTGAAGTTCTCAGTTCCTCTACAGCGAGTCCGCATATAAGGTTGGCCCTCTCGCTCTTTAAATGGCCGTAAAAAATGGTGGGACCTCCCGATACTCGAAGACGGGATCGGCGGTGCGAGTATCGAAAGGATCATGGCCATAAAACCGAGAGCTGTTATGTATTGACAGATCACTTGGAGGAACCAGAGCAGGGTGGTTGGCCACAACACTATGGCCACAAAGCTAACCCAACCAAAGCAATGGCCCCAAGACAGGATTCTCCTCCACCCAGCGTCATCCGCATGATCTACAGCTTGCCAATTTCATCATCGGTGTATACGATTCAGTCGAACCCCGGCCCTCAAAATCGACTCACTCCGTCTAAATGGCCCCTTGAAGATGCGAGCATTTCTTTTGATGATTCAAATTTGGCCGGTGTGTCACTTCCCCACATCGATCCCCTGGTAATCGAGTTACGCATAAATCGATTCATAGTTGAGCGCGTACTCATTGACCTGGGAAGCACATCGGAGGTTATGTACTACAGAACTTTCACCAAACTCGACTTCTCTGAATTGGACCTCTCCCCGGCCCCTTACCCACTATTTGGCTTTAACGCCAATCCAGAGTACCCGTTGGGAAAGATCACACTACCCGTCCGGGCGGGCTCCCGAACAGTGGATGTGGAGTTCTTGGTCGTAAAGCTGCCGTCGTCGTATAATCTCATTATGTTGCATACTATGTGGGTCATGCCAAGCACCTATCATCAGCTGCTCCGCTTCCCGACAGCACGCGGCATTGAGCAAATCCGAGGTTCACAGAAGTCGGCGCGAGAATGTTATGTCCTCGCTGGTAAGACGCCGAAGGAGTTGCAAGTGAATTCCATTGAGGTACCGGATCGGGAGAGCCTCGATGATGTCAGACGGCTCCCGAGCGAAAAGGCCATGGAAGACCTAGATCGAGTTGAAATCAACGGCAACCCAGACAAGTTCTTCATGGTCGGCGCCTCCCTGAAACAAGTCGACAGGCAGCAACTAATTTCCTTCCTCCTCGGCAACCTTGATGTATTTGCTTGGACTCCATATGAAATGCCTGGTGTAGATCTGTCTGTTTCGCAACACTGCTTAAATGTTGACCCTAAATGCAAGCCGATCATTCAGAAAAGCCGCCGATCAGCCGCAGAGCACACTGCCGCAGTTGTTGAAGAGGTCGATCGGTTGTTTGACGCCGGGGCAATCAGGGAAGTGACCTACCCTACATGGCTCTCTAATACTGTGGTTGTGAAGAAAAAGAATGGAACCTGGCGAGTCTGCGTTGATTTTACGGACCTAAACAAAGCCTGCCCCAAAGATTGTTTTCCTCTCCCAAGGATAGACCAACTGGTAAATGCTACAGCACGTCACCAGCGCATGAGCTTTCTCGATGCCTACAGAGGCTACCATCAAATTGCAATGACTCCCGACGACCAAGACAAAACTGCATTCCTCACCCCAAGAGGAACCTATTGTTATAAGGTTATGCCTTTTAGACTGAAGAATACAGGGGCAACCTACCAGAGGCTAGTCACCACCATGTTCAAAGAACAAATCGGCAAAACAATGGAAGTGTACGTTGACGATATGGTAGTCAAGTCTAAAGAAGAGCAGAATCACATCGCCGATTTGGAAGAAACATTCAGCATCCTACGCAAATATGGAATGAAGCTGAACACTTCCAAATGTGCATTTGGTATCGGCTCTGGCAAATTCTTGGGATACATCGTAAACCACCGAGGAATCGAAGCCAACCCAAGACAAATCACAGCAATCTTGGAGCTCACCTCCCCTCGTTCAGTAAAAGAGGTTCAAAAGTTGATGGGAATGGCTGCCGCACTGAACAGATTCATCAGTCGGTCGACAGATCGCTGCCGACAATTCTTTCATACACTACGGCAGGGAAAGGCTTTTGAATGGTCCCCCAAATTCAAAGCGGCTTTTAACGGCCTCAAGACCTATCTCTGCTCAGGACCACTCTTGATAACACCTGTTGCGGGTGACCCGCTCATTCTGTACCTGGCAGTTTTCGACAGGGTCGTCAGCGCCGTACTATTAAAGGAAGATCTTGGCGAGCAGCGGCCAGTGTATTACGTGAGCATGGTAATGGTTGATGCCGAAACACGACACCTTTCGCTGGAAAAACTCATCTTAGCGCTAGTCATGTTGGCAAGAAAACTGATGCATTACTTCCAGGAACACAGTATTGGGGTGCTAACAGATTATCCCCTCCGATCAGTACTACTAAGTGCAGAAGCATCAGGCCGTGTTTCAAAGTGGGCACTTGAACTCGGCCAGTATGACATTCAGTTTCTACCAAGAACCGCAATCAAAGGACAAGTGCTTGCCGACTTCGTTGTCGAATTCACTGGGATTCCGACGTGAAGCGCTTTGTTTGGAGAAACATCATAACGCGATTCAGAATTCCAAGAGCACTTATCTCAGACAACGGCACCTAGTTCGATTGCGGCTTCTACCGAGAATTGTGCAGCAAATATGGTATACGGCTTCATTTTTCCACGCCGGCTTATCCTCAAAGCAATGGTCAGGCTGAAGCCACTAACAAATCTATCTTGGATGGCATCAAGAAGAGGCTGGAGAAGGCTAAAGACAAGTGGGTTGAAGAATTGCCGAGTGTGTTGTGGGCTCATCGAACTACGCCAAGGCGATCTACTAGGGAAACGCCGTTCGCTCTATGCTTCGGAACCCAGGCAATCATACCGCTGGAAATCGGCCTCCCGACCGTAAAGTCGACAGTTTTTGATATGGGCCAAAACGACATGATACTGGCTTTGGATTTGATTTTGATTGAAGAGCGAAGAGACCGTGCCCTCGTATCCATGGCACGGTATCAACAGCAGCTTGCTAAGTCGTATAATCAATGTGTTTAGCTGCACCGTTACATACTAGGAGAGTTGGTCCTGAAGAAGGTGCTCCTAGCTGCCAAGAAACCAGCAGATGGAAAATTAGGTCCAAACTGGGACGGCCCCTACCAGATTGATTTAATCGTAGGAGTGGAGGCATATTGGCTTAAAGACATGTCTGGAAGGAGCTTGCCACGGCCTTGGAATTCGACGCACTTGCGCAAATTCTATCATTAAACCCGATCTGTGGGGAATGATATCGGTTCTGAATGGCTCACCATGTACACTTTCCGCTTTTATAATGCAAAGATTCTTGTTTGCTCGTTGTGCAATTTAGTTCAAAAGTATTCCAAAGCCTCCGGATTCAGAGCCTCATCGGCGCATGACGCCTTTAAGCCGATTAAGCCTTCGGATTCGGAGCGCCCTTCGTGGATATCACGATTGGCCAAATGAAGTCTCCGGATTCGGAGCCTCATCGGCGCATGACGCCTTTGAGCCGATAAAGCCTCCGGATTCGGAGCGTCATTCGTGGATATCACGATTGGCCAAATGAAGTCTCCAGATTCGGAGCCTCATCGACGCATGACGCCTTTGAGCCAATAAAGCGTCCAGATTCGGAGCGCCTTTCGTGGATATCACGATTGGCCAAATGAAGTTTCCAGATTCGGAGCCTCATCGGCGCATGACGCCTTTGAGCCGATAAAGCCTCCATATTCGGAGCGCCCTTCGTGGATATCATGATTGGCCCAATGAAGTCTCCAGATTCGAAGCCTCAAGGCGCATGACGCCTTTGAGCTAATAAAGCCTTCGGATTCGGAGCTTCATCGGTGCATGATGCCTTTAAGCCGTTAAAGCCTCCGGATCCTGATCCCCATCGGCGCTTGACATCTTTGGCCCGATTAAACTTCCACATATGTTGCCAATGCCGTCTAACACGTTCCCTGAATAAATATTTAATGAAGCGACGAACTAGCAAAAACCGTTTATTCTGACACTATGGCGTATATACATTTGAAGGGAACTCCAGACGGATAATGTCTACCCAATAAAGCGCAAAACTTGCAAATATAGATGTGCCAAACAAAAGTTATAAAGAAACACGAACATTAAAAATGAAACATTTTATTCAATCAGCCAATGATTACATAGTTTTTAAATGCAATCTGTGTTGTGAGCATTACAATGTGTTTGCACGATTTTTATCCGGCGTCTCCCTCATCATCACTCTTTTCGATTTCAAAAGCGAAAAAGGGCAAACGCTCACGCTGGTACAGCGGTAATGCCGAATCAAAACCCTTTGCTCAGAGAGTTTTCGCGGCCTGAAGCGCCTCGATCCAACTGTCCCTAAACCCCCGGTTCTCACATCGGCAGACCTCCTCCGCAAGCTTCTCCTTGGTTTTCTTGATCCCAATCTTCTGGCCCGCATGAAAGCCTTGTTCATACCCCATTGCCCTTGCATTTTCCACGGCAAACATGCTTGTCGTTTCCCTGTCGGCTATCGCGTGACTTAACAGTCGTTGGGTCACCCTTTCGTCCACGACCGGGTTAGAAGAACCCGTCGCGCGAGGCTCGACAGTTTGAAACCTGCTAAGTTCCCTGAGCTTACGCTCAGCTTTTTTCGCGTGAACCTCTAAACTACGTCTTCGTTCATCATTTTTCTCTATGTCTCGGCGCGCAGAACGTAGGCGCATGCTGACTTCATAGGCAGTATATAGCCCTTTCACCGCCCCGTGGATGTCCTCCCGGAATACGTCGAAATCCTGTCGACCAACCATCGACCGCTGGACCTCCGGTGGAAAAATCTGTTGAGCGAACTCGATCGCCACGCTTGGGTCCTTGATAATGGAGTCCGCCTCCGTGATCGGTTTATTCCCCACAAAAACTTCCAAACTCAACAGTCGCGGCGCCACGTCGGCCTCATTTCTCGTTTGTGGTCACGGAGAACTTCCCTGTTGTAGTTTCTCCCTTCGGGGTGATCTACTTCGACTATTTTGAAGCTGACGTTTTTCCCGTTCTTTGGACGCCTTACCTTCCGCACGGATGGGTTCGCTGCTGCGATTCATTGCAGTGTTAAGTTTCGCTAATGTTCGCGCTTCTCTTTTGCTGTTGAAGAACACTCTATTTGACATTCCCACTTATCCAATAAGCGAACACTCTATTGAAGAAAACTTGAGGATGAACACAATAAATGGAGTCGCTGGCGCAAAGAGTCCACCCCATTTATTCCTCATGTATACAGCGAACCCGAGGCGACATCATTAATGCTAAACTGCATGAATCTAGTGCCGATCGATTCATGCCGCAGCCATTCCATGAACTAGTCATATTCGGGGCTTCTGAAGCTCATGCTTTGGCTGGGGCAAGGGCAGATTTATTAATCTGATCGGCCAAGTATCTGGAACTTCAGGAATTCGGCTTTAGATTTATTAATCTGATCGGCCAGGTACCCGAACCCAGTGCCGATCGATTCGTGCCGTAGCCATTCCATGAACGAGTCATATTCGGCTTCTAAAGCTCATGCTTTGGCTGGGGCAAGGGCAGATTTATTAATCTAATCGGCCAAGTATTTGGAACTTCAGGAATTCGGCTTTAGATTTATTAATTTGATCGGCCAGGTACCCGAACCCAGTGTCGATCGATTCGTGCCACAGCCATTCCATGAACGAGTCATATTCGGCCTCTGAAGCTTATGCTCTGGCTGGGGCAAAGGCAAATTTATTAATCTGATCGACCAGGTACCCGAACCCCGTGCCGATCGATTCGTTTTATTCAAAATAACAACAGCACAATACCGTTTGTCAATAACACAATTTAGCACAAAGAACAGCAAAGTACAAAAGGAATTTTCATTAAGTAAACTGGGCACAAACTGTAGCCATTCTACATATGAAAACTACTATATAAAAAGTTGAAAAAATACATGAACATACTAAAACAAAAAATTAGAGTCACCCAAATTAATCCTCGGAATCAGACTCCAGCGGCTCGATATCCACTTGCTCAAATGGAATCGGCATAGCCAACGTCACATTGGCAGCAGCAAAGGCTTTGAGCCAGCCATGTTTGAATCCCCGATTTTCAAATTTGGGGACTTCGTCGACATATTCGGCTAGGGCAGCACTTTTCCCGGCCTCTAGTGCCTTAGAAGCCTCCAAGTCGACCGCCTCCTTCGCCTTCTTTACTTCTTCCAACTCAGCCTCCAGTTGGGAGACCGCCTCCCGGGCCAGTTTCAGCGCCTTCTCGCTTTCGTTCGCCCTCTTCTCGGCGGCTAACCTCAGTTCACCCGCATTCCGTGCCCTCTCCATCTTGGCTTTGGCCCGCGCGGCTTCTGTCTTTGCCTTAAAGCCTCAAACTCGGCCTTGCTCCTTTGGCCCTCAACTTCTGTTTGAAGACGGCTGAGCTGGTCGATGACATCATGATGGCGACGACCCATCTCCGCTATCCTTCCGACGGTCTGCAAAATAGGAAGTTAAGACCAAAATAGTATTTACAGAAAGTAAAAAATAAAAAAATAAAAAAAAAAAAATAAAAAAAAAATCAAGATTTGTACCAAAAGTGTCGATTGCGTGGCCAATGCTATCAAAACCAAATCCGACTCAGCTCGGAAAGCCGCCTTATCAGACGGTAGTGAAACAGACGTGGCCATGCTGAGCGCGACCGCCGAATCTTTAATTATTGAAGCATCCAAAGGGATCGGCGTATTTTTTTATCTTCGGTTGAATAACAAAAGGCACGATCACATCTGATTCCTCTAAACGAGGTCATTTGTCAGCGCGGTTATCTTCTAAGCCGGCCTCAACCTCAGCAGGGCGCTTCTCTGCCTTGGTCGGCCTGCACAACCAACTAGGGCACGGCACTTTTGTTTGCTGCCGTTCCGTCAATAATAGGCAAGGAGGGCTGAGATTCGTTAACAGGCATGGAGGGCTGAGATTCGGTAGTAGGAGGCACTCCAGCTCGAATGGCCTCTGCCCTTTGCCCAGCTGCCAGCCTTTTCGCGTTTGCCTTTTTAGCAAGTTGTGTGACGTTTAACCCAGCCATATCTTCAGAGTATGCGCCGGGAAGGTCCTCTAGGCCGTGAAAAATGTCGTGGTGTCGAAGGTCCTCTCGGCCAGAAGTGGACGGAGGGTTGGCTGAGTTGAGACCGGCTTCCTCAAAGGCTAACGGCAAAGCCTCGTCTTCGTTTCCGGATTGATCGGACTCGGCAACCTCAGCTACTTCTGGTCGTTCTGAATCGGACCCCTCGAGACCGACTTGCCTCAAATTTTTGAAATCGGTCAAGATAAGGGCGGTAAGAAACTCTTCACCCTTCGGAACTGGGATGTTCTCTGCCACCGAGAAGGTCGTATAGATTGGCTCGTAGCGAGAACATGAGCCGCCCTCCCCTGTTTTTGAAGACTCGGCCGGCCAAAATATTTGAGCGCAACCTTGATTTCTGAAAGAACGGCGTCGTCGGTTAAAGTTAGGACTTTTTTCAAATCGTTCCCTGCACAAGTAAAACCATGAGGTCTCAAAAACGAAGCTTCATGAACATAAAAATAGGATAAATAAAAGTTACACAGCCACCTGGTTCGCCCTTCCGTCTAGGAATAGGATGGAGGCGATCCTCGCCTTCATCCAATTCCCAATTACCTTGAACAACGACCATAACATCATCGACTCACTTCCCAGGGCTGGAAAGCATAGTCACTAGTTGATGGTCGGTGTCCTTGGCCCTAAGGAAGTAACGCCCTTGCCGACCAGAAGACTTGGCCAAGGCATAACAATGCTGAATAGCAGGAACACCGAGGTTAATGCCAAGGTGACGGTTTAGTACAATAATCCCTGTTACGATTCTAAAAAAATTAACATTGGGTTGGGAAGGGATTAAACCCCATTGGCCGAGCACAGCCCTAAGAAATGGATGAAGTGGAATCGGACGCCACCCTCTGCGATTGATAGGAGAGGGAAGACGATCGTGGATTCATCAGCCCGCTCCATATCGAGGGTGCTGTCTGCCACGAATGACAGACGGACGTCATCAAGAATTGAAAAATGGCGTCAGAAGCCAGAAATTTGATCCGAAGAGGAGATCTTTGAGGTGTTTACCAATTTTCTACAGTTTACATGAATGCTCGAAACCAAAAACAAACCAGCCAAAGGGACTTAGAGCACAGAGGGAGAGAACTTACAAGGAACGAAGAGGATGGTGAAGGAAAGGAAGTTGCAGAGATAACGCGAAAACCAATCCAACGGCAAATATCTGAAAGTGTATGTATCTGAAAAGACATCAGAATTTTAAATCATAATAAGTAAGAGAGTACGAAGGGACGGGAAGTTGAAATGATAACCGAAGCGTGTGTTCAGACATCTGCATTGGAATGGGGTCAACCGCCAAATTTCGGCTCTGACTTTTCGAGTTCGAAACCAAGCACTCTGACCAACTGTCATTAGCAGATTGCTTGGGAGGCAATTGTGGGGGCCGAATATTAGGGGTCGTAAATAGGCCGAGTATATGAACTTGGAAAGTTGGAATACATGTATAGTATTCGGCTTCGTCCCACATTCTAATCCTACCCCATTCGGTCAAATAGCCGAATAGGTAAAGGGCCGAGTGAAAAGGAATCTGCTACAAAGAAAGTCGAGTAATGAATAGAAAATGGGCCAAATCCCGAGGCCCAAGAAAGGATATAAATAGTAGAATATCGTCCAGTAAGAGGCATGCGAGAACTATTGCATTTAACTCAGAAAACAAGTAATCTTGAGTATCTAGACTGACTTGTCTATCGGAGTGCTAATTATGGCACCTCCAACCGGAGCGTTTATTCCTTTTCAGGTGACTCGAAGCGGATCACGAGCGTCCCCCAGGATCAGAAGAGTATTTCTAAACCACTTCTCCATACATATGTATGAAGAGATGGGCTGTGGTCTTACTAATGGTGGTTAGGCGTAAGTGGGAAGTGGAGAAACAAATAGGGAGAGAGTTGATAGGCCCTTAGGCTGGGGGCCGAAAAGTGGTGGCGCGTTGATTTTCAGTGGTCGACAGTCGCTGGTTGCAAGAACAAGAAGAAACAGAGATGGTTTGCATAGAGATAAAGAGAAGGGGAAGGGAGATGATTCGATGTATGTGTGAGTGTTACAAATTTGATAAAATTCAATTCCTTTCAGGAGGTGGCACTGTTTCATTTGTTAACCGTAAAAATTGGATTTATGGATAAAAACTTTCTTTTCTTTGTTAGGTTAAGTTTACTTTGATTTGCTCTTGTAATATTTGGCTTATGTTTTATTTGTTGATATTCTACTTAAAGGTGACGATAAATTTTTAGTTTGATTTGCTCTTGTAATATGTGGCTTATGTTTTGTTTGTTGATACTCTGTGTTAAATTAACAATAAATTTTACTCTGTTAACATCATTATTTCATTGTTTTAATAAATTTTTTATTTTATATTTCTACTTGAGGCAACAACCGTTATAGTACTCACTATGGTGTTTAGTGATGATGATGATGATGATGATGATATTTCACTATTTAAATATTTGAATTTCATAACAAAGTCGACTATGATAGTAAATTTTTACTGTACCATAGAGTAAAATTTCATTGTTGACATTAGTTTTGATAGTAAGAATTTTAGAATTTTACTATTTAAAAAAAAAAAACATTTATAGCTAATGTGGATCTTGTTTGCAAATCTCAACGAGATGATTCTAAAAATATTAATTTTATTAAAAATTGACATTTAGATCAAAAATCATATTATTTTAAAATTTAAAATATGAAATTAATTACTAAAGATATTTTGATAATAGTGATGTGCGTTGGCATTTTCATGGCAAAATTTATGTGACTGGCCTTAATGCATGAATGTTTTGTTACGAGAGAGTTTTGATCAAATTTCTCTTAATTTATTTATTTACTTTTTGTTTTAATTTGGAAAACATTAGGGGTTGTCAAAGTCTTAAGAACAGTCAAAATAAAGTGTCTATAATGATAATATTTACACTAATAGATAAATGCTATTGTCCCAAAAAACTCAACCCAGATTGTTTTGTGTATTATTTGGACCATAAAAAATTATTGTAAATTACACTAGGGTTGTGAGAGTTTAAGAATAAAATGAATTTGAGTTATAAATTGATATTTTTAGATAAAATTTGAGATATTGTGATTGTGTGGTAGAGATTAAATTAATACTATGTGTGTTAAATATAAAATAAATTTGAGCTATAAATTCATATTTCTAAATAAAATTCAGTATACAATTTGTAAGGTTGTAATATTGGTTATGCCATAATATTTGGATTATTCATGGAGGTTAAAATTGATTATATGATAATAATATTTGGATCATTACCTGCACTTAAAACTAGGCAACATAATAACATTTGAGGTAGTTTACGACACCGTTAATTAAAAAAAACCATCGTAATATTCATGGCAAATTTTTTTTTTTAATACTAATTTTCAAATCCAAAATTGGGAAAACACGATAAATCTCATGTCTATGAAGCACAAGAATGAAATTTTACTCTAAAAGACAATAAAATTTTACTCTACTGTCTTTCAAAATAAAATTTTACTCAAAATCTTCACTTTTACTGAACAAGCTCTATTATAAATTCTTTTGCGTGAAACTAATCAAGAACATTTAAAAAAAAAAACATATTAAAGGGTCAAGTTGAATTACAAAGCAATTCAGTGAATTGGATAGACAATTATTCAACAACACAGTAAAAATAGACTGTTATTGCAAAAGCACTACATTATTTTTATACTTTTATTACAAAACAATAATGTCTTTCATGACAATGTCTCCTCGCAAATTTTCCTGTTATGAACATACTTTTTGCATCTACCACACTACACTCGTCTTATATTTTCAACCCCAGATGGAATCATATTCTTTCTTGACCTATCAGGTAGCTTCTTACAAATTAGATGAATGACAACAAGATCATCCACAACTATCCGTACTCTCTGTATCGACAATACCAATTGTAAGAGGAAAAAAATCAAAAAGAGAGAACATTTCACAATTAGTAAGTATAATACACAAAAGGCCAAAAAAGTAAAAGAGTAAAATGTTACTATAATTAAAAGTAAAAGTTTACTTTGAAAATAAGTAAAATGTTACTCTAAAATTAAGTAAAATTTTACTTTGTAAGACACTGACAGTAGTATCTACCTTGATCCCCATCCTTCGTTGTACTTGATAACAATGTGCCCTTATATTTGCCATTCAGGAAAGTACTATCAATAAACATTAAAAATCGGTTAAATCCTTTAATGTGCAGTTTGACACAACCTTGAACGCAATGGTACGATCACTATATTTGCATAACAACAAAAGAGGTGGAACCATTTTTCATATCTGCAATCAGTTGAGTGTAAAAATTTATTGTCAATCAAAGTAAAATTTTACTATCACTACGAGTCCAAAAACAATCACAGAAGTACACAGTACTAGAATAAAATTTTACTGTCATTCTATTATACAAAAATAGAACACATAATACCAGAGTAAAATTCTACTCTCATTTTATCAAACAAAAATAGAGCACATAAAACCAAAATAAAATTTTACTCCCAAACAAAAACAGAGCACATAGTACCTGAGTAAAATTTTACTCTCTTTCGATCAAACAAAAATAGAGCACATAGTACCTGAGTAAAATTTTATTCTCATTCTATTAAACAAAATCAGATCATACACAATAAAAATAAATTTAAAAAAAAAAACTAATCAACATACCTGATTAAACTCGAACAATAATCAAACACGTGATCGAAGTAAAACCTGTAAAAGTTGATCAACACTCTAAATCTTGATGAAACTCTCAAAATCTAATATAAATTAGTACAGATTTGAAATATAAGCTCTCGTTAATACAAATTTTGAGATTATCGGAGAACATTCCAAACAAATTTGGTGAGATCATCAGCGGTGAATCGTCTATTGCTAACAGACGGCGAGATCGGCGGTGGGGAAATCTTCAGATTTCGAGATTGTTTTCATTGATTTTGGATTGTCTTTACTAATTGGATTTTCAAATATATGAAATCAGTATATATATCAATCAGATTTTCAAATATATGATATATATACATACATGGAAGGGCAATATTGTCCCCAAAAAAGAAAAAATTATGGTGTGTCTTTATTGAGCTGCACACCTTTTTCTCAAGGACTTTTTGAAGATAAATTAGTTAAAGCTGTCATTTATCCTAAAAAAAAAGTCCAAAAAAGAGAGTTTTACCAAAAATCCCATATTAATTTTCTTATATATATTAATTTTAAACAATTAAGAAAATTTCTATTTGCTAGTTTTTATTTGATAATCCCACATCTACTCCTATCTCATTTAATATTGTAGTATTGTGCATGTTTCAATTTAATATAGTTTAAATTTTAAAAATTTTAATTAATTAATTTTGACCTAACCGATTAGGCTAAATTATTTTTTATTTGATTGATTTGTTAGTTTAACCGTGATTTTAGCGATTTTATCAAAATATATTGATTAGATTTGTTTGATTAAAAATAAACTAAAGATTGATCTGATTAAAGATTGAAAAACTGAGATTGCTTAATTAGAAATAAATTTTCCGTCCAAATAAATATTAACTTTTGTTTTATAATCTCAGATCGGAAAAAGCAAAAAGAAAAAAGGTGAGTTGTTTAATTTATATAGTAAATCTTAATAGTTTAGTATTGTGTATATTTTAATTCAAGATAGTTTAAATCTTAAAATTAAAATAACATTTAAAAGTTTTAATTAATTAATTTTTGTATAAGTTGGTTGGTCATTTGACCTAATCGATTAGACTGAACCATTTTGGGTTAGACCGATTCGTTGGTTTAATCACAATTTCTCATACTGATTTTATTAATTTTAAACAATTAAAAAAAACTTCTATTGGCTAACTTTTATTTAACCACATAAAAATAAAACTCTAATTAGTTTATGATTTATTTTATAATCTCACATTGGGAGAAGAAGAGAAAGTAAAGTTTGTTTCACTATCTGTTTATCTATATATATTATATAAAGAAAATGGGGTTTCTAACCCACAAACCTTATGGGAGTTTCAATATCTCAATCTTAATTTTTTGATTTAAAAAAAAACAAAAAAAAAAAA
>NW_021027198.1:552454-564918 GCF_004153795.1 Camellia sinensis | reverse complement strand
AAGGTAACAGTTAGACCATGCTCACATAATTGACTAATGGAGATAAGATTTAAAGTAAGAGCAGGCATAAGATAGACATGTGATAAAGATAAGTGAGAGGTGGAAACAGAACCAACATGACTTACAGACAGAAGAGACCCATCAGCAGTATGGATAGAAGGAACATGAGGAGTAAAAGAGATAGGAGTAAAAATAGTAGGGTCAAAGGTCATGTGATTACAACAAGCGGAGTCAAAGTACCAGGAAGTGTTACCTGCGGTGACAGACAAGGCAGGAAAGAAAGGGGTACCGGATTTTTGCCAAAAATGTTGAAACATGGCTTCGACATCTGTGTGAGAGAAGACTGGAGTGGAATGATCTATAGGGACAGGGGAAGGTAAATCCTCTGAGGCAGCAGCAGCAGTGCGTTGAGCAGGGAGTGATTTAAACAGAGGCCTAGAACGATGTGAGGTGCTGCGGGAAAAATGCCCGGGGGAAGGACCATTGCGATTGCGAGAAGCATGGGCGGGATTACGGAAGCAATCTTGTTGGAGATGACCAGGACCAGTCTTGTTGCAAAACCGACAGAGGCGAACAGGACAATTAACCAGAAGATGAGTCGACAGAAGACTGCGATTTTGACAGTAGTTGCAGAAGGTTGACTTCTGTGGTGAAGATGGGGAAGGATAACTCTTAGTCTGGGGAGTAGCAAGAACAGAGTCCACAGGGTGCGGATGGAGAGTACCAAACCGAGTTTCCTCTGACAGGAGTTCAGAAATTTCTTGCTCAAGAGTGGGCAAAGGAGTGCGATGGAGGAGAGATGCGCGTACGGGCTCAAAACGGGAAGTAAGAGCCATGAGAAACTGAACCAAACGATGTTGGTCACGGTAAGTAGTAAACAAGGCAGCATCCTTAGTACAATCCCATGGAGGTTCAGAAAGAGCGAGCTGATCCCAAACATAATACATTTGGGAGAGGAAATCATTAATGGTCTGAGTTGTTTCTTGGCGAATACGGTGAAGATGACTCAGAAGCTGATATTGGTGAGCAAGGCCAGTAGTCTGATAGCGTTCTTGTAAAAAATCCCAGATGTCCTTGGCGGGAGAGGAAGCAGAGTCAAGTTGGAACCGACCAAACTGAAGGCTGATAGATGTAATAGAAGTATTGCGAAACCAGGTAATGATCTGATAGTTTTTACTATCCCAATCCTCCAGACGATCGATATATTTGGCAGCGGAGTCCGTGGTGGCAGCGGATTCAGTGGTTGCGTGGATGGGTTTGCACACATCCCCAGTGATGATGCGCCAAAGTTTCTTTCTTTTGAGAAACCCAGACATAGCTTGTGCCCATAAGACATAGTTAGTCCCGTCAAGAACAACGGAAATAGGGTGGTTAGAGGAGTCGAGGCGATCCATGAGGGCAAAATCGTACTTTCGAGGTAGAATTTAAAAAATCCGAGTGTACCAGTGAATTTAGAAGGTCGAAATCAGTGGGAAAAGAGTGAACTGACCAAAAAATAGGACCAGAAAAGCACTAAATGGGCTGGTCAAAGTGGCTGGTCAAAATTCGGTCAAACAGATGATGTCATGGGCGACAGGGCTGACGTCATAGGCGCGGCGCACGTTAGCAGAGAGGTGCGCGGCGCACAATAGCAGAGGACAGCAGGCGGCGCACGAAAGCAGTAGGGCTGACGTCGGCTGACGCAGAAACACGCGGCTTACGTTAGCAGAGGAGGCCGCGGCGCACAGTAGCGCGGGACAGTGCAGAGGCGCGTAGAGCGCGTCGGCGAACGAGGATGCGCGTGGCCTTAAGTTCTGGCGGCGCGTGGAGGCGCGTGGAACGTCGGCTGGTGATAAATTTGGTGGCGGTGGATTCGTCGTGAGGAGACGAAGAGACTGGTGTGGTTGATTAGGGAAGACAGAGAAGGTCGAGAGATGCAACAATCTGTCCAAATGTGATGTAGACGAGAGATACAGCAGTCTGCGAAGAAGAAGAAAAAAAAATGTAGAGACTAGGAAAAACACCTGTGCTCTGATACGATGTGAAATGAGGTGTGTATATTAAATTTTGTTGTACATTTACAAGGGGAGCTTAGCTCTCTTCTTATAGCCTGTCATTGGATGCGAGGCACAAGTCAAGTTCATCAATAGAATTTCGTAGCTCAGACATGGATTTGAAATCTGTTTTCTTCAAGTTATATAAATCGGGGCAGGTTCAATAGTGTATTACCCATCTCAGGCCAAAATTGCAAAATTCAATATCTGGGCATTTTACTTCTCTCAGTGACCAAGCAATTAATATGGGTTTAACAGAGTCTTATTCTCTTTCTCAAAGAAAAAAAAAAAAACAATGAGCAGCAATCAACAAATCAAAATCAGCACCAAGGATAGTCGGAATAGTTCGGCGATGGCACAGACAGTGAATAAGAATGGACATGGACAGACCGACGATCACCTCAGCATTCGTGAGCTTGCTCAGATCTGGCAAATTCGAAGCCTTAAACGCTTCATTAGACGGTGCAAAAATCGTCAATCCAGTATTCACAACCTTCCGATACACATTCAACACACCAGTCTCCACAATCAACGACGCAAAAGTTATACACCCAGCCTTCACAATCACATCAGTGATATTCACATCGGAAGCCGACCCAGCCGACGAATTCAAAATCCCCGGCGCAATGATCAGCTCGCTGATCTCCAAAACCGCAATACTATACGGTACTTTCTTCACCTCTTTAGTGTAAGTCGAGTCGAGAGCCGATCCCGGAGCCGCCGATCGGAATCCGACCTTGCCGCCTTGTAAGTCGGTGATGTTGACGAAGCCGACTCCGTTTTCAGCTTCGCCGGTGGTCTGGTAGAGAGTGGTGACGGTGGCGGTGGCGAGGTCGTGGAGCTTGGCAGCGTCGAAGTAGTCGAGGAGGATGTGGATGCTGAGTTCGGCTTTGACGATTGAGAGGGGGTGTTTGGATGCGAGGATAGACATGGACGTTTCGTTGAGAACCAGGACTGTGATGGTCTCGCGACTGTTGTTTCGTCACAGAGCCTTGTTTGGGTGAGGTAGCTATTGAAGAGAGTGTAGTCTGGGAAGGAAGAGAGGATCTCTGTGATGTTGTGAGCTTTCATCGTGGGAATGGTGATGATGAGAGAGAGTGTGAGGATGAGGAAGATGAAGTGTCTTGCGCCCATGGTGTATGCTAGTGCCCTGCAGAAACTGAAACAACAACAGGGAGAGAGAGAGATTGACAATGGCCCTCTCTCTATCACCCGTGGCAGTGCAGGTGGTGGCTCGGTGCATAGAGAGAGAGAGAGAGCTTCGGAGAGGAGGCTACCGGTGGTGTTGGTCGCCGGTGACAACGACGGCACCTGGAGTGGCAGCCATGGGCAAGCTGGGTTTTGACCCTGTGGAGAGAGAGAAGGTCATGCATGTGTCATTAGGCTCCCCGCTGATATAGAGACTCAATTTTCTCAACTTCTTCAGATGTGATAATTCAATAAGCCTACAGACATCATGTTCGACACTTTTGAGGTCACAAATGACAAACCCCTTAAGGACTTGGAGTTGGGTGAGCAAAGCAAGTTCCTGCGGCATATGGACTATCAAGTAGCACTCGGAGATGTCCAAGTGTGTTAGATTCTTGAGCTTTCCTATTCCATCTGGGAGCTTTTCCAAATTGTGACATGCCCTAAGGTTTAGGACCTTCATGTTGGTGAGGTTGGAGAACGAAACTGGAAGCTCTGGAATTCTAGAGATTCCTTGCAGGCTCAAGTACCTAAGATATTTCATATTACTCAAACTTTTTAAGAAGTCCGTGTTACTTACTTCGATGTGATGCTTGATAGAGGTTTGCCACCTCCCTAGCTGAAGAATTCTGACAACTTCTAACTTCGCGAACCAGTGGCTTTGGAGATCTAGGTAAGATTCATTGACATTGAACAATGTGTCCAGTTTCTTCAGTGTAAGACTGTCCCCCAGCATATGCTGGGAAGATCCTTCTTCAGTTCTTACCAAGCATGCCTTGAGAGACGCCTTAGAAACGTCGGTGTTTGTGACGAAACACCCTGCGTCATCTATATCAAAGAATTTTGCTTTTCGGGCAAGCACAACCACCATAAAACGGATTAAAGGGTGCACTCTGTATCTATGGACTTCTGGGTGCCTCTTTCTATAGACAGGCTCGATGAAGCCCTTCGCCGCGAGTGCATTCAAAATCTCATTTGCAGTGCTTTCTGCAGTCTTTCCTCTCCTATCAAGAGACTCTATGAAGCCTTCTCCGATCCACCAATAGATCAAGACCCTCTTGTTTATAACAGAATTATCAGGGAATGCGGAGAAACATAACAAACATAGTTTCAATATGTCATCTAGGCTATCATAAAATATCTGAAAGTCTTTAAAAATATAAAGAAGTGGCATTGTCGAATGTAGAGAAGTATCTAGGGAGTTCACAAAACTTGCAAAATTGGTGGTTCCCTCTATTGCTTCTAAGGGGTGTTGAACATTGGCAACATTAGCTGAAGGTGAAACTTGGAGGATGTGGGCTGAAGGTAAAACTCTGGGGATCAAAGTCAAGGTATGTCTCAATTTGGGAAGAGTATTGTGGAGTTGATAGAGTTCGTTTTGGATTTGGTCGGGGTGGATGGTAAGCTCAGGGGATTTAGGATTGTCAAGCGAATAAGAAATTTCACCTGATTTTGATTTCACGGATTCTTCTTCAGAGGGTTCAGCTTCAGAATCGTCATCCCAATCAAAAAACTCATTATATTCCCATCCCATGAATTCTTTGAGCGCAGCACTTTGTCTTCCTTCCGCGGTAGCATTTATTTCGTTAGAGATGTCGTCCAGGTTGATGCACACTAACTCTTTCATCCGATCATTCACAAGGCGCTCTGCTTCATTGAGCTTTCCAATGGCGTCTCTGGCATCAAGAAGATCGATCCTGAACCCATCCAAATCCTTCAGTTCTTCCCTGTGGGTTTCGGGGATGGAGCTCTTGAGCTTAGACACGTGATTTAGCACAACCGGCATGAGTTCACGGTCAATCTTATGGATTGCCAACATCTCATCCTTGGACTCCACGTACGAGTGAAGATTGAAACTGCCATTCAAATTCACCGTCTCCTTCAATTTGGTAACAACCTTTTCCAGTTTAGAGACTTCTTTTTTCATTCGGCGTTGTCCAATGGACTGTTCAGACTCCAATCTCATGGAATCCATGCCAGCCTTGGTTTTGGAGATATCATTCAAGACACAGACTAACTCCTTCATCTGAACGTTGAGAAGTAGCTCCGTCTCCTTGAGCCTATGAAGAGCGCCATGGACATCAACCAGATCGTTGTTGATCCAGTCAATGAATTTGCGTACACTTTTGTCCGCCTCAGAGATTTTGAGTTTGGACATGTGATATACCACGGCCGGCATGAGGTTATCGTGGATTTTATGAATAGGGAACATCTCATCCTCCTCCGTCGCCATCTATGAACGAAGATCAAAACTGAAAGTTTTCAGTTTTTCTTCGAAGATGGAGAGGAAAGACAAACCACCAAGGATCCTCTAGAGTGAAATTTTCCTAAAGTTTCCTAGAGTACTACATTGTGTGGTTGAGATTTACTGGCAAGTCACATCAGAAAAATTGATGTGACTTGCCAGTAAATCTCAACCACACAATATAACACTCTAGGAAACTTTAGAAAAAAATCACTCTAGAGGATCTTGCTCAAGACAAACAGGTTGTGATGTTCAGAGCAACCCTTTCTCAAACACTGTTAACATAACCACTTGGGAGGGTAATTATTGAGCAGTCTCACCTAAGGCTCCACTCTACCTGACAAAATAATCAAAAACTTTACTATTATGGCAATGGATGTTAATCCATTTAGTTTGGAGATAAAGCATTACTCTGAAACATAATATAATATCTAAATTCACCCTTACTGATTTTACAATGAGTTGGGTTTGAGGAGTTAAAATTCTAAGGGTACGTGGATTGGAGCGTACTGTTGGCCCTGTGAGCTTCACCATGTGTTTCATTTTGATGATCCAAATCGTTTAATGTGTAAACTCCGTCGAGTATTTTATTTTTGTAAAAATCATGTCGCCATGTATATAGAAGAAAAAATAGTGAATTATCAGTGTGATATTGAATTTTTTTTATTTTTATTTTTTGGTTTTAAGGTATCTCTGTCAAATTAGTTATTTTTTTTAAGCTAAAATAGTGAGTAAATCATTAAATTTTAATTCCATCAAACACTATCAAGTTAGCTATTTTAGTTTAATATAGGTAGTTGTATTTTTTATTTATAAAAATTAATTTTAAATAAAAATAATATTTAAATACTTTAAGAAAGAATAGAGAGTTTTTTTTTGGGGGGAGTGTTTATTAAAAATGTGTATGGTCAAAATAGCAAAAATAATTTTTTAAGTAAAAATTTGACAAAAATTTAACTAGTTTTGTGGAGATTTGTTGCGTTTGATTTTTTATATTGATCAATAATTAATATAGACTAGTTTACATGATTGTAGATAAATTTATAAATACGTAAAAATTTATGTTCTGTTTGCATCATGGATTTAAATAGAGACTTACAAAAGAAGATGAAATGAAAAATATGAATAAAATGTGGGTGAAATATAATAATATTTTACTTATATTTTACAAATTTTTTTTCTCTTTTTTCATCCAATTTCATAATTCAAAAATATTAAAATTAAGAAATTAAGATTATAACACTACAAAAAAATTAAGATTTTAGAGACTAAAATTTAGGGATAAAATTATTTTTTAGAGACCAAATATTTTTGTTGCGAAAAGTATGGTTATTATAATTTTAGCAATGAAAATTAGATATTAGTGATGAATTATTATCCTTTTGAGACCAAATTTTTTGTCTCAAAAAATAAACTTTTTTGAGACCAAATTATTTTGTCCCTAAAAGTATATTTATTAGTGGCATTTTAAAAATTGTGTCGCTAAAGGTCTTAATTTTTTACTTTTTGGGATGACCTTTTAGTGACTATTTTCACAACGATAGAAATTGGTCCTTAAATGTCTTTTGCAACAAAATTTTCACTTTTAGAAACCAAAAAATTTGTTTCTAAAACTCTTATATATTGTAGTGTAAGAATCAAATTAACGTAAGTAAAGATTATCACTACACCGATAGAAACCATTACTGCATCATTACCACCATCACCCATTATGTCATTACCATATCTGACTATTTTTACCACTCCAATTCCATTGAAGTTCTCTTTTTGGCTGCAACAGTATCTGCAATTTATCATATATACAAGTTCAGTCGGGTATAAAAAATTTTAAATAAAAAAATTAGGCCTAACTTAATTGACCATCATGACTTTTTTATGAGTTAGAGGGAGGTCATGGGTTCAACTCTCTTTAAAGAGAGTTGAATTAAGGAGGTAAGCATTTAGTGCTTTGTAAAGAATGAAGAGGCTAACTCCCATAAGTACTAATCTAACAGCTAACGATTGACTTTTGCCGATAGAAGAAAAAAAAGTATATTCATACCCCAAAATTAGATCAATTTTCTAAATTCAATGATGTGTTAAGAAGATGATGACACATCATTAGATCTAAAAAGTAGACTTGTATATCATTTTTCAAAAAAAAAAAAAAAAAGTGTTCAACAAATAAAATAAAAAAAAAAAAAAAAAAATTGAACGATTTTGAATCTCATCAATATCATTAGGAACAATTTTAGTCAGTAAACAGTAATTTACCCCCAATGTCCAAATTATTGTTTGGTAAGGAAGATGTATGCACGTCTTGCAAATTTATTTTTGAGACAAAATATACAAACAAATAAAATTCATATTCACATTAGTTGTTACTATTATAATATTTTAAAATCTAATAATTGGCCAACAATTCCCGTGATGTAGTGATTTGGTAGGGAGGCTCAAGTTTTGATCTTTGTTGGTGATAGACACCTGTATAGCACTTTCTGATCAGTAAGTCTAAACATGTTGTAAGGATATAATTCTTAAAAATTTTGCCTTGTTATGAATTTTTTGTGTGCCAAATTTTTTAAAATGATATACTTTAACTATATAAATCTGTTTTTAATAAATTTGATATTTTTGGAGTCGCCTTTCCGAAATGATTAGAATAAGATTATTGAATATGAAATTTATTTTTTTAAAAAAATTATTGAGTAGATAGATTTTTTCAGTCTTATCACTGCTAAAAAAACATTTTTTTGCGACCGCTACAAGCTGTAGCAAATAATAGAAATACAGTTGCAAAAGACCGACAGCCCATGCGACGACAAATGGGGGACGCGAATTTGGGGATGGCAAATACTTTTTGCGACCGCAAAACAGCAGTCGCAAACTATTTGCGACCGCCTAACCTACTTATGGCGACTAATGTTTTGTCGTCGCAAAAAAATAAAAAAAAAATGCCTACAATATATTAGCAACTTTCTTGTTGCCGTCGCAATTAGTTTCAAGGACATTTTTAAAAAAAATTATTGAGTAGATAGATTTTTTCAGTCTTATCACTACTAAAAAAAACATTTTTTGCGACTGCAAAATAGCTTTCTGACAAATATTTTGAGACAAATCTACCAAATAAGATCCCGCTGAAAACAATAGCACAAAACCATTTATTTGAGACAAATATGGGAAAACCATCTTTAGTCTTAGGCTTTAAAAAATGCTATTCAAGCAACAATTTCTTGTAAAATTACATAATCTTAAAGCTAGCTAAAGCAAGAACAAGTGTCAATTCTTAACACAATACAAGTGGAATACATGCAAGAAACTCACTGTGGTGCAAAATTGGAACCATCGCTTTTGTAATCATCCCCATTTGAGACAACAATAGGGTTGAGTGGAGGAGATTCATATCCACTACTAGAGGTGAATGGCGACCTACCTACTCTAAAACTTTGTGCCATAACTGGTGGCATATTAGGTGTCTTTGCACAAAAAATAACCCAAATTATCTCAAATTGTTCTACTTCACTTTCACAATTGAAACTCTTCTAGTCCTTAAACCCCCTTTGAGCTATTCAACCATGTCATTAAACTGATTTGAAACAAAAACAAAAAATAAATTTTCATGTACTGTTAGCTGCAAAGAGAAGAAAGTGTATATGCTTAAGATCAATCACAAACAATCTACCAATTCTTCCAACACAGATAGCTTATTCACTAAAAAAAAATCAAGAAATCATAGCATTAAGGCCTAGTTAAAGAGATAATAGTAAAAGTAAAACAATGATTCCAAGGCTTCTCAAAGTCATCATATAAAAGGAACACAACTCACCGGAAGAGCAATTTAAATGTATGTTCCAAGGGGTTGACATTATTGGTAAGAAATCATCTTGAAAACATTAAGTTGAGGTGGAATTGTTAGAACACTAAATTGGAGCAACCAAATAAAATTTTATGTATGACATGCAAGTTCCAAAAATAGTCAGATGAAGGTAAACTAATAAGAGTGCAAGATTTTTCTAACCATGGATAGGCAAATGACATATCGTAGTAGAAAGTAGAACCAAAACTAAAAAAAAAAAAAAGAACTAAAAAGGCAAGAAAAAAAACATATAAAACAAAGAAAAATCAAGGAAACCATTCTCTCAAGCACTAAACTTCCAAAGGTCCTATCACAAATAAGGATATATTTGATATAAAAACAAGCTTCAAGTCACAATAGTACAATCAAGGTCTTGTTTGAAGTCATTCTCCTAGAAAACTGATTAGAGCACATCATTATCCTGATAAGTATATCACAAGAGGACCAACAAAGGACTGCAAACTTGGAGGCTATGGCATCCCTGCAAGCATAGGAGCTCAGAATGAATGTCCAAGCAATCAAAAGGGGTCCATAGAACTGAAAAATCCACTAGTAAATCAGATAATTTGCAATGCTAATTCAAAACCCTGCCAATTACCAGTGAATCAAACCACCAGTTATTGATTTATCATATTAATTAACCAAATTTATGTAGGTTCATAATTTCTTTTCACACATAACCCAAGTAACATAGGAAAAGAACATACCTCTATCATCAAACCATAATGGAAATGAGAGGGAGATAGACAAAGACGAGAGCATAGTTGCCAATAGACTTGCAGAAATCGCAAACTTCCATTGAATGAAGATCAAACATTTGAAAAGTCACCATTCCATATTAGAAAAGAAGTTCATAAACATTTATCAGCCATTAAACCACTATAGATTTACATCACTCCCCTAAACCCTAACCAATAGAACCCACCATTCAATATTTTTCTAAGAAAACATTTAATGTTTCCCTGGGAAGTACTTCACTCAGATTAAAATGTCTCCACAATCAAGCAAGTATTAGCACAACAATTAAATACGAATGAAAGGGAACTAAGTAGAAACTAATGACATGATATAACAGAAGTGCCTGATGCCAAATGGAACTTGAGCTGCTCATATTAAATTAACATTTTCAAATCTAATGAGAGCATATTATATCAATTTGATTGCCTTATTCAAAATGTGAACTAAGCATCTACCAGAACGATCTCAAGTAGGCTAAGAATTTCTTATTTCATTAAAATTGAAAAAAATTAAATTAAAGTAGATGAGTAGCATTTGTAACATATTAGTGTAGAAAACAAAAAATCATGCATAAATCACCAATGGATCAAACTCCATTATGCACAGAAAATTAATAATTTCAATTTCACTAAATATATATGCATTGATTGCTGCAAAATACAAAGAATATATATATAGAGAGAGAGAGAGAGGGAAAAAGAACATACCAGAGATTAATCGAAGGAAATACCTAAAAATGTTGATTTTGTGTTGCTCCAGAGAGACCATTTTGGACAATCCAAGGGGCGATATGAGTGATAATGAATGACAAATAGAGATTTCAAAAGAACCATAAAGAGTGAGCGGGAGATTGAGAAACACACACACAGAGAGAGAGAGAGAGAGAGAGAGAGAGAGAGAGAGAGAGAGAGAGAGAGAGAACAAGATTGAGAGATCGAGAGAGTTCATATCGCCATTTCCTTGTTTAATCTCAAAAGTGAGCTGTAGATTACCTTATTCTTTTTTTACTTTTCTGCTAAGGCGACTATTCCTGTGTCCTGTGGACTTGTTTGGATATGAATATACAAATAAAATAAATAATTATTTTACAAACCTCAAATATTTTACTTGTGAATCTTAAGGTGTAAATTAAATATTATTGAACGATCTTTTAATTAATTTGAAACCTAAAATAAATTTATGGTGAAAGTATTTAATTTAGAGGTAAGATTTATTATTAAAAAAAATAGGGGACAAATTAGTTAGTATATTTTGATCTAGTAATAGTTGTGTTTTATTTAAATTAATGGAGAGAGAAAATAAAATAAAACAAAAGATAATAATTTAGAGCATTTTGTTTATATATATATACAGGAACCCTAGGTTGCCTAATACAATATATGGCGGCAGTAGCAGCCACAGGAGAGAAAGAGTTTGAGAAGAAAAAAAAAAAGTTGCAAACAAGGAAGGATTTTTGGGTGTGTGGTAGGTCTCTATCTTTCTTCTTTATCCTTATTCTATTATTATTTAGTTCATTGATGGAGAGGTTGTAGGTTTATGTATTTTGTATATATATATGTAGACGCGCCGCGTGGGCCTCATGCTACAGTTCGGACTCGATTTTGTTGTTGCGGTTCTAAATCTGAACCAAAGAGTCCAAATCTGGCAAATCGTTTGAGAAAACAGATTTGTTTTGAAAAGTAGTGCCAAACATGGACTGCTTTGCCAGATACAGAGTCGCCACCTAAATATTTTAAAATGGGGAAATTTAGGAAACCCTGACTCGGTGCCGAAGGCCACATGTCCGTCATCACCGGAGTTTGTCTCGGCTCGGGAGCTTGGGTACGATCGGGGAAGGTCAGCTATGAGCACCCCCTTTCGCCCGGTCCGAAGACCGGCCTCTACTAACCATGATATCCGATTTTGAAAACGTTATGTGTTCTTATTCCATTTATTAGCCTAGAATTACTATGTTATGCGCACAGCAAACAAGTATAGACTAGATTGCCTAATTTGGAAATAAACATTGCATATCCGTTTGGTTTGAAAATGCTTTGGAATTTGCTACTCGCAAGTAGGCTAAAATGCGGATTTCAACGAGTTTTTCCAACTCAGACAACCCAACCTCCACCCACAGGCATTAAAACAGTTTAACACATAAGCATCTAGCCACATGGTAAACATACTGTCATGGTAGCATTTACACACATGCGACGTGCTAAAGCATTAAAATACTTACATAGTACTCCGTGCCAAAACAAAGAACTTGTTAGCAAACATGCATGATCCAAGTCCATGTTAAAATGCCTAATGCAACGCACACAAAATGTCGCTAAGATAGGCTCGGCTAATCCTAGACATGTCATGTGAAAATGCACAATTAACACATATTCAGTTTTTGAATTGAAGTACAAATGCAGTTAGCATGATGTACCGAGCCTAATAC
>NW_021027198.1:438253-543369 GCF_004153795.1 Camellia sinensis | reverse complement strand
TCCCAAAAAAAAAAAAATTATTGGGGAATTGCTTTGAACGACAACAATAATAAATGGGAAGGAAAAGTCCTTTTGTCTTTTTATCTGTGTGATGGCGAATGCTTGAATCAAAACCAATAGTTCCAAACTCGTCATATCACTCCCTCTAGTCGCCGATCAAAAAAAAATATCACTCCCTCTAGTTTTGTTATTATATACTAGTTGTTTTTGATAATTGAGCAAAAGAGTTAACTATGGCAACAAGGGGTCTTCATCACTTGAGCTTTCTAATCTTGGCCTGCATTTTGTCTAGCACAGATTGTGCAAAACAGAGTTATGAGTCAGCGGAGACGCTCAACCGGAGTAGTTTTCCAGCTGGTTTCGTATTCGGAGCGAGTTCGGCTTCATATCAGGTGTGCCATTTATGCATTTTCTCTATGAAAATAGACATTATTTTTTTCTCCTTCGCATACGATAAGGAAGTTAGGAAGTTAGTAAATTAGATTAAAAAGAAAAGGTTGCAGTTGCTTCATCAATTCGAACCTTAAATCTCCGACTTTCTTACCGTCCCACGAGACAGCTATATGAACTATTGAGCTTCTAAGCAATACCATTTATTTAGTTCCTTTTGATCATTTGTAAATTGTATTCATTGTTCATTGATATTCAAACTTATATGTCTTGTTTAGTCTGAAGGAGCAGCATTCCAGGATGGTAGGGGACTCAGCATATGGGATACCTTCACTAACAATTATCCAGGTCTCTCTCTCTCTCTCTCTCTCACATGTACACCATCCGCACGACCACGTGCATTAAAGTGGAAACAACTATTGATAAAGCCAAATCATTGTGTTTGGTAGAGTTTTAAAATTATGATTTGAGAATAGAGTTATATTTTGAATTTGTAGATTTTGAAATTATGATTTAAGTGTAAAAAATTTGTTTAGTTTTGAGTTTTAAAAAGAGTTTGAATTGAGTGATGTGACATATAATATTAAAAAGTGAGTGTTTTGAAAAGTATTTTGAAAAGTGAGTGTAGAATTAATTTTCTAAAACTGTAACCAAATAGCACACTCAAATTAAAGGGTATAATTAAACTTTAAAAGCTCTACCAAACAGAGCTATCTTTTAATTTTGTTTTTCAATTTCACCTCCAATATGAAACAGTTTCACATTCTTCTTCTCTCATCTTTATCTTCTTTAATTCACATCATTAAAAATGAAATTGGAGGAATAAAATTAAGGAATGAATCATTTTCCATTAAGAAATTATTCAAAATTTGTTTCTGTGTAAGTGTGCCGCATAGCATAAATTCAATTATGGACAATTTTTTATTTTTTATTTTTTATATTTGCTTTGAAGATATAACATTTTTTAAACAGAAATGTTATGAACTGTGAGAATGTATTTGAATTTTATTTTAGTTGAAAGTGACCTACACCTACCATGATTGTAGACTATTAATTTTCTTGTTCAAGCATTTTTTTATTTTTAATTTGTATTATTGTTTTTATATGTAAATGGATGGAGATTAAAATAGGAAAATTTTGTTATTTGATGTTATGGTTGTCACTTTTGCTATACTTTAGAAATACTAACAAATATGATAATGACATACCAATTAACAGACGAGAATTACAGGTGGTTTCACTACTTGATTTTGGAATAACTTAATATTATGATATATTATTTTAAAATAAAATGTCACTAAAATTACATCAGAATTTTTATATACAAAAGTTGCATAATACCCAAATGAGTAAGCAATAATTATTCAATAGTCATGAAGAATTATATAACAAATTTTTTTATAAGATATTATATTTAGTGTGTCTTGTATTTCTACAAGTACTATTTTCCATGCAATAATTCCGAACAAGAACACAAACATAGAAAAAGTACATAGGCAAATTATCAGATTCAGATTCATTCAAAATATAATTTTTATTATCTAATAATTAAATTTAAATTACGTATTATTTTTCTTCAAGAGAGTGCTGCCACTGTTTTGTTCGCTAAGCTAGACAGAGAGTGCTTTTGCCGTAGCTGGTTTTGACCGTCGTATCTTGGGAGACAGACGCCGGGATTCCTCAAGCACTCGACCAGTGAGGCGGCGAAATCTGTTTTAAGGAAACTGCTTCCGTGCAGGCTTCGGTTTCGTCTCTTTACCCTTTTATTGTTTTGTGTATTTCTGTTGAAATTTAGTTGTAATTATTAGCATGTGTTCTTAGTATATATATAATTTGATTTCTTCATAAATCTATTTATTTAATTTCAAAATTTGAACAACACTAAGGACCAAGTGCCTTGTTGTTGAAGAGCAGAGTATTCATCCATCGTAGCCTTAAACAATAAAGAAGAAGCAAGAGCAGAAGAGATAGAAAGAGGCTTAGTGGACCCATCAGCAGAAATAGAACTAGTGGACTGAGTAGTGAAAACATGATTTTTAGCTTTGGATTTGGTTTGCATAGAGTGGGTGTTTTTCGAAGAAAGAGGAAAATGAAGAGTAATTGAAATAGAATTAATGGGTGTGGGAAGGATAGACTGAAGAGAAACAGATGGGACAACTGAATTAGATGGAGTGTAAACAGGAGAACAGGATTGACGTGGTGCAGACAGAGCTGGAGTAGGCTGAACTAGAGCAGGAGTAGACTGAACTGGTGCAGACTGAGTAAGAGCAGACTAAATTGAGGTAGACTGAGCCTGAGCAAACTGAGGTGGAGTAGGTTGAGCTGAAGTGGGAGGGATGGAGAATGAACTAGTCTGTAAGTGCTGCAAGTCAGACAAAGTAGAAGGAACATTAGTAACTGCAGAAGAAGCAAAAGGAAAAATAGTTTCTTCAAACTTGACATGCCTAGAAAGAATGATAGCCTTTAATAGTAGGATGATATCCAAGAAAGATACGAGGAGTAGACTTAGGAGCCAATTTGTGAGAAGAATAGGACTGAAGCCATGGAAAACACAAACAACCAAAAACTTTGAAAAAGGAACAGTCAGGTGGCTTATGAAAAAGTTTCTCAAAAGGAGAACAATTAGAAATGGCCACACTAGGAAGTCAATTAATGAGAAATGTAGCAACAGCCACAACATCAAACCAGTAAGTGAGAGGTAAAACAGAGTGATGTAATAAGGCAATATCAATTTCAATAATATAGAGATGCTTGCGTTCTGCAACACCATTTTGAGATGGTGTATGAGGGCAGGAAGATTGATGAAGAATGCCATTTGTAGTCATGAAATGGTGCATAGAATGATTGTGAAACTCCTCACCTCCACTAGATCTCAATATTTTGAGAAAATAGCCAAATTGTTTTTTAACAAATACCTTAAATTCAGTAAATTTGGCATACACTTCACTTTGCAAGCTAAAGGATAAAGCCATGTAAAATGACTAAAATCATCAACAAATACAACAGAATACTTGTAATTAGAAGTAGAACAAGTAAAGGGACCCCAAACATCAGTGCGAATCAAAGCTAAAGGTTGATCAATAGTAGAATTAGAAAGTTTAAACGGTAGTGTATAGGATTTAGACATAACACAATCAACACAGGAAAGAGAAGCTTTATTATTATTCAAAGACAAATGTTTCTTTAGTAATTGAAACATAAAAATAGATGGATGATCCAATCTCTTGTGCCATGTATCAGCAAAAGCATTAGAATTAATAGTAGAACTATGGAAAACATGATGGGAAGGAGGATGTGAAACATGAGTTAACAGAACAAGGAAATGGTACAAGCCATTAGCATGATAACCTTTATGTAGAATGGCCTTGGAATGATTGTCTTGAATAGAGAAAGAAGACTGATCAGATCTAACCCAACAATTGTTATCGTTAGCTAGTTGATACACAAAAACTAGGTTAGAAGAAATATAAGGCACATGAAGCACTTTATTCAACCGAAAATAATGGTGAGGAGTAGCAAGTATACCTTGACTAGTATGAGTAATTGGAAGAGAAGAGCCATTACCAATAGTGACTTGTTCAGGACCACAATAAGGCTGATAGGAAGTCAGATGATTAAAATCCTAAGTAATGTGATCAGATACTGCAGATTCGAGAAACGAAGGAGTTGATTGTTGAGAAGTAAGTTCATCAGTAGCAGATGCAACAAAGGCTCTAGACGCGTGAGGTGCAGATGAAGATGAAGAAAAACCAGTTTGTGGAGGAGTGTAAGATGGTTGAAATTGAGTATCCATCCTCTGCCAACATCCTAAAGCCAAATGGTTGGATTTTCCACAAATCTGACAGATTGTGCTAGAGCTAGGCTTGCCTCGACCTTGAGAGTATGGAAATCTACCACAAAAATGAGTAGAAGTAGATCTCCCAGAGTGAGATCGATTGTCTCTGGAATATCCTCTGCCAACGTGACAGGCTTGAAATCCTCTTGAAGAACTAGATTCTTTTACTATAGCATATGCAATAGTTAGACCAGATGATTGCTTGAGCTTTCTTTTAATGTGAAGTGCTTTAGAACACAATAAAGATGAGAGGTTTGCCATTGAAATACTTTCGAATCGAGTGCGAATAGCTATCTTCACAGCACCATACTCACTAGGGAGTCCATTCAATGTTATAAGAACAGCATCTTCATCATCAACATGAGAAGATGCAAGACTTAATTGATCTACAAGATTCTTAATCTGATTGAGGTAGACCTCCATGGATTTTGCCTTTTTTTTGAGATCGAATTTAATTCATATTTGAGTTGATGTATGTGCGAACGAGACAATGATGTAAATCTTTTGTCAAGAAATTGCCAAACTTGAGCACCAGTTTGGAGATAAATCACATATGTGAATATAGCAAGCGACAATGTGGCTGTAACACAGCTGAGCAAGTGAGCATCTAATAGTCGCCATTGAATAGCTTCAGGATTTGGAACTTCAATTCCAGATGAGTTTCGAATTTTATTATCGGGACATGGAAAGGATCCATCAACAATCTTCAAGAGAGCTGTTGCTCTAAGAATATTCTATATTTGACCTTTCCAAACTATGAAGTTTGTACCATCTAATTTCATTGGAACCAAGTGAGCTAAGATTGGAGATTAACAAGCTCAGATTCGAAAGAATCAATGGAGCTAAAGAAGATAATGATGAAAGGAAAAAAGCCATTGTTTCTTGTTAGAGCGTACTGCTGCTCTGATACCATGAAGAAACTATTGAATATTCATCTTGCTTAAAGAATCACAATACAGCTCAATCAGTACTTATACAGATATATAACAACCTTCTAACAAACTAACAATCCACCTAGCAAACTCAGTTACAACAACTATACTAGCATACTACTGAAGTGCATTACTCATGATACACTTGTACTATCTAATGCCTTAGATACATCAGATGGTATATCCTTATCATGAACCACCACATAAGCAATGCCACATGGTATTTCAAAAGTTTCCATTAATTACAGTAAACTCATTTTGCAACTTTTAGTAATTTGCATAACATTTCCTTTCTCTTTCTGGACTTCGAAAATAAGAGGTATATGCCTTATCTCTAAAAATGAAATTGACTACAAGCTGGTTTGGATACTTAGTTTAAAAAAAAAGAAGAAAAAAAAAATTGGGGAAGGATAGGAAAAAAATAAATAGATAAACAAGCAAACCAAATAAAAGAAACCAATACAAATGGATGAACGAAAATAAACATAAAGAAAATGCAACACATAATCTTGTTTTTACCACATTTTCCCAGGTTTAGGAACAAGTCAGTGAATCACTGTGAGAATATTATTATGTAATTATGGTAATATATTAATTAGGTTGATTGTGCATATTCGATTAATTGTATATGATTATTTCCTATTATAGATTAGGTTTAGGATTGCCATAAATATTGGCTATAAGCTTTGTATTTTAGACAATTGAATATACGAGTTTGTTACCCAAAAAGCAACCTAAGAGGGGGGTGAATTAGGTTTCTACAAATTAAAATTAATAATATCCCAATAAAATTAACTACTAGTATAACAAATTATTAATAAACACAATGATGAACTTAGCAGTAAATAATTAAGAAAAATAACAATGAAGTATAACAAACATACAGGGTAAATCAAATGATTAACACATGAATATTAGATAGTTATAGCAGTAGTAGGAAAGTAAAGAGATTAGGGAAGAGGAGACAAACAGATTTATAGTGGTTCGGCATCAACCAAGCCTACATCCACTCCTCAAGCTTCACTTGAGATTTTCCACTATTTTCTAGCTTCATAGGGGTGCTAGCAACCTCTTTATAAATGGAGCAATCCTCCACGGATTTTACACAGACTTCACAAGCCCAAACCCTTGTAAATCTTAGGTGATTCACAATCACTCTCAAGATTTCAAGAACACAATGTTTGCAACACTTTTACAAGATGAAATGATATTTTTGCTTTCAAAGAAAGCTTACAATAAATATCTCTCAAAGATAGATATATAAAATGAAGCTTTGATTTTTCTGTAAATCTCACGCAGGAAAGATAAGTTTAATGCTATAAGGCTTAGTGTATAATTTCTGAGAATAGATGTGAGTGATTATAGATCAAAGAATATTTTCAGGTTTTTGTATTAACTTGTTTACATTAGAGGCTTTGGTATATATAATGAAAATTATACCCGTTGTAGTCATTTGAATTTATAGCTGTTTATAACCTTTTATAGCCGTTGTACTTCTATCATTACTAATTTGAATTTATAGCCGTTGTACTTCCATCATTACCAATTTGAATATCTTCCACTCCATCATTACAAATTTGAATATCTTCTACTTGAACCTTTTGGCCTTTTGAACCTTTATAGCCGTTTTATAGCTGTTGTACTTCCATCATTACTAATTTGAATATCTTTCACTTTAACCTTTTGAACCTTTGGCTTGCTGCTGTGCTAAGCTGTTTGAACCTTTGTTTTGGGCTGTATGAACTCCTGATTTAATCAAATATTAAATATATTCTAACAACATTTAGGATAAAGGTTTATGTGAGAAATAATAGGACAAAATAAATTTTGATTTTCTTAAAACATAAAATCATCAAAATAAATGTTGACTCTATTTTATCTTTCAAAATAAAATATCAAAATAAATTTTGATTCTATTTTTCTCTTCCAAATAAATTAAAACACAATTAAATAAATCATCAAAATAAATAAGTCTAACCGTCTCTCCCTTTTTGATGATGGCACACAATGATGTTTTGATTTGATTTGGGAGTAAGAAATGCTCCCCTTCAAGTCATGCTCCCTGAAACTATAAATACATAATTATCAGATTAGTTTTCAAATAATACCATAATACATAACATCATATAATTTCTCCCCTTGTGACATTATCAAAAGGAAATCATGGGTCAGAATCTGAAGGAGGAGGAGGAAAATGATAGGGATAAATGGCATCAAGAAATAGATAATCATAACATATATATATATATATATATATATGAATCGCCCGCGCCTCTCTTTTTCGTTGAAAATTGCGTCGAACACGCGGCCTTGCTTTTGCATCAGCTGACCGACAAAAGCAGCTCTCGTCGATTGCCGCTCGTCTCGACTATCGCTCCCTCCTTGTCTTCTTCTCTTCAGCCTCTTCTCTTTAGCCTTCTTCTTAATCACACTCGCCTGCGTCTTCTTCCTCACCTCACTCTCTTCTATCTCTTCTGTTCTTCGTCCTCATCGAGAGACCAAAAAAACTGAACGGATGAGGCCAAACCTCAGTCTGTTCTCTTCTATTTCTCTACAACTCATTTCTTCTACACCTCTCACCTCTAAACTATGGCTTCCTCATCCCGTCCCCTCACTCTATTTCCAAACCTGAACGATCCCATAAGCTCTGCTGGACCGAGTAGCTTTACTCCTACTCTTCATGTCATTCCTCTGCCTAACCTTCCTATGATGTCGATTGAGCAAATCATGGCAACTCAATCTGACATAGAAGCCAATCATTTCACACTGACGTCCTATATGGAGACGGTGACTGCAATCACAAATTGGCTCACCAATTGCAGAACAGAACGAGTGAGCTCCATCAGGTCAACGCCTAACTAGCCCTGCTCCAGTGCATGTACAAGGATGCGCGGGCAGAAATAGGCGCACTGAAGGCCGAAAATAAAGAGCTTAAATGGAAGACCACCTCCATGGCCCGATTTGGAGCAACGTCATTCTTGGCCTTTGATAGTCAGTGGGGAGTCGTCGCTCTCGATGAAAACAAGGGGACAGGGGCGTCAAGGGTCGCCCAAGGTGATAAAAAGAAGAAGAGGCACGCAAGTAAGATCGGTGTTTGGCCGGAAAAAAATGAAGGGTTTTTTTTTTCATGTTTATTTTGATCGGCATGTGGTCGTAAAAAAATGAATGGCGCTTTTTTTTATATGTAAATATTTGTATTTTGATTTGTTTTTGTTTGTATGTTTAAGTACGAAAAAATGAAATTAAAAAGCAAAAAAAAAAAGAAAAGTAAGCCCAAACAAAAAATAATAATGAGAAAAAAAATAAAAATGAAAGAAATTAAACCAAATAGCAAAATAAAATAAAATAAAATAATACCAACAGATATTAAACTTAATGGGACGTTGGTGTTGCTGGAATGTAGCAATATAATATGCAACAATGAATCAATGAGCTTATCCATTATGAAGAATTCATGTTATTTCAGTCTATTTTCAAGTAAGAGCCAAGGAGATACCAAATTGGTAAAACTATATGTGAAGCAGTTGAGCATGATCTAATTGATTTAAGCAAGAGTGTGCAGATTTTATAAAAGATAATTAAAAAAAATATGTGAGGTACAAGCTCATAAGTGTGATATCAAAAATAGAATAGAATCTTAGGGGATTTTTTTTTTTAAAAAAATAATTTAGTTTAAATTCTTCCCCTTGTTTCATTTGGCAAAATCAATAGGAGATATGATAAATGAAAGCTTATAACTGAAACGTTCTCCTCAATAATATCAAATAGGATGCCAAATATTACCAATAAGGATGTCAAAATTATACCAACATGCAATCTACTAAGGATACTAATATGCAATCTAGAAGATTTAACAATCATAGCTCAAACATTATGTAGAATACCAAATATTGCTCATAATACGTTAAACTCAATATAATCTCATGGAGCTAATGTAATTCCAAAAAAATGAAGCATGTTCAAGGTATAGCAATCCATATGCCAAGAAAAATCATGAATTTCAATATGTACCACACATTTAAGCATAGGCATGATTTTTAGACAAGAGCATCATCAAAGAATATACATTGCAAATCATATGAATCTTTTTCATATCAAAGTAATAACAGTATTAGCTCAAAGGATATAAGATAGAATTTTTACCTCAAAAGCTTAAGAGAGTATATGAGGCATACGTTAAGTTCAAGAGATGGAAGCTTTTCATTCTTCAATTTTCTTTCATGAGGAGTTCATCTCAAAAGGGTTTAACAAGTATGTTAGCAAAATGATTTCTCCCCCTAAGTTGGTGCTACCCTTTTCTATTTTGTGTAAATATAACATTCATAGAACAATCACTATTATGCAATAAAAATGTACAACACAAATCACTTTTTATTACAAACTAAAAAGGTGAAAAATAATTCAATGATCAAACAAGAGTTTGGAATGCTATTTTTCAGAATTTTCAAGTTGTAACGCATAGCATAATATGCATAATAAAATAGTTTTATGCTCTTTGTTTTATTAAGAAATGATGCAACAATTTCATTTAATCACATAACATTATCAAGAGGCATTTTCATCAATTCAATCCACATACTCAAGTGTGATAAAACATTTTACTTAATGTGGAACACAACATGAATGTTATAAACAATTAATTCAACAATTTATCAATCAAAAGCATTTCATGAGATGTATGCCAATATAATCCATATTCAAAAGATATTCAATAGGATAGATGCAATGTCTCTACAAACGTATGATACTTCTTTTCATTTAGACATTGTTAATGGATCATAATCAAGGAATTTCACAACTCTTTCAAATATTCCAATTTAAAGCATATAAGCATGAAATTTCATATTGAGCATATTCTTGCGATCACAAATGTAGAATTCAAAATATAGATTGTATACATCTCAAAAACATGCTATGACATCAAAATTGATTCTACAAAGATATGACTCAAAAAGGAATTGACATATTAGTATGAAGTCATATATAAGATGTGAAAAGTATGCTCACAAAAAAATTTATCACTTCTTATCTCTTTTTTATAGCAATGGATGACATGATATAAAATGTTAATGAATACAAGAATCATTCATATTCTAATAAGCATTCATAAAAATAATATAATTTTCATTTTTGAGTTTAATGAATGTTTGAAAGAAACTAGCAGAACATGACTTAACAAACTTAGTACAATTAGGTTACATGGAAGCAATGATTAGACACAATCTATTGTACACAAATCGCACCTTAAACAATATAGAACTTTAAGCTTAAAGGTGTGTTAGGAGTTATACCTTCGTTTACCTCTTTGGAATCTTCAACCATACATTACCTCTATTGTTCATCTTGGTGATTTTCATTTCATCATTCTTCTTTTTGTAGGAGCTGATTTTGCTCTTTAGAATGAACACTCTTGTTGTGCATTTCCTCTCGAAGTCCTTGGTGTTCTTTGAGATTCCACCTACAAAATATTTTGATTTCTTTCTTAGTACCCATATTTTCTTGGATCCATGGGGATTAGTCTCAAGAACATTTAATCTCATAAAAGATTTAGAAGGATCAAAACCAATGCCTACTTTGTCAAAAAGCCATCTTTTATTTCCAAGAAGCTTGTTGAGGTTTTCTTTTCCTTTTTACAAAATTTTCAAGAGTTTTGTTTAAATTCTCAACATCGTTTTTCAAAATATTTTTCTCATTGGCAATAGACGTAAAGTCATTTTTCAAAGTAGAATTTTCCATTTTTAAAACACCCACATCATTAAAAGAGAAGTAATTAATTTATTTAATTTAGAATTCTTAACACAAACGTTTCTAAATATGTCATGTAATTCATTGAAAGCACTTTCAAGTTCTATATAATTAGAAATTACCTCATCTTGAGTGGATTCTTCTTCTCCAAGAGCCATGAGACACAGGTTGGCTACCCCATCATTTTCTCCCCAAATGGCTTCCTTTTGCTGCCATCCATCATTGAAAGTTCATGAGCCATGAGTGAGTCTAGGAGTTCTTCAATGCCTAATTTTGTTAGGTCTTATGCTTCTTGGATAGCTGTAACCTTAGCTTCCCATTCATTTGGCAAAGACCCAAGTATTTTTCTTACAAGCTCATCATTAGCATAAGATTTACGAAGAGATTTTAGAGCATTAATAATATTGATAAATTTATAAAACATCTCAGAAATAGATTCAAATGATTCCATAGTAAAGAGTTCACAATCATGAATAAGCATGTCAATCCGAGACTCTTTTATTTGGCTAATTCCTTCATAGGTGATTTCAAGTTTATCCTAAATCTTTTTAGTAGTAATACACCCAGAAATTCTATTGTACTCATTTGCATCTAGTCCACACACAAGAATAAGCTTGGCTTTAACATTAGCTTGAAGGAGTTTATAATCATGCTCATCAAATTCATTCTCAAGTTTAGGCACACTGATATGGTCTACTACCTTGGTAAGGATTTTAGGACCTTTAGTGATAATGAGCCATAAAGCATAATTGGTAGCTTGAAGATACAAAGTCATTTTTTCTTTCCAATGAATGTAATTACTACCATCAAAGAGAGTGGCCTATTGCTAGCTTGTCCTACAGCAGAGTAAGTAGAATACATGGTTGCTATGGATCAAAAACTCAAGATTGTTAAATTTAAACAAGAGTGCCAAGCTCTGATACCAATTGTTACCCAAAAAGAAACCTAAGAGGGGGGTGAATTAGGTTTCTACAAATTAAAATTAATAATACCCCAATAAAATTAACTACTAATACAACAAATTATTAATAAGCACAATGATGAACTTAGCAGTAAATAATCAAGAAAAATAACAATGAAGTATAACTAACATACAGGGTAAATCAAATGATTAACACATGAATATTAGATAGTTACAGCAGTAGTAGGAAAGTAAAGAGATTAGGGAAGAGGAGACAAACAGATTTATAGTGGTTCGGCTTCAACCAAGCCTACATCCACTCCTCAAGCTTCACTTGAGATTTTTCACTATTTTCTAGCTTCATAGGGGTGCTAGCAACCTCTTATAAATGGAGCAATCCTCTACGGATTTTACACAGACTTCACAAGCCCAAACCCTTGCAAATCTTAGGTGATTCACAATCACTCTCAAGATTTCAAGAATACAGTGTTTACAACACTTTTACAAGATGAAATGATATTTTAGCTTTCAAAGAAAGCTTACAATAAATATCTCTCAAAGATAGATATATAAAATGAAGCTTTGATTTTTCTGTAAATCTCACACAGGAAAGATGAGCTTAATGCTATAAGGCTCAGTGTATAATTTCTGAGAATAGATGTGAGTGATTATAGATCAAAGAATATTTTCAGGTTTTTGTGTTAACTTGTTTACATTAGAGACTTTGGTATATATAATGAAAATTATACCCGTTGTAGTCCTTTGAATTTATAGCCGTTTATAACCGTTTATAGCTGTTGTACTTCTATCATTGCCAATTTGAAATTATAGCCGTTTACAGCGGTTGTACTTCCATCATTACCAATTTGAATATCTTCCACTCCATCATTACAAATTTGAATATCTTCCACTTGAACCTTTTGACCCTTTTGGCCTTTTGAACCTTTATAGCCGTTTATAGCCGTTGTACTTCCATCATTACTAATTTGAATATCTTTCACTTTAACCTTTTGAACCTTTGGCTTGCTGCTGTGCTAAGCTCTTTGAACCTTTGTTTTGGGCTGTATGAACTCCTGATTTAATCAAATATTAAATACATTCTAACAACATTTAGGATAAAGGTTTAGGCGAGAAATAATAGGACAAAATAAATTTTGATTTTCTTAAAACATAAAATCATCAAAATAAATGTTGACTCTATTTTTATTTTTCAAAATGAAATATCAAAATAAATTTTGATTATATTTTTCTCTTCCAAATAAATCATCAAAATAAATTTTGATTCTATTTTTCTCTTCCAAATAAATTAAAACATAATTAAATAAATCTTCAAAATAAATAAGTATAACAGAGTTTATTCAAAAATTCTTACCTAGTATCAGAGCCGCCTCTGAGCCCAAACCCTAGACGCAGTCTCTGAATTGTCTTTATCACAGAGTCGTGATCATAGGTCATCTCCTTTGTCGTGATTATCACTCGAAAAATAGCCCTCTGGTTTCATCTCTCTTTGAGTCACAAGTCGTGACTCCCTCTGTCTTCGTTTGGTTTGATCGAAGGTCACGAGTGTCTCGCGTGACTCAACTGGTTCCTTAACTGCTTCGGAAAGAGGACTTCGTGCTCCATCTTCACTGGTTGAAGGAGCGTTATGTTGGCCTTTTCTCTCTAGGTTAAGTTTGACGTGACCCTCCTTTGGATTTCTTTGGTTCGTGATCATCAAACCTCTCTCTGGTCTCTGCCTCTATTTCTATTTCAGTCGAAAAACCAGGTTGCCCTATGAACTAGGTCGCCAGTTGTTGCTTCAGTATCTCTTTGTTTGTGTGTGTGTGTGTGTGTGTGTGTGTGTGTGATTCTGGCCTATTTTGGGAAGTGGGTTAAAAGCCACTTCCCAGCTTTTAACCTACTTCACTCTCTCACAAAAAAATCAAAAAAGTTAAAATGTAGCTTTTAACCATCTTTCCAAAACACCCCATTATTGGGAATATTTGTGGGTTGGGTCAAGAATCTGGTTATTATAAAGTGACACCACTTGGTCACTATACATTTCATTCATTACCTTGTTAATTTATTATTTTGTTGGATAAATTTTTTACTTATTACAGTTTGATCCCTCTGGTCTTAATTTTGGGTTCTTACACTTGAACCCCTTAGCTTTCTGGTTATTATGATGTCTCTAGCTTCGGATGAATGTGCCTTATGCCATTAGAGGCGCCATTGGAAGTATCACGGTGTCTGGCTCGTATTCTCAGCAGTCTTGGATCCAGTTTTGCCCTTCTTCTTCGAGTAATTTTCAGGCTTCCGCCAGTTCTACTACATCTTCTCTAGCTCCTGATCCTGACTTGGTTTCCTTGAGTGCTCAGATTCGTTAAGTTCAGCATATACTATCTACCTCCCAACCATCCCCGTTTGCCTCAATTGTTTCCTCTCTTCATTCAGGTTTTCTTGGTTCTTCTTCAGGTATCACTTCGTCTGTCTGGATTTTTGACTTTGGTGCCTCTCATCATATGACTCCCCATCTCTTCTTACTTCAAAATTGTACTTCCCCTCCTTTTCCTGTTACTATTAATACTGTTAATGGATCTAGTATGTCTGTTATATTTGTTGGGTCTATTTTACCATCTGTTATGTCTGTTGTCTTTATTCTATCTGTCCTTTATGTTCCTCAATTATCTGTCAGTTTATTATCTATCAGTCAGCTTGATACCTCCGGTTTTGATGTTATCTTTTCTTCTTCTATCTGTTTTGCGCAGGATCGGATGTCCAAGTAGCAGATTGAGACTGGCCATAAAGTTGGGGACTTCTATGTGGTGGAGAGCTTGCATCTACCTATGACAACTTCACCAATTGCTTTTTCCTCTTTTCTATTAGATTCTCTATCCAATCCTTTCTACTTGTGGCATTCTAGATTAGGGCATTTGTCTGTTGACCGCTTACGGTCTTTAGCTCAGTCTGGTATATTGGGTAAAGTTTCTTCTAGTGAACTTACTGAATGTCGGGGGTGTAAACTTGCAAAAATGACATCCTTATCTTTTTGTAAAATTACTTCTATATCTGATACACCGTTTTCTTTAGTTCATACTGATGTTTAGGGCCCTTCTCCTGTTCTCACCAAAAGGGGTTCTGCATACTATGTCTCATTTGTTGATGACTGCATCCGTTACACTTGGGTTTATCTTATGACTCATAAGTCCAATTTCTATCAGATATATCGTACCTTTCAGTCTATGATTACTATTCAGTTTGGGTCTACAATTAAAGTGTTATGGTCTGACTTGGGTGGGGAATATTTTGAAAATGAGTTCTGTGAGTATTTGGCCAATTTGGGTACCATTCACCAGACTTCCTGTATAGATACACCTGTCCAAAATGGTCGAGCCGAGCGTAAACAATGTCATCTCCTTGAGACAGCTAGGTCTCTTTTTCTTTCTGCTTCAGTTTCAGCTCTATCCTGGGTGAGGCAGTTCTTACTGTTACTTTTCTTCTTAACCGCATGCATACTCCCTTTATTTCTAGTCGGTCTCCTTATGAGGCTTTGTTCTCCTACATTTCTAACTACTCACTCATTCGTGTGTTTGGGTCTGCTTGTTTTGTCCTTCTTCCCCGCAAAGATAGGACCAAACTTAGTGCCCGGTCTATCCTCTATGTCTTTTGGGTTATAGTCCTACTCATAAAGGCTGTCGGTATTGTGACCTTGTTTCCCATCGTCTTTATGTCTCCCGTCATGTTTCTTTTCTCAGACGTCTACCTTAGTTTCAGCTTCCTCCTCTCACCGCTCCAGTTTCCAAAGAGGATTTGATTAATATTGATTTGTTTCCTTCTGAGGTCCTGTTTGATGAGTACATCTCCACAGTCCCTCCTAAGCTTGTTCCATCTTCTTCTCCTGCTTCACCTTTGGCTGCTTCTTATTCTTCGATTTCTTCTCCTCCTCCGTTGTTAGTTTATTCTCATCACAAGGCTCCTCCTCCACCAGTTGTCTTTACCCCTACTATTGATCCTCTTACTTTTGACGACTTTGATCTTGCTGCACATCGATATCCTACTCGAGCGCGTCATCCTCCAAACAGGTTGGGTTGGTCTAATACATGTTTTTCTGCTTGCTATCGTACTTTATTGTATACTATTCACTCTTTTTCAGAACCTCAATCCTACAAGGAGGCTTGTTAGGATCCTCATTGGGTTCAAGCTATGGAGGATGAGTTGTCTGCTTTACAGAAAACTAGTACTTGGAAGTTGGTTCCTTTGCCTGCTAGTAAGAATCTGGTTGGTTGCAAATGGGTCTACAAAGTGAAGACTCATTCTGATGTTTCTCTTGAGCGCTACAAAACTCGTCTGGTTGCCAAAGGTTTCTCACAAGAGCATGGTATTGATTATGAGGAGACCTTTGCTCCTGTTGCCAAGATGACTACTGTCCATACTTTGATCTCTATCGCTGCTATTCGTTCTTGGCCTCTTTATCAGATGGATGTCAAGAATGCTTTTCTTAATGACCATCTCACTGAGGAGGTTTATATGCGTCATTACCTTGGCCTTTACCATTTCTCTGGACAGGTTTGTCGCCTTTGGCGTGCCCTGTATGGTCTGAAATAGCCTCCTCGTGCTTGGTATGATCGCTTTCAAACTATTGTTACTGAGCTTAGGTTTCATCCTTGTGCTGAGGACTCTACTTTGTTTGTTTTCCACACCTCTGTTAGATTTGTTGCGTTATTACTGTATGTAGACAATATGATCATCACTGGTTCTGACTCTTTTGCTATATTTGAGCTCAAGAAGCATCTTTTCCGCACCTTTGAAATGAAGGATCTGGGCCCATTAAGGTATTTTCTTGGTATTGAGGTAGCTTCTTCTCCCAAGGGCTATTTTCTCTCTCAGGCCAAGTATGCCAATGAGGTTATTCATCGTGCTGGTCTTACTGACACTGCGGTTTTTAGGATCCTCATTGGGTTCAACACTAAGATTATGTTGTTTATGTGGTTAGCCAGTTTGTCTCTGCTCCTCGCTCCCCACATTGGGCTACATTAGTTCGGATTCTTCGCTATCTCCAGGGTACTACCTTTTAGGGTTTACAGTTTTCTTCTACTTCCTCTTTGGACTTGGTAGCTTATGTTGATTCTGATTAGGGTGGTGATGTCACTGATCGCAAGTCCACTTATGGCTTCTGCATGTTTCTTGGTGATTCCTTGATTTCTTGGAAGAGCAAGAAACAGACTGTTGTTGCGGGTTCCACTACTGAGGTTGAGTATCGTGCTATGGCTCATGCCACTGCTGAGATTGTTTAGCTTCATCGTCTCTTGACTGATTTAGGTGTCCCCTCAGTCTTCTCCGACCTCCCTTTACTATGACAACTGCAGTGCTATTTAGATTGCACATAACATTGTCTTTCATGAGCGGACGAAGCACATTGAGATTGATTGTCATTTTGTCTGTCAACATCTGCAGTCTGGTTCCATCTCGCTTCCTTTCGTCTCTTTGGCATTGCAACTTGTTGATTTATTTACGAAGATTCAAACCACTGCTCGATTTCAATTTCTTCTTGACAAACTCTCAGTGTTTTCTGCTAAAACACCTTGAGTTTGAGCGGGGGTGTGAGAATATTATTATGTAATTATGGTAATATATTAATTACGTTGATTGTGCATATTCGATTGATTGTATAGGATTATTTTCTATTATAGATTAGGTTTAGGATTGTTATAAATATTGGTTGTAATCTTTGTATTTTAGACAATTGAATATACGAGTTTATTCAAAAATTCTTATAGTCATTTGTGCATTTATTGTTGTGAGTCTCATTACTTTGTATCTAAGTGAGAAAATGATGTAAGAGATGCAATTATCTATAACATTACTCTAAAAATAAAAATTAACAACATAACACAAGGTGCGGTCATCAATTGTGACACAACGCTGATAAATTTTCCTGTCTCTAATCTGCCCTTACTTCTTCACAATAAATTTGATTCTAGCTGCATTAGCTTCATAGAACTGAATTCCCAAGCCAAAATGATTCATAAGTAACCATATGAGGGTAATTAGTTCTCCACCCTTACTTGGTTGCTGTGCATGAACATTGGCTCTACAATGAACTGCAGCATAACACAACAATTCCAGCCACACTTTGCTCATTAGCTTCCATTGATTTTGCTCCTCTAACTTTGAAAGCTGTTTTGCAAGTCTACAGGCATCAAACAACACAGATTTGCTAACATCTCCCTTCACAGCACCCGGTTTGATATCTGAATTGATCTTGAGGATCTCCACACATGCTCCTGACGGCTCTGAACAAGAATTATTGCGAAAAAATCGCTTAGCCTCTGCACATGTATCTTGGAATACCATTTTCCAATTGCCTGATACAGCGGCCATTATTGTGGGCTGCATCAGTAGTAGATATAATGCATAATCTGAAAGCAGCTTCGATAATTTTTTGTGGACAAATATTGCAGGCTGAACTGACAATTCTTTGTTATCGTCAACATTGAAGCGGAGTTCAGTAGCTATGTGCCACAGTAAAAGGCTTTCTGGCTATTCAACCTCCTGGACACTCCAATTGAATTCGTCCTGAACACTCCGCTTGAGTTCACTATCAACAGATAAGTGCCCAAGAACCCAATCACCTCTGCTGGAGCATATTTTTGCAATTTCACTTGCGTTGTCAGCAGCCAAAGATTTTTCCCTTAGTTCCTCGAAAATGAATTTCTTCAAGTCTTCATTGAATTGCTCGGAGGACAAGGATTGCATGATTTTCAGTCTGTCTAACAAAATCCCCGCCCAGAAAAGGTTTGCCATATGGGTAATCCATTTTGGAAAATCTTTAAGACAATATGTCAAAAAATCGCAGCGGTAAAAAGTTTCAGACCACCTGCGATTCTTGATGATGGTATGAGCGATAAATTCAGCCCACCAATTTTCAAGGGCAGCAACTGTCCTATCAAGAAACATGAGCTTGATTACTGATAACGCGTCTAGAATCAAGGCCCCAATGAACAAGACATAGGTAAGGTGGACATCAAACTTACGGAACCCTCGCTTGTCAACAAAAACAAAAGTCAGTAACGCCACCACCACCGAGATGGAACTAATGGAGCGGAAAATAAATCCAGCCCAGCATCGCACCACCGCTACCTTGGTGTGAAGAACCTCATACATGAGGCTGAGTTCGATTTCTATTAGTTTGTATGTGTCGTTTTGAGTTCTGTTGAGAAAGAAATCACGGCTCAGTTGGCGATCTTGGGAACTAAGAAGAAGCCCCGGAATGAGTCCCTTGAAGGTTTCGAAGAATCCAAACGCATAACGCAATAAAAACTTCTTGTCATCTAGATCATTTAAGTCTTTCACATCCTTGTATTTCATGCCCCGGAGTCGCTCATCAGGTCCTCTTACCACCTGTGCACGTGCCGGTAAGTGGTTGAATCTCATTGCATTATACATCTGATTTCACAAATTTCAATCAGGACCGGGATTCGGTTTCCTGCAAACTGAATCCCCAAAACGGTCCAAACTCGCAAGAAAAAGAGCCCGCGTACGCTCTGCATACTTGATGGTTCCGGCAACAAGTACAAGTGCTGTTGCGATCCATATCTCATTCTTTGGGAGCGATTGTAAGAAGATATAAATAGCAGCTCCTACCTGGAGGATGACACCCAGCAAGTGCCTTAGCCACAACTGATTGTCCTCCAGGGAGAAAGAAGTAATGGTGTCGGGGCCGCCAAGGTGCAACAGAAGAAAAGGAGCCCAAATGGCATAGAGGTCACCGTTATTGTTGCCAGGGTCGGAGTTGTGGCATTGGCCGCTGGAGATGAGTCCCACAGTGACAGCAGCAACCCAGTCGGCCAACAAATATGCCGACCAGACCGACATAATAACCCATTTGGCAGCAGATCTTTTTCGGAATGTTGCAAATAGAACTAGAAAGGCCTGAAGTGAGAGGCTTATTAGAATAAGCAGACGGAAATCCCATGTCTCCCATAGCTTTTTTAACTTGTCAAGGATGATTTGTAACATTTTTTTCTTTTTTCTTTTTATGGGTCAGCTCCAAATCTCTTTCTGGGATGGCATCGAATCCTTTGTTGGAAGTACAGTACTCGGTATGGTATTAAAATCCGAATGAACATGTTGACAAGTTGAAGTTGGTAGTATTTTGCTGTAGCGCTGAAGTCATTCCATGGTTTTGTTATTTTTTGTCTGTTTGCTAAAAATACAATACTCCATAAAATAAATAAAAATGTTAAAAGATTTTCAATTTTTTTACCAAATATTCACACGTGAGTCTTATATAGGTGTGGGTGCCACGTCCATTTGAGTGTTTAATAGAAATTTTAGTACTTCTTCCTCTATTGGCCGTTGTTTCAAAATGGCATCATTTTGGATTTTTTTTTCTTTACTTTTGCCTTTTCCCTTGTTTTCTTCTTCTCTCAGCTGCTCTGTTGTAGCCATTTTTCTTTATACTGTCTTCTCCAAAACCCTCCATTTCTCACCACCATCCAAAAGAACACCAACATTAACAAGTTTAAGGTTCAAAAATCATAAAATGATAAATCAAAATTGACTAAAAAATAGATCAATACAAACAAAAGCAAAGAACAAACAATCAAACATTAGATCTAGGCTCCAGCAAAGTGTATGAGAATAGTTCATATCTTAGATACAGATCAAGTACAAAAACCGAAAAAAACTACTCCAGATTAAGAAACTTTTGTAAGAATTAGATCCAGGCTCCAACAAATTGTATGAGAATAGTTCATATCTTGGATACAGATCATTCCATTCTGATCCTTCATCTCCTACTGCTAACCCACCGCCAATCTCTACCACTGCAGATCATTTCATCCAATCTCTTTTCAATGGGGGTGATTGATGATGGGTTTTGAATGGTTAGAGGGGAGAGACAACTCAACACTGTCGTGGCCTCGCCATCGCTGTAGTCTTGCCACCACCGCCACTGTGCTCCTCTTCATATTTGATCGTTCGTGCTTAAGGTTCTCGTCGTTTGAGAGCTTAGAGAGGTAAGAAAACAACGGAAAAGGAAAAAGTTAAAGAAAAAAAAAAACCAAAACGATGCCGTTTTGGAACAACGGCAGGGATTCTATAGGGTGTCTCGGCAGAGGATCCGGACTCGTCCCAAAATATAAGAGCATCTCCAATGGAGCTACCAAAGGAGCTATCAAAGTTATAATTTGGCAAGAGTGACAAAAAAGAGGTCTCCAATGGCCTACTATTCTTCTTGCCAAATATAGTAGATGCCATTTTTGTTGTCAAATTTGGCAGGAATAAAAGCAAGTGCCAAACATGCCACATCATAAAAAATGACAGATTTTTTGCTCCAAATCAGTTGAAGAAACATAATTCATTCACCAAGAAAACCTCCAAAAATCTTTGTTTTTCTTGCAAAGTTCACTATTTTTGTGAAAAAAAAAAAGAATTCCTTTATCTACAAAGTTCACCATTCGTTTATTTTTGCAAAGTTCACCAGAATTGAGAAAAAAAAAAGAAGAGAATTCTTAAACAAAAATGTATTCACAATTTTAGAATGATCATTCAAGAACTAGTTTCACAAATTTCACAAATTTCAATCAAGAACAAATCACAAATTTCAGAATTAATTTAGAACAAATCAAACCCAAATTTCACAAATTTATACAAATTTCTAAAACGAATTTAGAAAATAAATACCTGGATTCCAACATGATTGATGAAGTTGTTCTTCATCTCAACCTTCATCGACCTCTTAGGCTTGTTTTTCATCGACTTGTAGGGCTCATTTCCAGACCGATCAAGCTCCATTAAAGTCCAAATAGTTGTGTTTCAAACACTGGTGTTCTATCCAACTTCGTGATCGACGATGGGTGATCGACGCTGGTGGCGGTGATGGAAATCAGAGAGAGATGAAGGACTAGTTTTGGCGATCGTGTCTGTAGGATGCTTTTGGGGTTTCCCAAGTTCGCCCAACAATTTAGACTCTCGATCTCCTGATCTAGTCTCATTAGTGTAATGTGAAATAGAAAATGAGAGGCCAAATCCGACAACTTTTATAGAAAATCCACTTATTGCAAAACATGCCAGAAATAGACTATATCACCAGATCTCAAAGTCGCCACCAAATTTTTTGAAAAAATTAGGAAACCTGTGACTCGTGCCAAAGGCCACTATTCGTCATAACCAAAGATGTCGCAGTTCAGAACCTTAGGTATAAGGGGGGAATGTCATGAATTGAGAACCTCCGCTCACCCGATTTAAAGATCGGCCTCTATTAAGCCATGATATGAGTTTTATAAACAATATATGCTCATGTTCCAGTTATTAATAATGCTAAAATTACAAAGTGAGTTAAGAAATTTATAGATTATGTCACTTATTTTGGTATGTTTTGATTTTATGTATTTTGAAAGGTTTTTGGATAAATGTATAACTTCAAGAAAACTAAGCTCACATGCATATCAATCAACATCATTACAACCTAAGCAACACAACCTTCATCCACTGACATTTAAGGAGGTCTATCAATCAAGCACTTAGCCACATGGTAGGATGCTATACATAGTAAATAACATACACAACTAGAATGCTAAAACTATAAATGCTCACCTAGTACTACTCTGTGCCAAGCAAAAAAAAAAAAAAATGTTTTATACATATGCATGATCTTATATGTAAACAGTTAATGCAATACATACACAAAAGTGAAACTATAGATTTGGCTACTAAGTATATAACATGTGAATCATTTCAAGGCATGAATTAGCACACAAAGGCACATAAGAATTGATAAAAATCTACAGATGCAAATTAGATGACTCTCAATGCATGGAAGATATGCAAAACATGGATATGATAAATAAAACATGTTGCTATACAGAAAGCACATAAATAAAAGGGATAAAAAGATGTGGAGTTGGAAGTTATTATAACAATTGTTGGGTTGGAGGAGTTATTACAACAATAAATAGGTTCAGCCAAATTAATGCTGAATCTAACAAATCATGTTAAATATAATAGAATAAATCAGCCAGTAGCTCCAGAACCACCCATCAGCCTACCCCTTTGAAGTTGTTTGCTCTATTCTTGTGGGAATTTAGCCAGCCATGGGAAAAAGTGACCGGCTGAGCAGAATATGCGACGATCGAACCTATCCTTTGAGCAAAATTTGGATTTGTGCAAGGATTCCAAAACAGAAGCCATGTACACCTTCAAAGGGGCATTTATTCCTTCTTCCTCCTCCACTCACAAAAACCACCCAAGGACGAGGTAGATGGGCTACAACTTCCAACAATGATACAAATAAATATTTACAATAGAAATTTTGCTAAAAGAAAACAAATTGAAAAGATTAAATCAAGAACAAATTAAAGCCCAACAAATAAATAGAAACTTACATATTCTCTTTGTGAATAAGGGCAAATCAATACCCAAAACCATGCTATTAAGTGGAGAGCGTAGATTAATGCAAATCATTTCTTGGTGGAAGTTTTGCTTCAAAGTAAGAGATTCATTAAAGGATATTGATAACTCCTCTCCTAGTCAATAAAACAAGGGTGTTTCCACCCTTTTCATGTTCACAAATGATTGAGAAGGGAGTATTCAACACTTTTGACATAAAACCTCACTTTACTTCCAAGGAAAATCAATAAAAATGAAAACTAACCACTTTTTCAGCATCAAATTCCAAAAATCATCCAACTAACCCCATGAAACAACCTCCACAACTCATTAAGGCCTCATTTGGGAACAGGCTAATTTAGTAACTTTTTGACTATTTGGCTAAAAAAGTAGGTAAAAAAAACTTATATGTTTGGGATGACTTTTTGGCTAATTACGAAAAGATGTGCAAAAAGTAGAGAGAAAAAAGAATCTTTGACTTTTTGATATGAGTTGTTGGCTTTTTGGCTAAAAAGGTAAGTCCCCAAACAGGGCCTAAGATTGAGCATGGGTTGACGTATATAGGCCAGTATCTTAAGATGATAAGATATGTGATGAAAAAGTGTATAACATGAAAGAAATTACATTACATAATCAAACTTGTGTACGGGTGGCTACTTTCTACTCCATCCACACCCACAAGGTTCCAAATATCACATCTATATACAACAAGAAGGAACTAAAGCACTAGAAATCAAAAAAAGGTGAAAAAAAAAAAAAAAAGAGTACAAAAGCATAAGGAAATAAAAAGAACAATCAACTCAATGGATGGGTGGCTACATCCTAGTTCCCTTCACATCCATAAGGACCCATCACAGGATTACAATAAGCCAATAATGAAGCACAAAGCTTAATGATGAAGAACAATAGAGAAAATATGAGAAAATGTTCAAAAGTTTCACCTCTTGAAAGACGGTGAACTTCTTGGTTGTCAAACTCTTTCTTGGTCCTTTATGTCACAACCCAAAGCCGTACCTATAGGTTTAGCATTGTAATCGACCAAGAATCCTTGGATTACTAAAGGCCTCTGAACAGAATCACAAAATATAAGGGGGCTGCAGAAGCAAATATACAAAATACAATGTCTATAGAGCTGTGTAGACATACATGGGACAGCAAATTTAAAACATACATATATATAGATAGCGTCAACTTTCATACGTCATGTGTCACCATTTGGGCAGTACCATAAGGGACTTAGCCCTATGTACAGATAAACAAAAACAAAATAACAAAACATCCTGAAGTGATTCACAAAACTTGACTGTTCAACAGGGAACCTCCCTGGGAGGCATGGTAGCTGGCTGACCAAAACTCTTCAAGTAGCAGCTTAGGCTTGGTCACACGCTTGCTCACCTACATACATAATATAAATAGTGAGTGAAAGCCTAGTGAATAATAACTGAGTAAAGGGTTGAATGAATGATATCCTATAACAAGTCAAAAAACATGAACAAATTTACATTCATATTCTTGATCGAATTATATACAGAAATCAGAGTTCATGCTTGATCATATGTGGTACATCCAATAACGCTAACAGATCAAATTTAGAGCATTAAGGGTCATACTTGTCAGTTCCATAAAGGAACCTCTGGTATTGGGAACTTGTAACATACTTGAGCCACGGTATTTTTACTTCCGAGCAAGGGCCATGAGACCACAGTATTATTACCTCCGGGCAAGGGCCTTGTGCTCATAGACCACGGTATTGTTACCCCCGGGCTTGGGCCTTGTGCTAAGGATGCCACAAATACTTTTCAATATATAGACAATCATTCATTGATTCAGAACATAACATGTCAGAATACAAAGCATTTCTTGTCATATCATATCATATAAGAAATTACTTAAATGTAAACATAACTTTCCAAAGTTATTACTCACAGATGGCTTCACTTGCAGAACAGACAGAGCAGATGAATCAGATAACTTGTGGCGCGTGACCTACATAAACATAATAGGCACACACACATTGAAACACACACTCGGAATTTGTTAACTTATTATATTTCGTTCTTAGTGTGTTTTTAGTCATCATCCTCATTATTATGACTTAAATATGGCCTAGGAATGCCTAGGGTGCAATGAGAATGCCAAAATGCCCTTGAAAACACCTAGGCAAATATGTTGAAAAAACATGAGCCTCGCTCAAGCGCAACTTCCTTCACTCGAGTGGAATGTCAAAAATGTGAGTGGTCGCTTGAGCGGTCTGCAAAACATGTAACTTCTAGGAGCATGCATTTTACGCTTGAGCAGAGGTGCAAAATACAGAGTGGTCGCTCGAGTGCAAGATCTGTCGCTCGAGCGGAAAGGCAAATTCTAGAATTTCCAAATTGCTGTTCAAGGTGCAAACCACAAGTTTAAAACTTCAAACTTGTTTCGTTGGGCCAAAAACTGGAGAAAACATGTCTAAACTTGGAAAACATTGTGAATTCAAGATCATTTCATTAAATCAAGGCCCAAAAGCTTGCCAATTGTATAAAATCAAACTTGAAACTCATGATATATTATGCACTTGTGTGTAATCTCTTCAAACTTAAACCTTCCAAAACATGCTCAAACAAGGGAAATTGATGGCAAACATGATAAACTCTCAAAACGAAGGTGGAATTGAAGCATGAATGTGAGAATTCTTGGCAATTCAACTCAAAATGTAAGAAAATGTGCATGCATGCATGATATGGCTCAAGTCTCTTCATTTCTAGCTCAATTCTTATACTTGTTCACAAAATATCCTTAGGTTCTCTTCATTAATGACTTAGATACAAAGATGAGGAGCTAATTACTCACCTAAGGCCTCCAATTGAGTTCTAACCACCAATTTTTGAGACTTCTAAACCATGTTTTCCAGCCTTTTTAAGATCTGAAAATCAATTTGAAAACCAAGAAAAAAAAAGTGACAAAACAAAGGGGATGAGCTATGAAATAGGGAGCAAGAAAGGGTGTCAACCCTCTCTACCTTTGGTAGCTATTCAAACGCAGGTTCTAACACTTGAAATGGTTTCAAACAATACCAAAAACACAAGAAATTGATAGAAAGAGATAGAAATGAAAGCAAACATGAAGGTGGTAAGCTTATACCTCTTGAATGGAATAAGCTCTTGTTGTCAAACAAACTCAATCCAAAGGCCCTCTCAAGTTTGAATTGTGATTCACAAGTCTCAACCAAGGTTCTAAGACTTTGTTCTAAAGTTGTATATGGTGTATAGACATTGTCACACCCCAAACCCGGGCATGACCGGCTGTGGCCCACAGGGACTTAGCCCAAGGCACACGTAAGCCTATACATAAACCCAAAATCACAAAGAATAAATGTGATGATAGCCCAGAAATAAATAAATCAAAACCCACCAGTGACAAGTCACAAGTATAAACGGTAAAGCCAATCGTAATCAATACCATCTAAACTTATGGGATATAAACAGCCCACATATCAAAATAATCCTAAATGGACCTCAATAAGAATAAAAAGAAGTATGCACAGACTTGACATAATAATCTAAAACAAAATAAATGAATGTCCTAGAGGTCCATGCAATTTCGGTCCCCGCTACACCATGAGTCCACTCTAAGTCCTTCTAACACCTGGAAAAGATAAACAACTAAGTCAACTAATAGCTCAGTGTGTAGCAACATGGATAGTAAATTAAATTTTGAAAATAGGGTTCGATTCCAAAATAAGATATATATCACAGAAACTAGATTGGCATACAGTTTGGTAAAGAGAATCTGTTTCAAAAAGAAGGTTCCATAGTTCAACAGTTAAAATACTCATGTCTCCCATGAACATGATAAATGACATTTTCCACTTAAAACAGATTACAACGTGAATACCAATAATTTTCTGGGTACCAAAAACTAAAAAGTAACATGCCACACAGTTCTCAAGGCTACAAGCCCCGTTGGATCCTATACCGAACTAAGAGTCATCCTTAGGGTGGCAACCCGGGCTTTTTCTCTAAAACGATCCGATTGAAGGTCACCTAGCCTAACCTAGGTCTTTTCCTTACAATCATTGAGCACTAGAGTCATCGCGGCCCAACCCAGATCTGTTCCCTAGTGGCCAGAGTCGCTACACACAGTGGAATAATTTCCCTAGACTAAAATATACAGATGGTCCCAATAATCAATACACATCAGTTTCGCAAAACATGGTAGTTCACAATTATAAACATGAGACCAAAACAAATAGTTTACAGTATGCCAAGTTCACACATGTTTCAGAAATAATTTGATTCCATTGATAATATAATAATTTATCAAAACAGTTTAGTCCTGAAATAACAATTAAATTTTCCAATAGTTCAGGGTAGGGGAACATTTATAAAAATATTTAGCATGAAACTACTCACCTGAAAATGAAATAATATAATCCTCGAATAGAGTATGAAAGTCCAACTAGTGCCCTGAACCAAGTATGAAGATTACACGTCACTACTAATTTAAAAATACTAAAGGGAATAATAAACAAAGTACCGCACACTAAAGCGCATTAACACGGCTCAACCCCACTCACCGTTACTCTTAAATAATACCTAAGTTCATGTTCTTCAAGGTCTAAAATTACCCAAGACATGGGTTCCGATCGAAACTTAACTAAAAGTAACTTTAAGATAAAACAGAGTTTTAAACAAGTTTTCCCAATCTATTCGCTAACTTTGAAAATTCAAAACCCACTCCATGCTGTTTGAAAAATTCCAAAACCATCCAGATATCACCCAATATATGCTAAGTTTCAAACCCAATTGGTTTCACTTGATTTGCTCATCAAAATAATTATCTACAATTTATTATATCCAAACAGATCGTTTTCTATAGCACTTTAAAGAAATTGACGGTTCTCTTAGTATACAGAGCAATCAACACAAGGCCAAAAATGTAAGAAACTAGACTCGTAACCGGTTCTAATGACGCTGATTTCATAATTTTTGGATTTATACCCAAAGAGAACAACACTTTCAAAATTATTTTTTAACACTAGCTTTCTGGACAGATTTGAACGCACTAGTTAATATAGATTTTGACTCCAAAAAATTATAAGAAAATTCTGATATGCAATTCAATATGTAATTAATCTACTATAAAAAATTTAGTTCAAAATTCATCCGTTTGATATGGTTTCTTGATTTTTAAAGTTTGTGGTTCTGTACAAATTTTTTTGGATTAAGAATCACACCCATTATTTCTCATCACCAATCACTGACTTGGCACCCAAACAACACACCTGTTTCTCCTGTTCCTTCCCGACAATAAGCAGATTACACATATGAACCATCACAATATATAGATATAATAAAATAGAACAATACCTTAGAGTTGTTGACCACCAATGTTGCCAAAAGTTTCTCAAATCTCCACTCTCTCTCTCTCTCTCTCTCTCTCTCCCTCACGGCTGCAGTGAAGAACAAATAAGAAAGTAGGGTTTTGTGTATATTTTATTTAATACCAGTGGTTGGGTACATCTAAAGCATGTGTTGGTCAAATAAATAAATAATATACAAAATGTTTAAATATGTTGTAAGCAACTCAAATGGTAAGACCATTATTTATCAAATTGTGGTCTAGAGTTCAAGTCACACCCTCTTCACTATTTTTTTTATTTAATAATAAATCTTGCCTCCAAATTAAAGACTTTCACCATAAATTTATTTTAGGTTTAAAATTAATTAAAAGACCCTCCAAATATTTAATTTGCACTTTAGGATTTACCATCAAAATATTTGAGATTGTAAAATAATTATTATTTAATTATTTACTTAATTTGTATATTCGGGTTCTCACAAATAGGGTGTAAGGATGACAAGCTTGCTCAAAGATAGCTTGCACAAGAAGAAGGAGCTCTCAAGGGTAATGTTGCTTCTTTGAAATTTTTCTAACCCTCTAGATAGTGGGATTAGCTCGTATTTATAGAATTTGAGCAAAACAGGTTGAAAATATCTTCAAAAATAGACAACTGGCTGATTCCCGCCCAGAATAGTGTTTCTCGCAAAAGAAGCACGGCCGGCCCCAAATGGCCACGGTCGGGCCCCAATGTGCTGTCTTGTTCCTCTGTTTCAAGCTTAGTGTAGGGTAGCACAATGTTGAAAAATAAACCTCTGAAGTAAGAATTGTGTAAAAATGAAAGGTCTGGGATTGTTTTAGAGCTTGAACTTAAATTCCTTCACTAAAAATTCAAACCACACACAACGCAACTTTCATCATCGAGTGCTCAGGACAAAGCGCCCAAGTCTTGCGAGCGGTCAAAAATGGGGTGTCTACAACCTCCATCCATCAGTAACCAATAAAGTCAACATTTAATCCACATTCTATCCCATTACCCATTGCGCAAGTACAACCAAAACATTAAGTCTCCAAGTCAATCTACCAGCTACTAATACTTACTAAACAATTACCCTGAATCAAGCCCCGACACATACACACGACATTTACAAGGTTTTCAAAGTCACACTATCCTAACTCCATAGAAGAACAAAAGAAGTTCTCAACCTCCTCTACCCATGTCGTAGAACTATATTCCCAACTACTCTCTCAAGCAACCTGAATGCTACGTAAGCCAAAACACGGCCCATCTTCGAAAATAATCACCTCCTTACCGTCATTTCAAACCTTGACCAATAAACACTAAACCACTATGACCCTACACATAGGTCACACACTAGCCATGGATTACATACCCGGCCAACCCTTTCGAAAACATCCCTTAACTTAACCCGAATTGAGGTACACATCCCTCACACCAAAATACAATAAATAAATTCTAGACCTTAGGAAACGTTCATAGTACCACTGCCCGAAGTACAACACAAGGTTTTCAAAACACACCACTCACAAAACACTAACAACCAATACTACGATAATGGACTAACATCCCTTCACAAGAAACAACCAACTAGATAATACCAAGATCCTCTAACATTACCTACCATTAAGGTACAAGTCAAAACCAAATGAAACCATACGCTATTCTCAAAACACGTGTAATCCTAAGTCTCTCTATATCTAGAGTAAAGGAATATTCCACCTTTGCATAGATCCCTACACTACATTGTACCAGTTTACTAGGTCAATCCTAGGCCAACCTACAACGACAACCCGTCGCTAAAACACCAAGTCAAAACTAATCACACCATCCACGATCTCCTAAGACACGTCGTGCCTTACTGAATTGCCCATAACAACGGTAACTCTACTTGGTATTCAACCAATTGCTTCGCCCAACTACAGGAAACAACCATACCTATTCCAACCAATCATATATCATCTACAATGAACAACTCATGGCCGAGATGGCCCAACTAACTTCACCAACCTCGAGGGGAGTCAAACCACAACAGTACGTCCCAATCAACTTCACTCCACAACATGGACTTCTAGGTTACTAACACCGAAGTTGGAACCTGTGGACTCACCTTTTTTGCGCCCCCTTTCGGAAGGTTTGAAAGAAAGGCCTCACAGTTCAGACTCTCGCGGTTCTGAACTAGTCTCACAAGTGCAATGTGAAATTGATAAACACCAAAGAGTCCAAATCCGGCAAATCTTTTTGAAAAATTGATTTTAAATCAAATAATGCCAAAATTGGACTGCTTTGCCAGATTATAGAGTCGCCACCTAAATATTTTATTTTCAAGGAAATTTAGGAAACCCTGACTCGTGCCAAAGGCCACGTGTCCGTCATCACTAAAGTTGCTTCGGCTTGGGAACTTAGGTACGAGGGGAGAAGGTCGTGAATTGAGCATCCCCTGCTCGCCCGATCAAAGATCGGCCTCTACTAATCATGATATGATTTTTTTTATAAACATTATGTGTTCTTATTTCGGTTATTAAACTAACTTTACTATCTGATGCATACAATCAAGTATAGACTAGTTTGCTCAAATTGGAACAACTCAATTCATGTTTGTTTGCGAAAAATGGTTTGAAATTGCCACCTCAAGTGGGCTTAAAGATGCGAATTTGCCACCAAACATAGAGGGCTTAAAACATGATTTTGCCACAACAAAGTGGGCTTAAAACTTACATTTATTGAATCGTTTCAATTCAAACAATCGAGCCTTCATCCACAGGCACTCATGCAGTTTATCATTTAAGCACATAGCCTCATGGCAAGCATGCTAATCATGGCAACACTCACACTCATGCAAGTATGCTAAAGTGTAAAACTCACCTAGTACTCCTAGTTAGCCAAATATGAATTAGGAAATAATCCATGTTTCCTAACCATGTTAAGTGTCTAATGCAACACATTCAATAATACAACTAAATAGGCTCGGCTACCTAATCATGGTATTTGCAACACTTTGATAGCACGCTATGAAACACGTATTCAAAGAAGTATTGAAATGACAATGCAGTTTGAATGATGCGCCGAGCCTCGGTGCATGCAAGACAAATGAATGGATGCACACATGCGAGCATAAGGTATGCTAATTGAAAATGTCCCTAATCTAACCATCAAAAGCGATTAAATAAAAGGGAGAAAGATGTAGGGTTGGAAGACATATACACACGCACGCAAACTTATTACAACATTATGCCCTCGCGAAGGAGGGTCCGAATGAATAAGAGCTAAGCTAATCTAGGCTAAGCTAATTTAGACTAATTATTACGAATCAAATGAATAAGTAATAAACTAATTACTAATTATTACAACACTTTAAGCAACTAGTAAACTAATTAATTAAAACAAATGCACACTAACTAAGCATGCAAGGCATTAAACTACGCTGCCACTGCTCTGTCTCAGGAAGTAGAAGATGCACATGCTCGGTTTTCGCCCCAAAAAGACCTTTGTTTTGCTCTCGAGAGGCTCTGTTCACAGGATTGAGCATACTTCAGAACCTTTCTACTCCAACTTACCAAATCTTTGCTGAGGGTTACACCAGTGGTCTGCCGGCCATCTGCCGTCCAGAAATGAACCCTTGCCGACCATTGATGAGGCACTACTGGGCACTGATGCTCTGAGTCACCATACTGCAACAGAGCACAAGCAGAGCAAAATGAAGGTTTTTCTAGGGGTATGTTTGTACTATATCCCTCCTTATCACCTCAAAATCTCAAAGGAGTGACACACTTGGATCCAAAACCACCAATCAAGCAATTTCATTGCATGATAGCCAAAGATCCAAGTTGTATAATTTCGGTAAATGCACAAATATGACCAACAAGAGCCACCACCTTATCATGCATGATCAAGGGCAATGGAGACCAAGGAAAATGGCACATTTCATCACTATTGAGTATGAAATGTCCCATTTGCCTTGTGTTCAAATTAACATTCGATTTGAACACATGCAACGCAACACAAAGGGATGCTTATCTCGTCACTTTTACTTGTCAATTTTGTTTACACATTTTAATTACCAAATCATTCCTTAATCCATTCAGTCCATTGGGTGAGTGTCCTCTAAATGGAAAGATGGCTCAAACCACAAGTTGCTTTGGGCATGAAAGAGGCATTACACTGTTGGTAATGAACCCCCTAAGGGATTAAACCATTAGGTGTAGCACCTCCATTTCACACTTAGGTAAACAAGTGGTTTAAAACCACTTTCAAAGAAAATCCAAAAAGTGAAGAAATGAGGGAGATTGCAGAGATTATAATTGCTGAAATTAAGTGATAAAAAGCACTAAAACATGCAACCAACTCACACCAATGAGAGTTAAAGCCTTAAGACAACAAGCTAGTGCAAGGACTTACGCTACAAATACACAAAACAAGTCTTAACTGACCCAAATAGCCCAAAACAGAGCTAAAGCAGTCTAAAACAAAGGCAAAAACGTGCTGGACTTGAGCTAAAACAAGCTAGATTAATAGGCTAAAACATAGAGCATGCTAGGCTAGTAAACAAAACACAAGGAGGGGAGGCTACCCCCTCCATTTTTGGACTTCAAAACATGTTTTTAACCACTGAAATAACTCTGAAAAGTAGTGTTTAAAAGCTTAGAAAAAGATAGTAAAAGGGTGGGAAACACAAGGGCAAAGGCCTCAAAAACAAAGTACAAAGAAGGGGGAACCACCCCTCAACCTTTATTGGCCTTAAACCACAAGTTTCAACCAAAAAATGCAGAGTTTTTACAGTACAAAAATGTGCTGGAATGAAAACTACAACACAGAATAATTTAAGCTAGTAAACAAGCCAAAGGAGGGGTGGCTAACCCCTCCACTTTTGGGGCTTCAAAACCAATTTTTTTAGCCTCTGAAAACCTCTGAAAATCAGTGGTTAAAAGGCCCAAAAAAGTTGGTTTGAAAATGGCGAACAAAGGTTCAAAAAGCTTGACAAGCAAAGGAGCAAGAAGGGTGAACCACCCCTCAAATGAAAATGGCCTCAAACCACCATTTTTAGGTCACAAAAACAGAACTTTTGACAGTTCAAAACCAGCCCCAAAACAGTTCCAAAACAATAGAAGAAGATGGCCAAGGAAGTGTGCAAAACAAGTATAAAAGGAGAGTGTTATACCTCTTCAAGGAAAGACACAAATGAGGTAATAAACCAAGCCAAGACCACCTTCTAGAGCTCAAAGAGGGTCTCAAGCAACCTCAGCCCAAAGATAAGCAACTTTGGTTAAGGGTTGATAGGCAAACTTAAAGTGTATCAACACTTGTATGCACAAAAGTTCAAGAGAGAGAGAAATCTAGAGAGATAGACTCCCAAAATTTTTCCAACCTTGAAAACAATAGAGAAGGTCCTCTATATATAGAAAACCATGAGCCTTGGTCGAAAATATTCATTAAAAAACAGCTAGAGCAGTGTGGAGACAGCTGGAGGTAAATATTTACAAAAAACCTGATTTTTGACACCAATGGCCGGCAAGGCATCATTGATGGCCGGCAAGCCTCATTTAGTGGCTGGACAGAAAATCTGCTTTTTGGGCCGACTTCAAATAGACATATCTCCTTCTTCTGGACTCCTTTGTAGGTCATTCTTGAGTCTAAATTGAAGCCCCGGAAGTTTTTTTCCAATGGTGGAAGCCTCACATCAAAATTCCAAGTTTACAAAAAGATATGCCTATTTTAGTGAAGACTGCTTAGTTTTGGTCCTAATCGAATTGATGCCTAACTTCACACAGGCATGCCTCCCTCATCCGGACTCAGCTTTAGGAGATTCTTGGGTCTAAAATGAAGCCCCGGAAGTCCAATTTCCAATGGTGGTGGCCTCATAACAAAATTCCAACTATACAAAAGGATAGCCCTGATTTAGTGAGGCTGCCCGTGTTTCTCTTTTAACGATTCATGCCCAACTTCTTCCCTAACTAGGTTTCTTCCCTCCACTCTTATTTTCTTCAAATCCAAACCTCTAAATAAGATGTTTTGAAAGATTTTTCAAAGATTTCACCTCTCTTTCATTCATTTCCACTTTTTCCTTGCTCGATTTATTGAAAAGAGCAATATTTAACGAAATGCGAGCCTCAGAACATCGTAAAAAAAAATTTTCAAAAATATTTTGAAAGAGAGGGTTTTAAGGTCTAAAAATCATTTTGGTCAAAATAGTGTTGGTCCAAAATGGGGTGTAAGGTTTGGATTTGAAGCTCTCATTGCTGAAGAAATCGAACCTTCGCATAGCATAACCTTCATCCTTGAGTGATCAACCTGAGGCACCCAAGTCTGAAAGGCGGTCAAAAATAGGGTGTCTACAGAACCATACACCACTACCACCAACACATACAAGTTTAAACCTAACTCTTCGTGTTTTAGAAACTCTAACACCACCAGCACCCCTTCTACAAGTCACAAAACTTAAAACAACACGTTCAATTGGAGAACACACCCCACACTACACCTCACACCTCTGACCACTCAAGGTCATAACTAACTTTAACACATACTAGTCCATAGACTAACAACCAACACCAAACATACACGATACCACCCAAGTGAGCATCATAACTCAACCCTCACACGTCGTCACAAAGGACTCAAAAACACTACCGTCTATCAAAGATGTATCAATTGCCACCAAGGCAACCAATGTTAACTCACCACAAACGCTAATACATAACCGATATAGCACACAACGAGGTACCTATTCTGAGTTCACTACTTCTTTCCATACGTCTCTATAAAAGAGAGAATAGGCAACCTAGAACACGCAACACAAGTACCTTTTGCCGAAATATTAATGCAGTACCATCATATAAGCAAATACTCAAACAACCGCATTTAGACTCCAATAAACTCACACATCAGCTACACATAACACATAACACATAATTGTGTTAATTCAACAAAGATAGTTATTTGTTCCAGCACTTGCTTAGATTTCCCATTAGAAACAACGTTGATCAAGCGCATTTCCAACAAGACCTCCAAGCTAGTCAACTAGACACCAAATAATATCTATGAGTTCCAACACCATACCCACACAAAATGCAACACATAAGCATGTTATCACTTAGCACACAACATACAAATGTCCTCACTGAGCATGATAAACCCACTATGGCTAACCACTTCCCACGAGCCAAAGGTTTTCAAACTTGGTCAGCTCTGATACCAAGTTGTCACACCTCAGATTTACATGGTCTGGCTCATGTGAATAAACCACCTAACGATAAACAATAGATAACAACTCTCACACAAATGAATATAATAAAGTTACACAATACATGTGTTTATCCAATTTTATACATTCCTAGATATAACATCTAAGTCGAATGGATGCTCTGTAACTAAAACATACACAGATGTTTGCCTGAGGCTTACATCATACACAAGGGTGTAACCCTTACAAGAATGGCACATGACCAGTAAATAACATAAATGGCCCTTGGCCTACAAATAACAAAACCACCCTACATGGCTCCGAACACATATTCATGTCACAGTCCACATCCACACATGTCCACCTGAAAAACATTTCAGCCACGTAGGGTGAGCATAAAGCCTAGTAGAGAATATTTCCAAAACTAAACATGCTCCACCAGCACAAATGATCATGATGCAATACATATTTACAATATGCCCAAATGCATTCCCAAAATTCATTACATTACTCAACAAAATGCTTTCTTTCCAATTACTAAACCCTTAAGTTTAATCAAAATGTTTTTTTGAGTTCAAATTATCTGTTTGATATAAAATTCATTTCCCCAAAAATACCAATATCGGTATCTCAATACTAATCAGCAAATACATTGCTAAATCAAATCTGAATGCATTACTAAACAACATCAAATATCTTGTTAAAACCATATTCCAAACATCCTGTGCTGGAACCAACATAATAGTAAATAAATGGGTGAATCTCCAAAACAAACATAACCTTTCCCAGAAATTTTGTCCGGAGGAAATCATAAGCCGGGACCCATGTAAACGTAGGTTGTACAAGTACTACTATTGCCATTTCACGAAAAATCCGTTCGCGGGATCGGAACCTATGTATATGCGCGGTTTTTGGGACTTTCACCCTGGACACACATGCCAACTTATTTGACGTAACAATAACTTTCTCCCAAATTCACCATTTGATTTACCCTTTTCAATAGTACCATACATGTAACTCAAAATATTATTTTTCCAAAATAATGCAAATGTTCCAAAACATAGTGTAAGAATTTCCAAAACCTCTTTTCAAAACATATAGTTTCAATTTCCAAAATCCATTACATGCTCCATGATATGAATGATTTCAAATTGCCTACACAGCAATGCTATCTTCCACCGATAGCCAAAATAGTTATCTCTAATGCAATAATCAAAAGATGACAATACAAATATATTTTCACAAAAGAGTAATAACACCCATTGTTTCAAAACCCGACAATCATTCCCTTTTTATCCCTTTTCAACCAAACCACTTGCCAAAAATAATTCCAACTCCCAAAACAATACCATTTAGGGTTTTTCTACAAATTGGGGCTTTTCCACTTGTAGGAATCCATATGCAATTTTTGATTACCAAAAATAACTATAGAAGCAAAATCATAGCCCAATGTAGACACCCCATTTTTGATCGCCCGCAAGACTTGGGTGCTTTGTCCTAAGCACTAGATGATGAAGTTACATTATCAATGGTTTGAATTCTCAACGAAGGAATTCGGTTTTTAGCTCTTTAAAATCTCAACCTTCCATACCCAGTTTGTTCCTATACCAATATACCACAAAAATCCTCTTTTTAGCACGATGCCAACCTACACTAAGCCTAAATCAGAGGAACATGGGAGCCACATTGGGGCCTGACCGTGCTTCATTGGGGGCCGACTATGCCTTTTTGGCGAGAAACACTGTTTTGGGTGGGAATCAACCAGTTGTCTATTTTTGAAGATATATATGACTTATTTGGCTCAAATTCTATAAATATGAGTTGATGCCTTAGTGTTAGGGTTTATAAAAATTTAAAAGAAGCCAAAACATCATTGAGAGCTCCTTATTCCTTTGCAAGCTAGCTTTGAGATATTATATCATCCTTGAACTATATCTATACATCTTATACACCCTTAGAGATGAGCCTTGGAGCGTTGGTTGAGCCTTGTGAATCATAATTCAACCTGGTGAGTGTGCTAGGATCAAGTTTGGTTTACAACCAAAGCTTGCTCTCTTCAAGAGGTAGAAGCTTATCGCATTTTCCTTTCTTTCATTTCAGTATTTCTCTATCCATTTCTTGTGTTTTTATACTATTTTGGATAACTTGGGGTTGAATAGCTACCAAAAGTAGAGAGGCTTAACACCCTTTCTTGCACCTTACTTCATAGCTCACTCCCTTTGTTTCACCACTATTTCTCTTGGCTTACAAATTGGTCTGCAGAGTTTAAAAGGGCTAAAAACATGGTTTAGAAGTCTCAAAAGTGGAGGGGTTAGCCACCTCTCCTTGCTCTTGTTTACTAGTTTTGTATCTCTTTGTTTTCGGCTATGTTTTGTACTCTTTTAAACATACTTTTAGCTACTGTTTTTTATGTTTTAGGGGCTATTTAGGGCTGTTTTAATTCATTTAATTAGTTTGGGCTTTGAATACTTTGCTTTTTTTGTTGTACATCCTCATGGCTTCGATTGTTTAGGCCTTAGACAACGAGTCATTCGAGTCGATAACTTTCTTCATTTAATTTCTATGTAAGGAGTTCCATTTTTGGAAATAATTAACTTTGCATAATAATTTCTGTGCCTTTCCTCTTTTCTTGGTTTTTCTTGTTTGAGAGTTGTTTCAAGCTATTGATTATTATTCGAGGCATGAGAAAGAGACCTCCTATGCTTAATGGCTTAATCTCTTCGGAGGTTCATCGTCAAGGCATAGTCTCTCTTTCATGCTAACAATCACTTCATGTTTGATATTCCTCCTCAGTTAGTGGACTTAAATATCACTTTGGGACAAATTGACTAAAGAATGGAAAGGTAAGTCAAAAAGGACTATTAAAGTTGGCTTAAAATGAAATCAACCGACATAAGGAAGATTAATAAAATTGGTTGGATTCAGTTAAACATTATGCCAAGTCCATTGCATCAAGAATCATCACATATCACTTCATGATATTTTGATGAATTTTGGGGCATATTTACCTCTCTCTTTGGGCCTTCGTGATAAGAGGGAGGGGTGGTCATCTTACTTTACATTTATTATTATTTTTTTCCAAACGTGTTCGAAATCATCAAGCCATCAACTTGTGCCTTTTGATAATTTTGGAACCAAATTTGATCTTCTCTTGAAGGGATAAGAATGTTTTAACACTGCTCTGTCTGCACTGTTTTCACCTCAGAGCACAAAAATGTTTTTTGCAAGAAAATAGGGCACGGCCGACGTTGTTTGGACTCGGCCAGGTTCCAATGTTTGGTAAATAGAGCACTTTGGTAGAAACAGAGGGCAGTGACTGAGGGTGATGTGAGAACCCGCATTTAATTATTCTTAAAAGAAAATAAATTAATAAATTAATTAATTAATTTTACCCAAAGTCTATCTAAAATACATATATTAGTGTATAAGTTAATTTCAAATTAACCCAATTCAATCACTAACAAAGATATTATTGAGAATAATAATTTTGTGGATGTTCAATATTTGTTGTTTATAAATTATTTTAATAAGGATTTGACATGATAATTATTCTTACTAAATACCTTAGTTAAAAATCTTAGTATATCAATTTTAAAAAAACCCACACAAATTAAAACAAAAAAAAAATAAAATAGAATTTGATTTTCGGTGGCAGTAGAATGCCACTTGTTTGTTTGCGTGTCAATATAGGGAATAAGACCCCATTATGCTTCTTGGATTTGGAAGATTGGATTAGACCTGTAATGCCCTAACCCTTCACATGTCATCGATATTGTCCGCTTTGGGCCACGCCCGCACGGATTTGTTCCTTCTAGTGGGTCAACCATCCTAGAACTACTCTAGCCTAAGCACGCTTAACTGGGGAGTTCTAATAAGGATTTCACCCCTTGGGAAAAAGCCTCGATGCTATATAAGGGCCTAGGTTTTTACTTTTATAGCCCAGGAACTCCCCATCCATTCTCGATGTGGGACACCGGGACCTTACAAGACCTGAGAGAATGATGTGTGTGTGTGTGAGAGAGAGAGAGAGAGAGAGAGAGAGAGAGAGAGAGAGAGAGAGAGAGAGAGAGAGGGAGCCTTAGCATGTAATCCATGCATATATATGCATAATACTCCTCTAATCAGAGAAGTAAAGGAAATCTGTGAGCAAGCTAAGCAGAAGGGAGAAGAAGAAAAGTAAGAGATTAAAGAAGCTAAAAATTTCTACCATTTCATCATTCTATTATTAATTAAGAAAAACCCTCTCAACGCTCTCATTTTTTTTAATTGTTGAAAATTTCAAATTGTATTCATATGATAAATTGATTAAACTTGCAGATAGAATTTTATTTATAGTTGTATGTAAATTTGTGATTTGTATATCAAATATTTGAAGATATTGGTAGCCTTAAAATCATGATTTTATTGTGGAATTTAGACTTGCATGTGTAGTTTATACCATTAAAGAGAGGATTGAAGATTTTATTTAGCCCTTAAATCTACCAAACAGTTGTATGAATTTTTAGACAATTTTATACTCAAAATTTGGAGATCATTACTTCCATAAAGTTGTTGACAATGATATCTAGTTCATCCACGCAGTTTTGCAACAATTATTGAGTTTTGTATGAATTTATATAAATTTTTAACCAAATCTGGAACTGTAAGACAAATTTTAGAAAAATCATTAAAACTTCTATATTAAACCAAATCTAGTAATTTTTAATAAATTTTTAAAAAGGAAATTTGAGAAGTCTAGTTTCATAATAAATTTTTAGATTACGGAATTGATTTATAAATTTAAGTACGGAATTAAATTAAGAAAATGTGATAAATCTGTATCATAAACTTTCTGGAAATTTTTCAGAATTATTTATAATTTATTTTTGGAAATTTCTTTATGAAAAATGACCATAACATGTTTATTGAGTATTCTATAGATTTATATGAATTTCATAGTTGTACAAGTAATTTATTTATAATTTAATTACGAGATATACATTCTGAAAAATTCTGGCAGATTGAGGAGGAATAAAAAATTATCTCTTAAATTGTTAATTTTGACTAAAATTTAATATTGTGCTAGTCTAATCTTGTAAATTAGAAAACCATGCATGTGTGTGATTATGGTTTATTTCTTTTGTATCTACATTATTATTTCATACCATGGTTCAAATTAATGGTTTCTTTAAATTTTGTACATTGATTTATTATTGTGTGGCAGGTGTAATATTTTATGTTGGGAATTTTAATGAGTTTTTATAACATTATTGGTCATTGAAATTTGAATTATTTGTGATTAATATAAAAACTACCCTTGGCAGACTGTTCAGTTAGGGCAGGCCACGGATGCCACGGCTTGGATATATAACTCCGGGCTTGGGCATTTTTGGTAGTTCTTGAATATTTGACCAAGGGGGGGATATCAAATTAACTGTGGCCATGGCTTAGTGGTTGGTAAGAAAATCTCTTTGGTGAGATTTTGAGTGTCACCTAAACTATTAAAAATTGTTGAAATTATTATAATGGTTGTTACATCTATCATGCTATTAATTTTTGTTATGATTTTAATTGTCATGATCTTATTATTTTCTCTTAAAAAGAATGGTAGGTTGGTTATGTTTTCTTACTGTGTTGCAAAACTCATGGCATATATTTTGTTGCCTTGGCATTTTATGCAAGATTATGACGAGGAATGGACTAAAGCCGAAATTGGGGCCACTGCTAATATTGAACCGTGGCTAACTTGAAATCAAGAATTTAGCAAAATAAAATTTTATTATCTTTTGTATTAGTAATTACGAATATTATAAAGTTGTTGTAATATTGTATGAGGACTCATAATTTTGTTTTAAGCTTTGACTATGTAAGAATTTAAATTTTCCTTATTGGTTGTTAAAATTTTTATTTAGCAAGTTATTTGTTATTTAAATTTTGTGATGTTCCAAAAAAAATTGGGGTGTCACAGTTTGGTATTAGAGCCTAGATTTGAACCTTTGGCCCATGGGTAGCAATTTATTATTTTTTTACGTTGAAGAAAACATTACGCTAAGTTGCAATTTTTTGTGACTTAACTAAGTTAGAAACTTTTTAATTGTAGGATGCTAAGGTCATCATATATTAACTCTAATGAGGAATAATCGGTGGGAAACTATGACATAGAATCTAACCCAAGTGAGGAAGTGGAGTCGCTTGTAGAAGACTATGAGCCTGAGTCAGAACCCGAAAAAATTGCACCAATAGAAGACTATAAACCTGAGCCTGAGCCTGAACTTGAACTTGAACCTGAAGAGATTGCATCAATGTATAACCCAGTGGTGATAATTGTGATTGAGTTTGACACCGAAGAGGAATCTGTAGAGGGCAATACTGATGAGAGCACTGGAGATATCGGGCCGTGTTTGAGAATTGGGATGTTTGAAATGGGCTGCAAATCGGTTCATTTGTATATGTTAGAATTTATCCCCTAGGAGGTTGTGCTTGGAAATCTGAGAGTTGGGTAGGTGCCTGCATAGGACCTGTCCAAATTTTAAGGCAAGAGACTCTCTGGTTATATCAACTAGGCCCTTTCCTAGATGGTCTCACCGATAGGATGGGCAACCTTTTTGACATTTGGAGCCTTCAGTATGTCATGTCCGATCCAAGCAAAATTGTGAAGAGAGATGGCTTAGTGGACTTCAAAGACTGAAGGATCTATCGGGAGGAGCCGGTGCAGCTGCTAGGGCATTGTGTACAGGAAACTGTTATCTTTGTGAGGGTATTGTGGCAATTCATAGGGCTTTTCCAAGCCACGTGGAAGCCGGAAACCCTTGTGAGCAGAGACTTTCCTTGGCTGTTTTAGAGGTTTTAAGAGAATTACAAACTAGGCTAACAAATTGTTTTGTATGCTTACTATGTAAAATTGCCTAGTTTAGAATTGTTGGTGTAGAAGTTAACTTGGATTTGTAGGGGTTATCTTTTGCCCATAGTATCTTATTTTTTATTTATTTATTTTTGTTCAATTTGTATTTTGCTAATTGTAGCTTGTTTAATCTAAGTTTTCCAAGATGGGTCAGGAATAGCAGATGACAAATACGGTGTCCTAGGCACACCAATGCAAATGCAATGCAAAGACACACATAAGTGTAAACAAAACAACATATCATGAGTTCGAGTCAAGTTCTCTAAATCCCTAGCAGAGTCGCCAGAAATTGTAGACCGCCCGAACTTCCTCCGCGCGCAAGGGCGCGGATTGTAGTTCTAGCTACTACAGTTCGGACTCCTCTCACGGTTCTGAATCTAATCTCACAAAGTACAATGTAAGACTGATAAATCACCAAAGATTCCAAATCCGGCAAATCGTTTTGGAAAAACCATTTTAATCAAAAAGTGCCAAACATGGATTGCTTTGTCAGATTTCAGAGTCGCCACCTAAATATTTTGTTTTGAGAAATTTAGGAAACCCTGACTCGTGCCTAAGGCCACATGTCCGTCATCACCAAAGTTGCCTCGGCTCGGGAACTCGGGTATGAGAGGGGAAGGTCCTGAAATGAGCACCCTCGCTCGCCCGATCAAAGATCGGCCTCTACTAACATGATATGTTGTTTTTGAATACACATGTGTTCTTTTTCCGGTTTGTTAGTATAGACACCCAATTTTTGACCGTCTTCAAGACTTGGACGTCATCGTTTGAACACTCGATGATCATCCATGTTCGTGTTCGTTTTGAGTTCCCGAAGGTCTCGGCTGCACGCCTGTAGACACCCCGTTTTTGACCGTCCTCAAGACTTGGACGTCACCGTTTGAACACTCGGTGATTATCCATATTCGTGTTCGTTTGGAGATCCCGGAGGTCTCGGCTCGCGCGCCCTACCTCAGAATCTCCGAACTTGACCGTTTAGTGTCCGGTTTTGCACCGAATACTTGTGTTTTGCCTTGGGAGGGCAGGGAATGCCTTGTGAGACATCCCCACACACCACCGGCAGTGGCTCGAGGCCATCGGCTAGTCTTTTTCTTCCATCGGCAATTTTGTTTGCCGGTCGGCACACTTTATTGCCGGTCGGCACTGTTTTTTGCCGAAATAGCTTTTTTGGGCAGCCGACCACTGTTCCTCCACTTTATGGAGATATTTTGTGCCAGCTGTGATAGCTGGCACCAACTCTTCCCCCCTCCATACACGTGTATGGAGGGATTTCCCTCTAGCCAAGCTTGTTGAATAAGCTTTGCAAGAGGGAGTCTTATAAGAGGAGGGTCTTCCTCTTGGTTCTAGGTTAGAAAAACAGAAGCAAAAACCAGCCTTTAGAGATATAGATACATATTATCTCTATACCTCTCTCCCTCTCCCTTCTTGTGTGTGTTTCTTGGCCCAAAAGGTGTGTTTTACCTTACTTTTGCACCATTACACACACCATTACACCTTATTCCGAGATTGAGGGACTTGGAGGAGTTGTTTCTTGAGTTTTGGACTGGTTTTGATCCAAAGAAGGAGGCTAGACCATTTGTTCTTCAAGGGTTCTTCAAGGGTGAGCATCTTCCCTTTTATTCCCCAAACTTGCATTGTTTTTTTACCTATTTTGTTTATTGTTTTGGTTCTTGTGTATAACATAAAAAAGGCTCATATTTTCCTGCTCTAGCACTTTCATTAAGGTCACTTTGTGGTTAGAGTGCAAACTCACCCTCATAGGCCTTGTTTGGTCTATTTTGGTGCCTCTTTGTTAAGGTTTTGTTCACTTCAGCATTTTGATCTTTTCATCACTAAAAATCAGTGTATTTTAGTGTCAAAAAAGTTGGTTTGAAGTCTTGCATAGGGGAGGGACACCCCTCTCCCTTTATGGTCTTGTTTCCTTGAGTTGTGGCTCAAAAGGGTGACATGCATATTTGCTTGATTTTTGCTTCATTTCAGCACTTTTTGGGTGTTTTTAGGTCATATGGGATCTCTGTTTTTGGCCGGATTTATGCCTCCTTGTATGCTTATAATACTTGCTTTGCATTGCTCCATTTTGCCTAGAAGTGTATCTCATGATTAGGCCATGATTCTTGTGTGTTTTGGCTTAGTTCCATGAAACATTTAGCATTGTTTTTCCATGCTTAAAATCTGTTGGTCATCAACTTGGTCATGTTTGGCATGTTTGTTATGGTTGCTATGCATTTTGGCTTGTGAGCCCTCAAGTATGTGAGTCATAAGTACTTTGGTTGGTCTACTTTGATGAGTGGAGATCATTTAACATGCCATTTCAGTCCAAAAATCATGCTTGTATGTGTGCATGCATGGCCTCTTTCATGCCTTGAGGGTGTGTCCTCTTATGCCTAAGAATGAGCCTTAGTGCATATGCTTCATGGGGGATATTTTAGTTGCCATATTAGGAGTTTTTGGGGACCTATTTTGCATGCACAAATTCTGTTTTTGCTTTGCTTTAATCATGCCATGAGTGGTCATGTTGGTGGGGGTAGGTTGTCCCCTTTTGTGCCTTAACTTTGGAGCCATGAGTTTGCTTGTTAACATGAGTTGGTTGTCTATCATTTTGAGCACTTTTGGCCACTGTTTTGAGAAGGGTGAGGGCCTGCCCCTTTGCCATTTTAATCCCTCTTGCATGCTTGCTCCATGTTTGTTGCATAGTTGTTCCATTAAGTTTTGTAGCACATCAATCCCATAGTCAATTTGGTCCATGTTTGTATCATGTTTGTATCTTGTATGCTTGATATTATACATTTATCATATTGGTTGCATAATGCTTGTTGTGCTTTACATCTTGGTGGCATGATACATTTGAGCCTTGTTGAGCATTACATGCATTGCATTTACTTGGTTTGGGGTGTCAAACTAAGTGTGGGAATCAAGGACCATTCATACTTCAAGTGATGCAATGTGCCTCGATTCCCGGTCATCGGGACCTTTGACTCCAACTTGATAAGGCCTCGGTTTTTCATGTTGTTTGTTGCATGCATTCTTACATTAAGTGGCAAATTCGATCCCTTGAGTCATCATGCACCATTGATGGCTCAAGGATTGAAGGTCATGTTTCTTTGAGTTCAAAACATGATAAGAAGCACAACCATGCCCACATGTACCTGAAAATCCCATGCTATGCACTGTCTGTTCTCTGTTTGCTGTCAAATTGTCTTCTGCAGGAAGTTTCTGCCGACCGGCAGAATTTGGTGCCGACCGGCAATTTGTGGAGTGCCGATGAATCTCTGGAGTGCTGACGGAAATTGTGGAATGCCGGCGGCAATTCTGTCTGGCCGGTGGTGCTCTGCAGGATGCAAGGAGCTTGCCCCAGTACTTTGGCAATTTTCAGAAAGACAAGGCAGTACAAACAGAGGCGACAGGAGTATAGTACGGGTTTTCCGGGCAGGATGGATTCGAGCATGCATCATCTGCGCACCCCGAGGCAGAGGCTGTGGCCACCCTCTTCTTTCTTTTGCTTCCTTTCTTTTAATTAATTAGGAAATTTTGTAATAATTTTATTTGTTCTTTATTTTGGGACTGTAATATTAATTCGAACCCTCCGAGTGAGGGTAAACATGTAATAAGTGTGGGTGAGTATGTGTATGTCTTCCAACCTCCACTTCTTTCTTCCCTTTTATTTACCGGCTTATGATGGTAGATTAGGGCATATTTAAATTAGCATAACAGTATGATAGCATGCGTGCATTCATGCATCTGTTGGCATGCACCGGGCTCGGTACATCATACTAACCACATTCGTATTTTCAAATTCCAAATTGAATACGTGAATCAATCGGTTACATCTCATATGCCATATTTAGGTTAACTGAGCCTACTCTAATTACATTTTTGCATGCGATGCATTAGTCATTTTAACATGAACTAGGACATGCATGTTTGCTAACTAGTTTACTGTTTTGGCACGGAGTACAATGTAAGTAGTTATGCTTTAGCATCCAGCATGCGTGTGAATGCTACCATGACAGCATGCTTGCCATGCGGCTAAGTGCTTACGTGAGATAAATTGCTTGAATGCCTGTGGGTGGAGGTCAAACTGCTTAAATTGGGATAATGCGTTAAAACTATATTTGTTTTAAGCCCACTAGAGAGTGGCAAAATCATCTTTTCCAAAAGCCCACTTGAGGGTGGCAAAACCTGCATTTTAGCCTACTTACGAGTAGCAAATCATTTTCAGAACAAACATGAAATGCTTTGTTCCAATTTGGGCGGTTTGGTCTATACTTGTTTGCTGCGCGCTTAACATAGTAATCCTAGGTTAACAATTGGTTTAAGAAACACATAAAGTTTTCAAAAAACGGATATCACGGTTAGTAGAGGCCGGTCTTCGGACCGGGCGAAAGGGGGTGCTCATAGCTGACCTTCCCCGATCGTACCCAAGCTCCCGAGCCGAGACAAACTCCGGTGATGACGGACATGTGGCCTTCGGCACCGAGTCAGGGTTTCCTAAATTTCCCCATTTTAAAAATATTTAGGTGGCGACTCTGTATCTGGCAAAGCAGTCCATGTTTGGCACTACTTTTTCAAAAATCTGTTTCTCAAAACGATTTGCCAGACTTGGACTCTTTGGTTCAAGATTAAGAACCGTGACACAAAATCGAGTCCGAACTAGTAGCGAGGTCCCCCACGCGGACGCGTCTACAGCGCCTTGCCTTAGGATCTCTCCACTTGTTTGTTTTGTGCTTGGTTGTGGACCAAGGACTTGTGGTTTGCTTCTGAGGGAAGGGGGTGGCTTGTTGGCCATCCCTACAACCCATCAGCCAAGGCATGGTGCCATCGGTCTTGTTTTCTTGCCATCGGCCATAAATGGTGGCCGATCGGCACTCTTTTTTGGTCGATCAGCCATATTTCTTGGCCGAGACCTTTCCACCTGCTTTTGTAGATATTTTTGTGCTAGTTGTGCCAACTGGTGAGCACAATTCTCATCCTCCATAAATCAAGACTCAAGCTTGTTCAACAAGCTTGAGAATTGAATTTCTATAAGAAGGGAGACCCCTCTCCCTTTCTAGAGGTTCTGAAAGTTTGATATACAAAACATATATCACTTTCTCTCTATATTTTACCTCTTTCTCTCCTTTTACCCTTGTTTGTGCTCAAAAGTGTGATTTCTTTATACTATTGCACACAAACACCTACTAGAACACCATTCTTTTGTTGCTGAGGTACTGAGGAGTTGGTATTAGTGTTTTTGGGTTGGTTTGAACTCAGAAAAGCTGTTAGAGTTGTGTTCTTGAAGGTGTTCTTCAAGGGTGAGAAACTAACCTTTTAATCCCTTGTTTTGGCTTAAGCTTTTAGACCTATTTGCATGCTGATTTATGCTTAACTTTCTATTGTAAAAAGTTCTGATTTTCCATGCTTGTAATGTTTGTTTAAGGTCAATTTTGTGTTGGGGGTAGTCTACCCCCTCTTAGGCCTTGTTTTGTGCCTTCCTCTTTGAGCTATTGGGACCACCTTGTTTTGGCCTTCTCACCATTGAAACTTAGAGGATTTTCAGTGGTGGAAATGGTGTTTTGAGGTCCGAAATAGGAGAGGGTCATCCCCTCTTCTTGTGTCTCATATGCTTGTATTAATGGCTCATAAAAGTAACATGATTGTTAAGCTCGTTTTGGCTCCATCTTAGCATGTATTAGGCCTTATTTTAGCATGTTATACCTCTGTGTAAGGTTGGTTTGATAGCCTCTTGCATGCATCATGCACTTGTAGTGCAATCCTCACTATTGCCTTAACATGCATCTTGTGTTTGGACCATCATTCTTGCATGTTTTGGCTCAACTCAAAGAAGCTTTCCCTCATGTTTTACCATGCTTAAGCTCTATTTGATATTTTTTTAGTCATGCATGCATTGTTTTGTATAGCCATGGTTCAATCTAGCTTGTTAGCTTTGTGTATCAAGTCCACTAGCATGCATTGCTTAGGCTATTCCCATGATTTGGCATCATTTTAAATGTTATTTCAGTGCATGTTTCATGGTCATACACTTGTGCTTGTCACTCTTTTAGTGCCTAGGAGGTTTGGCTCTTTATGCCTCAAGAATGGATCATTTTGTATGCCTCCATGCTTAGGCCTTTGGGCTATCATTTCAGTGCTTTTTTGGTCTTGTTTTACCGTGATATAACTCTGATTTTTGTGGTTAAAGTCATGCCATGTTTGGTTTTGATAGGTGTAGTGTAATACCCCGTTATAGCCTTGCGTGCTTCATGCTTTTGGTATTTTGTTCTAGCTTGTGTTGGCTAGGTTCAAGCATGCTTTTGGTCTTGTATTGACCTGCCTTGGGACTATTTTGGTTTCCCTTGGCCCTTTGGGGCTTGCTTTCTATGGCCATGGTGTAAATCCCTTTGCTAGCCTTAGGCCTTGAGCTTCATGTATGCTATGCCTGTGTTATGTGTGTGATTTGGCATCATTCCTGACATCATTTCAAAGCATGTAGTGTTGTCACACTTGCATGCTTTTCACTCTTTAAGTGCTCTTGAGAGTTGTCCTCTTTATGCCTTAATTCTTGGGCCAATTGGCATGCATGCTTGTCTTGCATTTCATGTCATCAATTCATCATTTTGGCCACTGTTTTGGACATGGCCGAGGTCTGTCTATTTTAGTTTAAGACCATTTTTCATGTTGTTGCATGCTTGGTATATTGCATTTTTGCATCTTTAGGTCACATTGCATTTTGCATGCTTAGTACATTGCATGTTTGCATGTTTAGGTTGCATTGCATGACATTGTTGTTGGCATACCCATGTTGCATTAGCTTTACTTGTATGCTTAGGTTGCATTGCATTGAGTTGGCATGCCTTTAGTTTTGATAAGTCAATCATGTTGCATTGCATAACATCTCCATGTTGCATGCATTGCATTGTGTTTGGTTTGGGTGTTAAGCCAAACACGAGGAACGAGGGACGTTTCATACTTGAAGTAATGAAACGTGCCTCAATTCTCAGTTGCCTTGCCTCTTGATCAAACATAATAGAGGTTAAGGTCCCTTATGTGTTTTTGTGCATTTCATTCACATTGAATTGCGCGACTCGGCCTCTTTGGCCATCATGCATCGAAATACGTGATTGATGGCTCGAGAGTCGAGCACTACACTCCTTTGAGCTTCAAACATGATAAGGGGTGTAGTTGCACAACATTTTCTTGCAAATGTATTGCTATGCCTCTGTTTGTACTCTGCTGCAGCAAAAGGAGCAGTTTGTAGGAAGAGATGGCCGATCGGCTATCTAGTGTGCCGATCGGCTATCAGTATTCGGCCGATGGACTCAAAAGTGGTCGATGACCCTTATCCCTTGGCCAATGGCCATACCATTTGGCCGATGGCCTCTCATCATATCCCTGAGGTGGATCAGAAGTGTTTTAGAAGTTGGCACAGTTTTCAGAAGTCTAAAACAGTGCAAACAGAGGCAACATGAGACATGGCAACGGATTTTCGAGCGAAGCCGACCGAACATGCATGTATCTCTCGTCACGAGGCCACTTTAGTGCTTTTGTTAACTTAGAATAGGTATTTGTTTCAATTTGTTGTGTAATAATTAATTAGCTAGGATAGTTAGTTAATTAGTTGGTTTGTATTATTCATTCGAACCCTCCGTCGAGAGGGTGAATTTTGTAATAAGTGTGCGTGAGTGTGTGAATGCTTTCCAACCCCACGTCTTTCTTCCTTTTACTTAACTGCTTACGATGGTTAGTTCTAGGTCATGTTTTGATTAGCATCCTTATGCTTGCATGTGCGCATCCATTCATCTGTCTTGCATGTACCGGGCTCGGCGCATCATACTAACTGCATTGTGTTTCAATTCCAAGTTGAATACATGTATCGAGTTGCATTTCACATGACATCTTAGAATAGCCGAGCCTATTTTAGTTGCATTTTGCATGTGTTGCAGTAGCCATCTTAACATGAACTAGGATCATGCATGATTTCTAACTAGTTCTCTGTTTTGGCTCGGAGTACACTGTGAGTGTTTACGTTTTAGCATACTGCATGTGTGTTATTGATTGCCATATTAGCATGCTTGCCATGAGGCAATTTGCTTAAGTGTTTAACTGCACGAATGCCTATGAAGGTTGGATTATTTGAATTGGAACAATTCATCGAAATGTGAGTTTTAAGCCCACTTGAGAGTGGCAAAATCATGTTTTCTAAGCCTACTTGAGGGTGGAAAATCCACATCTTAGCTTACTTGTGAGTATCACCTTCAAACCATTTTCAAACAAACATGAGATGTTTTGTTCCAATTTAGGCGATCTAGTCTATACTTGCTTGCTGTGCGCATCACATAGTAAGATTAGCTAATAATCGAAATAAGAGCACATGTGTTTTCAAAAACAACATATCATGTTAGTAAAGGCCGATCTTTGATCGAGCGAGCGGGGGTGCTCATTACATGGCCTTTCCCTCTCGTACCCAAGTTCTCGAGCCGAGGCAGCTTTGGTGATGACGGACACGTGGCCTCAAGCACGAGTCAGGGTTTCCTAAATTTCCCCAAAACAAAACATTTAGGTGGCGACTCTGGTTTTGGCAAAGCAGTCCATGTTTGGCACTTCTTTATAAAAATTAGTTTTTCAAAACGATTTGCCGGATTTGGACTCTTTGGTGATTTATCGATCTTGCATTGCACTTTGCGAGATTAGATTCAGAACCGTGACGTTGAGTTTGAACTGTAATAGCTAAGAACAATGATTTGCGCCCTGAGGCGTGGAGTTCCGAGCGGTCTACAATTAGCCATCCTTACTATGTGATGCGTACAGCATACAAGTATAGACTAAATCACTTGACTTGGAACAAAACATCTCATGTTTGTTTTTCAAAAAATGGTTTGAAAGTGCCACTCACAAGTAGGCTAAAACGCTGATTTGTCACCCTCAAGTGGGCTTAGAAAAACATGATTTTGCCACTTCAAGTGGGCTTAAAACTCATATTTGATGAATTGTTCCAATTCAAGTAATAAAGCCTTCATCCACAGGCATTCATGCAGTTATATCAAATAAGCACATAGCCTCATGGCAAGCATGCTGTCATGGAAACACTCACACTCATGCAAGGATGCTAAAGCATAAACACTTACAGTGTACTTTGAGCCAAAACAAAAGCTAGTTAGTAATCAATGCATGATCCTAGCTATGTTAAGATGCCTAATGCAACACATGCAAAATGCAGCTAAGTAGGCTCGGCTATCTAAGATGGCATATGAATGCAACACTTGATAACATGCTGTTAAACACGTATTCAAGTAAGTATTGAAATCCAATGCAGTTTGAGTGATGCGCCGAGCCCTGTGCATGCAAGACAAATGAATGATGCACGCATGCAAAGCATAAGAATGCTAATTGAAATATGCCCTAAAACTAACCATCAAAAGCTGGTAAATAAAAGGGAGAAAGACGTGGGGTTAGAAGATATGCATTACACACACGCACACTTATTACAAAATTTTCCCTCTCGATGGAGGGTCTGAATAAATCAACTAACTTGCTACGCTAAGCTCATTAATTACAAACCGAATTGAAACTAGCTATACTAAGCTAATTAGAATATTACAGAGATGAAATAAATTAGCTAAAGACGTTAACTAATTAATTACAAAATCAGCAAATTAACTAGCTAAACAAAGCAGTTAAAATGGCCTCAAGGGGGGGGGGAGATATGAATGCTCGATTGCTTCGCTCGGAAATCCATTGCCATGCTACAAATTGCCTCTATTTGCACTCTTTTGGACTTCTAAAAATTGTGCCAACTCCTAAGATGCTTCTGACCCACCTTAGGAACATGCTGAGGGATGGTTGGCCCAGAGGGATGGCCATCAGCCACTTCTGATAGCCGATCGGTAGCCTTGGTGGCCGGTCAGCAGCTTTGATGGCCGATCGGCCACTGCTTCCTGCAATTTCTCCTTTTGCTACAACAGAGCATAAACAGGGGCATGACAGTGTATCTGCAAGGAAATGTGTGTATCCCCACACTCCTTATCATATCTCAAGCTCAAAGGAGTATGGTACTCAACTCTTAGGCCATTAATCACGCATCTCAATGCGTGATGGCCAATGAGTCAAGCTTGCACAATGTTGATGAATGCATAAACATGACTCAATGAAACTTCCACCCTATCATGCATGATCAAGGGTGTCAGTGACTAAGAAATGAGGCATGTTTCATCACTTCAAGTATGAAACGTCTCTCATTTCTTGTGCTTGGATTAACGTTCGATCCAAACACATGCAATGCAACACAAACATGTTATCTTGGCATGTTTTACTTTGACTCATTTTGTTTACACATTTTACATTACCGATTAATGCTTTAACCGATTAAGTCCAATGTGAAAGTCCTCTATTGGGAAAGATGGCCTTAGCCACAAGCACCTTGGGCATGAAAGAAGCCTCATGCTTTTCGTTAGTAGAAACCCTCAAGAGAAGGCTAAAGCCATTAGTCATGAGAGCCTCAATTCCATGCTCAAGCCAACAAGGGGCTTAAGACCACTTTCAAAGTGATACAACAAATGAAAGATAACATACGATGACATACATTCCAGCACTGAAATAGTATGCTAAATGATATCGAAACATGAAAACAATGCATGCAAGATATGCTTAGAACTGAGAACGCCAAAGCTAGTGAAGTGCATTACACTAGAAGCATGCCATACAATGCTCAAATGATTAAACCAGCCCAAAAAAGAGGTATGGCAGGCCAAAACAGTGGCTAAAATGAACCGAGAAGATAGCGTGAAAAGCAAGAAAATGATGCTCATGCAATAGCTCACATACAAGGCATAAGGTACAACTCTCAAGAGCACTTAAAGAGTGAAAAACATGGAAGTGTGACAACACTATATGCTCTGAAATAACATACCAAATGATGCCAAGACATGCAAATACCTCAAGCCAAGCATGCAAGATACCTCAAAACTCAAAATTAGTCAAGGCTATTGCACTACAATCATGCACAACAAGCATCATACGACCAAGAAGGCTCAAAACAGAGCTAAAGCATGCCAAAATATGAATAAAAGCATGCTAGAGTATAGCCAAAATGAGCTACAATAATAGGCTAAAGAGACAAGCATGCAAGGCTAGCTAGCAAGGATTACACTACAAGTGTACAAAGCATGCAAGAGGTGAGTCCACCAATCAAAATTAGAGTTATAACATGCCAAAATAACACCAAAAGCATGCTTGAACTAAGCTAATTCAAACCACAAGAGCATGCTACTTTGTAATGCTAACAAGGCTAGTGAGCAAGATTGCACTACAAGTGCAAGAAGCATGCAAGAGGTGACCAAGCTGACCAAAAACAGAGTTATGGTAGGTCCCAAAAGTCACAAAAATATGCTCAAACTAAGCCGGAAAAAGAGAGAAACATATGCTCATTTGGTGGGCCAACAACATAAGCAAACAAGACAAGAGGAGAGGGAACCACCCCCTCCTATTTAGGACCTCATAATAGGATTTCTACCACTGAAAATTCTCTGGATTTCAATGGTTAAGAGGCCACGAAAAGTTGTTTTGAAAGGCCTTGAAAGATAGCTCAAAAGGCTTTACAAGCCAAGGAGCAAAAGGGAGAGACAACCCCCTAGCCAAACAAGGCTTAAACCACCATTTTAGAACCTCAAAATCAGAGTTTTTTATGGTTCAAAACCAGCCCCAAAATAGTACAAAACAATGGGAAAATGGGGATAAAGCAAGTGTACAAAAACAAGCTTGAAATGAGGAAATGCTTACCCTTGAAGCACAATAACAAAATGGCCAAAATTCTGAGTTTAAACCAGCTTTGAGGGCTCAAAATAGGCTCCAAGGGATCTTAGCCCAATGGTAATCAAGTTTGATCAAGGATGCCTAGGCCAAGGAGAGGTGTATCTCCAAGTATACCTCTTGTATGCATACAAGGGTAAGAGAGAGAGAGAGAGAGAAAACTTGAGAGAGGGGCAGAGATTTAGCTCTGAAAATTTCCGCAGACATTTGTGGCCGACTGCAAATTCTGCTCTGCAGGTCCAACTTCAAATGGGCATATCTCCTCCACCTGGACTCCTTTTCAGGTCATTCTTGTGTCTACAATGAAACCCCTGAAATAATCTTTCTAATGGTGGAAACCTCACATTAAAATTCCAACTATGAAAAAAGGTATGCCTCTTTTAGTGAAGACTGCCCAGTTTTGATCATAACCGATTGATGCCCAACTTCCAACAACCATATCTCCCCCATCGGGACTCGGCTTTAGGAGATTCTTGAGTGAAAAATGAAGCTCGGAAGTCTTCTTTCCAACGGTGGTAGCCTCATAGCTGAGATTCAAGTGTGCAAATAGATAGACCTGATCTAGCGAGGACCGCTCAACTCTCTTTTAGCGATTCATGCCCATCTTCTTCTCCAACTTGGTTTCTTCCCTCTCCTCCAATTTTCTTCAACTCCAAACCCCTAAACAAGGTGTTTTAAAAGATTTTTTAATGATTTCATCTCTCTTTCATTCATTTCCACTTTGTCCTTGCTCGGTTTACCGAAAAGCGCAACATTTAACAAAATACGAGCGTCGGAACATCGTAGGAACTTTATTTCTAACATATTTTGAAAGAGAGGGTTTTAAGGTCTAAAAACCATTCAAAATAGTTTTGGTCCAAAAAATGGGGTGTGAGGTTTGGATTTGACTCTCCTTTTGCTGAAGAAATCGAATCTTTGCACTACACACCTTTCACCACCAAGCAAGCAATTAGTGACGCCGAAGTCTTAAGGGCGGTCAAAAATGGGGTGTCTATAACTGGTCCTTACATCACCAAATCAATCTGGTCGGGAGGGGCGATTATCCTTATGGATCTAGATGGCTTGGAGTTTTCACAACCGGTCAATATGGACAAGCTGAAGAATTATTATCCCTGAGAGGCTCCCTAGGCTGAAAACTTGAAAGGGAAACCTAAGCAAAAGTTAGAGCATAAAAAATTAGAAACAAAGAAAAATTGAGCTCACAAGGTTGAAAACCTGAAAGGGCGGCTTTGGCAAAAGTTAGCGCGCAAAAGGAGAGTATTAATACTCGAGTGAACCTAAACCGAACTACGTAAAGATTGGTTCCCATCTTTGGGATATGTAGGCAACTTCATCCTGAAGTTCGGCCATAATCATCTCCAATCCAACTATCTTGTCCATTTGTTTGATTAGGCCGTATTTGTCCATCGTTTTCTAGCTTGGTTGTGTTACCTCTGTTCTGGCAGAAAGGTCAGTTGCAAAGTCAAAACAGTGATGATGCTAAATGTAGTCACTGGCAGTGATGATCTTTTGATTTGGGGTTGTACACCTTAAGGATTGATTCAGTGTGTGTCAGGTGGTGATCATTTCTGAAAATCATTTTGAAAAGTTTTAATGAACTGATTTTTCTCAAAATTTTACCCTTTTACAACTTAGACCATTTTGGGGACCATATAGGAAAATTTTTAGTGCTCATAACTTCAATTTTATTGATTTCAACACAAGTACATTCTCCAACTTTTGATTAAACCAAAGTTGCTTTTACATCGAAAATAGAAAAAACTTGAAAAGAAAGATAAAGCAATAAAACTAGGGGCACAGATAAGTCAGGTGGTCCTACGTCCTCTGCTCACGCTTGTGGAAGTTTTTGCTACCAAAGTTAGCCCAACCTATGTCTCCTCCTCAAGCCAAGCAAAGCACTCGCCAGAAAGGGTGTAACTGAAGCAAGGGGCAGGGGCTAGAAGTTCTCTCTTCCTCCAAGCAACAAGGTACAGGGGCAAGTGTGAACCACATATGGGAAATGGAGCAGGGTATTCCACTCCCTCTTCTGGGCAAGTCTGATCATGTCCAAACTGACATTTGAACTAGAAAGGGAAATAGGGTACACAGTGCGTGAGGCCAATCAACTGTATACTTGGCTATCAGGACATGTTATAGCTCATCTCCATCAAATTCAGCCAGGGGCAACACCAAGCTATGTCAGCCGCAGATCTATTGCACATCCAGTAGCACAACTATCCCTCCGAAGGGAAGTCCACTAGCTGCTGGCGGAAGAAGTAGGCTCTGGCCGAATATACAGGACAAGGGTCCCTTACTTTCAGCTTATCCATTAGCCACACCTGGGAAGGGATAAAAAATAAGAGAGATTAAAGAATAGAGAGATGTGCGTTGAGAGAAAAGTAAGAAAAAGGTTTTTGAGAAAATAGGGAGTGAGTGCCGAGTGATGCAAGGAATTATAAATAAGAAATGGTAGGAAACAATACTCAAAAAGGCAGTGGACTCCTTGCAAATTGAGTAGTCTCTCTCTGATAAAAGGCATCTAACTCCATTAAGTTCTTGGCCAGTGCCAAACCCATTCAACTCTTACCCTCTTTTAGGCATTGGGCCACTTCAGTTAACCTAATGCTAGCTTCACCATAACTAGGGACAAGTAGAAAGTGCGCAAGTATGCATAAACCGAGAGCATGTTGGCGGTAGCCTCACCAGAGAAGGTCACTCCTATTTCCAATGGCAAAAAGCTGATGAATCAAAACTGGGATGTCCAATCGTGGGCCAAGGATTGAGCCTCGTGTAAAAAGAGTCCACACATCCGTTCCGAAGCCTTTGTGTGACCAAAGCGAGGCTGGGGCATAATTTTCTCATCATGTCCGGACTCCATCAAAGCTTGAGAACAGCATGAGAGCACCTTTTATAGAGTTTGGGGAAGAGGCAGTGCATGACTGTTGGACAGCATCCATTGACATCATTTTTGGGCCCGGTTGTGATTCATTGGGGCCCGACCGTGCCTGTTTGGACCCAGCCCGGTTTAAATGTTGGCCTAGGCAGAGCAGGTTGCAGGAAAGGGAAAGTTTTTGCCTTGGTGTACTGTGGCTGTATTTTGAGTTTTGTTTTCTTTATATCAAGTGTTTCTTAGCGTTTTTAGGTTATTTTCATTAGGTTTTTCCGTTATCGAGTTGTATTTTACATTTTGTCAGGTTGTAGATTATTATCCGGTTCAAGAATGAGTTCAAAAGCAAAGTATTCACAGTTTTAAGGTCTTGTACAAGGTTGTTATGCACGGTTGCGCCATTCATCACATATTATGCAAGGGAAATCATCCAAAATCTTTCTTTCCATAAATCGGTGGGTCTAACCCCAATCACTGTTTAACAAAAACCAAAAACAAAAGAAAAGTCTTCAAAAATGAAATACAAAGGTCTATCTAAAGCTACATAGTTCCTAACTACAAAGTAAAAAGAAAATAAAAGTAAAAATCAACCCATCCTCGCCCTCTTCCTCCTCTGCTGCGGAGGAGATACGTTACTATCATCACTGGGACTATTGGACTGGATGTTGGCCTCATTCCCCTCATCCTTAGGGGTTATGTCCTTGTCAAAGGAATCCTTAGAGGGTGAGCACTATCTCACTCTGCCTCTCCCCCGATTAGCCCATCCTCCATCTCTCTCTTTGCTCTTTCTCCCTCTCCTCCTTCTAATTAGGAGAGGTCCTACAGGTGCAGCTGTCGCCGACTCAAGCTGAAAATAGTACAGATATCAGGATAGACTCAACAGAATTGTGGGCAAGCTTGCAGCAACAGTAAACTATGGGAAAAAATGTACCTCAATCCCGTGAGAGACTAGAGTAAAGCAGTCGATCAACTGTTCAGAGGAGATCATCAACATACCCCGCAGGCACCTGCAAAAGTGAAAGGACTTGAGAATGTGGGCAGACACAATAAAGCACAGTGGAACAAAACATAAATTACAGTGGGCAAAAATAGTGTGTACCTGCTCAACGCTGGGAGTGACCGCCAACCTGTGGTCGCTCTCCTTAATAAGCTCAAGGGGGATCTGCTCGATCACCCCATCTAGTTGCATGTATACAACCTCCGTCGGTATTGCAGAAAGCTCGGGAATGGGATTGGCAATAGGAACACCTAAAGCAGTAGCAGCAGCCTTAGGAAGTGCACGGACCACACCCCTATTAAGAGGGGCCATCACCTTAATCTGTGAAAAGGTGATAAAGTCGCCAGCCCTGTGGTACCGGTCACCGTCCTTGCCCTAAATCAGGTGATTAATCAAGGGCCCGTCATAAAGATCATCGGCTATCCTTATACTGGGAGGAGGTGGATGTGGAACGTCAGGATCATCTTGACACTGGGTTTGGCGAATGAATCGCTCTCCTAAGTGATACGACCTGCCGAAAGGACCCTCAAGAAGAATTCGCATGGTAGAGGCCTCCCATGCAGCAACATATGTTATCCTCGCTGCCTAAGGGATGCCCGCCCAAGGGTGCTAGTCAACTTGTTAGCAAAATGTGTGCAAGGTAAGAATTAGATATCAAAGGTTGAATCGTATGGAAACAGCAATATAGAAATAATAAAAAGAGTAAAAGATCATGACTAGTGTCAGATTTTTTGTTACCCTATCTGCGGTGATAGTGTCGAATAAGTGGCAGAAGTAAGGGAAGTCTCGGTCTACGCATTGGTGGCACTCAAATCGGGAGTTATAGTACTAAGAGCGTGGTATTGACAACTCAATCGGCCTCATTGTGACCGGAGCAAGAGAAGTGAAATATGTGTAAACCCATAGCTGAACGAATAAGAAAGATGAGCAGATATAAGCAGTAAATGTAAAGCAAAACAGAAAAGGAAAGTGTGAGGCGTACCTCCCAAACTCTCCAGTAGCCGCCAAGTGAATCTGCCTTACGGCGGGATACGGAGCTCATATAACAGTACAGGGTGGCAAAGCCGGCACCACCCTAGTCATACTCCATCACCTGTGGGAGATGCACTAGCGCGCCCAAGATATATAGCCCCACGGTATTTTCCTTATTCGCAAATAAGGTAGTACCGAGGAGATACTCGAGAAATTTGCTGGTGTACTAAGCAACCTTCTTCGGAGTAGCTGGTTGAAGGCCAGAGAAATGATCCAAGAACCAACTGTATTGCACCATCCCGTGATCGGTAGCGTCTAGGATTGCCCTAAGAAGATGAAGTTATGTAGCTCTCCACTGCGCCATGTCAAGATTAAAAGAGATTGGGCCACCAACCCCGACCCGCAGGCATGTGAGCATCGCAAAATCGTACATGGTCAGAGTCAACTCCCTGATCGATTAAAAGTGAAATGAGTCAGTGGTGTCCCACCACCTCTCCACCACGGCCCCGTATAGCAATTGATCAGCCCTCATCTGTACCAATCCTGAGCAGAACGACCCAAAGCCGGTAGCGTCAACTAGCGTGTGGACCTCTGTAGAGAGCCTCTCATACCAATGCCTAGGGCCAAAGATAGACCCATATCCCCAATCCTCCTGGCTATCACCTGTGACGTAAGAATGTTGTCAATATTCGCATTGCGGAAGATTTACTTACGAGATTCAAATATGTTCAAAACAAAGAAAAGATTGCTTATCGTGGAGGCATCGGCGGACAAGTGCTCTATGGGCTCTCGCAGCAAGATGTCCTCGTCAATCCCTGGGATGAGGCCCTTGAATCTCAAGATGCCATTAGGGGTCACAACGTGCGTGCAGGGCTGGTAGATGGCTGCCTCAAAAGGCCTATCGGGAAGGGGAAGCAACTTCGGCTTAGGGATAGGAGGGAGGACACCCTTGGCCTCCATGTCCTCACCAAGGACAACACCAATACCCACAACGGAGTTTGGGATAGGGATCTCATCATTAGCCATAGAGGGAAAATGAGGGAAGGTGAGGAAATATGAAGAAAAGTGAGTAGGTGAGTGAGTTTGAGTGAAAATCCCTAAAACCCAAAACCCTAGGAGAGAGAAAATAAAGAGAGAGTGGAAAATCGACGAGGAAAAAAAATAAAAAAAACAAAAAGAACAAGAGATGGTATGTAAAACCCCGAACAAATATGCGAGAAATCAAGGAAAACCAAGAGAAATCTCAAAACTCCACCAAAACCAATTTTAATCGGTTCAAAATGAAGAGGGGTGAAAGGGTTTCAAGGAAAAAAATGTGAGGTTTGTTGGGCAACGCTAATGAGATGGAAATCTTGAGAGAGGAGAGGTGTAAAGAGAGAGAGAGGGAGCGATTTTGAGTGAGGAGAGGGGTGAAATAAGGGTTGGAGTGTATGTAAGTGAACCATGGCATGTGTTTTTACTGCGCTGCCCCTGGGCGCTATCACGACCCAGCCGGCTATATTGGAGCCTGGCCGTGCTTCATTGAAATTGGACTGGCCCCAGGTGCAACCCTGTTTGTTGTTTTGTTTTTATTTCACTTAATGTGTGGTTTTGTTCTAAACCTGGGTTGGCAACAGTCCAAAACAGAAGAGAAAAAAACAGAACACAGAGATGAGTAAAAGAAAAAAAAAAGCAAAAAAGAAGAAGCAAAAAAAAGCAGAGAGCAGAAGAGCAAAAAGAAAGAATAAAGAAAAACAACAACAACAGAAAGCAGAAAAATAGAGAAGAGAAAAGAAAAAAAAAAGAAAAATAAGGAGTCTTGTTCTTCTTATTTTTATTTCGTTACTTTAATTCATGATTTGTTCCATTAATTCATGATTTGTTATTCATAATTTGTTCCGTTATTTCATAAGTTATTTCGAATTTCATGTATTGCGGAATCAAAATCCAAATGGCATCTTTATATCATTTTCTTGAGGTGTGTTCCATTCAAATTAAGCCCGTGTTCAAAAAATCTACAAACTTGACGTCAAATAACTAATACGAACATTGTTTTGATTTGTACATCATTTTGATTTGTTAATTCATGATCAAAACTTCACTATCTCTATAAGCTTCATTCTCCAAGGCCTTCTCAGGATGGGTTACTAGTTGTATCGAGTCCTAAAATATTTTGTTTGCACTTTCGTTGATTTTATTTCCTCCTTTCACATGAGACACGTTAGGATCTCGATTTCCTCGGTTAAAAACATTAGGTGTGCCTGTCGTTCACACCATCTTTCCTCCTTTCTCATGGGATGCGTTAGGATCTCGATTTCCTTGGTTAAAAGCATCAGGTGTGCTTGGTTTTCACACCATCTTTCCTCCTTTCACGTGAGACGCGTTAGGATCTCAATTTCCTCGGTTAAAAACATCAGGTGCGCCTAGTGTTCACACCATCTTTGCTCATTTCACATGAGACATGTTAGGATCTCGATTTCCTCGATTAAAAATTACAGGTGTGCTTGTTGTTCACACTATCTTTCCTCCTTTCACATGCGTTAGGATCTCGATTTCCTCGGTTAAAAATATCAGGTGCCCCTGGTATTCGCACCATCTTTTCTCCTTTCGCGTGAGACACGTTAGGATCTCGATTTCCTTGGTTAAAAATATTAGGTGCACCTAGTGTTCATACCATCTTTCCTCCTTTTGCGTGAGATGCATTAGGATCTTAATTTCCTCGGTTAAAAACTGCAGGTGTGCTTGTTGTCCAGACCATCTTTCCTCCTTTCACGTGAGACGCGTTAGGATCTCGATTTCCTTGGTTAAAAACAACAAGTGTGCTTGTTGTTCACACCATCTTTCCTCCTTTCACGTGAGACGTGTTAGGATCTTGATTTTCTTGGTTAAAAACATCAGGTGCACCTGGTGTTCACACCATCTTTCCTCCTTTCGCGTGAGACGCGCTAGGATCTCGATTTCCTCGGTTAAAAACATCAGGTGCACCTATCAGGTGCACCTGGTGTTCACACCATCTTTCCTCCTTTCGTGTGAGACGCGCTAGGATCTCGATTTCCTCGGTTAAAAACATCAGGTGCACCTGGTGTTCACACAATCTTTCCTTCTTTCGCATGAGATGCATTCGGATCTCTGTTTCACTCAGTTAAAAACAGTAGGTGTGCATGTTGTTCACATCATCTTTCCTCCTTTCTCGTGAGACGCGTTAGGATCTCGATTTCACTCTGTTAAAAACATCAGGTGTGCTAGTTGTTCACAACACCTTATCTCCTTTCACGTGAGACGTGTTAGGTTGTTGATTTCTCTTGTTTCCAATTTTCCCTTTTCTCTCTGTATGCAATGTAGAAAGACGTGTCTGTTGGTTGCACCGTCTTGTTAATTGCTTTCTTCCTTTCTGTGTCAGGCACAGTTGGATTTATTTTGGAGCATTTAATTTGTGTTGTTATTTTGCTATTGCTTATTGCAATGTTTTGCATGCTCATAAGTTTTTCAAAAGTAATTGGCTTCATGCAGCGTGTAAGTCTAGCTTTCAAATTGCATCGCTTTTTTTATGTCTTGGTGTACTTTTGCCCCTGAACTACATAGGTTTGATTCCTTGCAAAGGGATACGTAGGTAACGCTAGGGTTCAACCAATTGTATTTTCATTTATTTCCTTGCCCATGTCTTACGGCCTCGTCAAATGGGTCGTCTCTAGGCTTTGACATTCACTCACATCATTTCATCACTATTTGAGCTCTATCAAAGAGGGGCAACTGTAGACACCCCATTTTTGACCACCCGCGAGACTTGGGTGCTTTGTCCTGGGCACTTAATGATGAAGTTATGTTGTCAATGGTTCGAATTCTCAACGAAAGAATCTGATTTTTAGCTCTCAAAAATCTCAACCTTCCATACCCAAGCTGTTCCTATACCTATATACCACAAAAATCCATTTTTTAGCACCATGCCAACCTACACTGAGCTTGAATCAGAGGAACAAGGGAACCACATTGGGGCCTGGCCGTGTCTCATTGGGGGCCGGCCGTGCCATTTGGGGCCGGGTGTGCCTTTTTAGAGAGAAACACTGTTCTGGGCGAGAATCAGCCAGCTATCTACTTTTGAAGATATTTATGACTTATTTGGCTCAAATTCAATAAATACGAGCTGATGCCTTAGTGTTGGGGGTTTGAAAAATTTAAAAGAAGCCAAAACACCTTTGAGAGCTATTTCTTCCTTTGCAGGCTAGCTTTAAGATATTATATCATCCTTGAACTATATCTATGCATTATATACACCCTTAGAGCTAAACCTTCGAGCTTTGGTTAAGCCTTGTGAATCATAACTCAACATTGAGAGTGTGCTAGGATCAAGTTTGGTTTACAACCAAAGCTTGCTCTCCTCAAGAAGTAGAAGCTTATCACTTTTTCCTAGCTTTTATTTCAGTATTTCTCTATCCATTTCTTGTGTTTTTATACTTTTTTGGATCCATTTTAAGTGTTGGAACTTGGGGTTAAATAATTACCAAAGGTAGGGAGGCTTAACACCGTTTCTTGCACCTTACTTCATAGCACACTCCCTTTGTTTCACCACTATTTTTCTTGGCTTACAAACTAATTTTCAGAGTTTAAAAGGGCTGAAAAATATGGTTTAGAAGTCTCAAAAGTGGAGGGGTTAGCCACCTCTCCTTGCTCTTGTTTACTAGTTTTGTATCTATTTGTTTTTGGCTATGTTTTGTACTCTTTTAAACATACTTTTAGCTACTTTTTTTATGTTTTAGGGGCTATTTAGGACTATTTTAATTCATTTAATTAGTTTATGCTTTGAATATTTTGCTTGTTGTGTTGTATGTCCTCATGGCTTTAGTTGTTTAGGCGTTAAACGCTGAGTCATTCTAGTCGATAGCTTTCTTTATTTAATTTTTATGTAAAGAGTTCCATTTTTGGAAATAATTAACTTTGCATAATCATTTATGTGCCGTCCCTCCTTTCTTGGTTTTCTTTGTTTGAGAATTGTTTCAGGCGATTGATTGTTATTTGAGGCATGAGAAAGAGACCTCCTATGCTCAATGGCTTAATCTCTTCGGAAGTTCATCGTCAAGGCATAGTCTCTCTTTCATGCTAATAATCACTTCTCATTTGATATTTCTCTTTATTTAGTGGACTTAAATATCACTTTGGGACAAATTGACTAAAGAATGGAAAGGTAAGTCAAAAAGGACTAATAAAATTGGCTTAAAATCAATTCAACCTGTCATGACCCGAACCCTCCCCCATGGGTTAAGGACACAACCGGCTAGTAATCAAGGGATTACCTACGACCTCAAACCATTTCAGTCATAACTTAACAGAGTAAAGATGGCCAAACGGAAGCAACTTAAACTTTGTCCATAGAGCTGTGCTTATATGGCACGCCATAACAATCCATACATATACATGTTAATAACTCACATCAAAATATGCACTAACACAAAGTTCTGTACATACAGGATCATTCAAGTCTAAGTCAGCCAACCAAAACCATATACAAACGTGTCCAAAGTCCTTGCCAACATGACAAAATAAAACGAGATAACAAAATGGCGAAGACGAGTCTCGTCCGAGAGACGTAAGGGCTGACTCTTCAAAACCTTGGTTGTTCCACACAAACTTCACTGTGGCTGGGTTTGGGCCTCTCTTGGCTCACCTACAAACACATGAATGAGCGTAAGCGAAAGCCCAATGAATAATATCAGACAAAGAAGATACATTAGAACAATATGCATCAGACGGCCTTGGGCCTAATTCATATTTCTATCTAATATATATATATATATATATATATATCAAGTAACTATGGTTCCAGACACATCAGACAGCCTCAGGCCCAATTCATTCACGTCAAACTGGCCTCTGGCCCATTCATTATATCACTCAAGTCAAATGAGCCTCTGGCCCATTCATTCTATCATTCAAGTCAAACTAGCCTTTGGCCTATTCATTCTATTATTCATGTCAAACTGGCCTCTAGCCCATTCATTCTATCATTCATGTCAAACTGGCCTCTGGCCCATTCATTCTATCATTCATGTCAAATTAGCCTCTGGCCCATTCATTCTATAGCAAACATTTGTCCATAATTCGATTCAACAAACTCATACGACTTATAGAGAAATAAGTAATTGGATGAATAACATATTTCAAAATATCTTTATTAAGATATTACTCACAGTGGTCGGCTGGATGATTTGCCCTAGAGGTCCACCCTACACATTCCATGAACACAATGGGTCACAAACAATTCAATCCATTCTTAATCCATATATTCCTCTTTAGGCTTCATTCTTATCCTTTAGCTCATTTACAATGCTTAATGCATGCCTAAGAGTACTTAGAAGTGAAAGAGAATGGAAAACGAAGCACATAATGCATTTTCAAAATTTCAGAAACAGGGGTCCCCGCTCGAGCGTAGACTTCCCCGCTCGAGCGAACCCATAAGATCTGCAAAAGTACTGGTTGCCTCGTTTTTACACTCGAGCGTGAATTCGGGCGCTCGAGCTGAAGGTCATTCCACATAGCTCCCCACTCGAGCGTGAACTTCCCCGCTCGTGTGGACATCATGTCTGCAAAAAGTCCTGGGAGCTCGTATTTCCCGCTCGAGTGGTGCCCTCCCCGCTCTAGCGGACATCCCAAATTCTGGAAAATCCATAATTGTTCTTCAAGTTCGAATTCGACCTCCAAAGGTTCAAAACTCATAATTTTGGTTCCAAAACATGCAAACACATTGTATATCATGAGTATACAAGCAAGATGTGGTCAATTGTTCAAAATCATGATCACATTCTCAAATTATTCAACACTTCTTTTGTATAATTCAAACTCATGCCTTCAAATCTCATGTAGGCTCCATATTTCCAACAACCAAACATGCATGTAATTTTTTGACCTCAATTACCTTTCAAATAGCACCAATGATGCTCATAATCATGAAAATCAACAAAATTATACTTTCATGTAGGTTTCAATGCACATAATCCCATATTCAACTCAATACATGCTTGAACATACAAAATTACAACAATTATACACATACATGTTCATACAAGCTCCAATTCCAACAAATTCAAGTCAAGTTATGTTCTTGATCATCATCAAGCCTTAAATTCACAAAATTACAACATTAAACTTATGAATTTACTCACCTAGGAGCTTTAATCTTCACAAATTCTAGTTGAATCTTGAGTCCAACCTTCCAATTCCACAAACTTGAGCCAAAAACATAATTTCCCTCTTCCTCTCTCTCTAGAGCCGACCCTCTCTCACTTTAAGGTGTAGAATCAAATTTTTGATCTCGAAACCACCAAATGAGGGTGTAATTGGCCCATTATATAAGCTCTCATAAGCACAATTAATTAAGATTAAATAATTGAGCACTAAAACACCAATTTAATGTATTTAATCTGATCCGAATCAATTTTCAATTAAATTTCACCGCAGACTCTAAAAATTATGCCAATCACAATGACGTAATCAATTTCGGGTTCCGCGGCCGATAGGGCCTTCAATTTAAATTCCAAAGCAGATAATCAAACAGATATTCCTACGGTGAACAGATAGAAATTCAAAACCACATATTTTCACATAAATGGCACACAGAATCATATCAACCACATAATCACATTCATAATAAGGACCAATTAGCATAATATGGAACAAGGTTATCACACAGCCGACATAAGGAAGATTAATAAAATTGGGTAGATTCAATCGAACGTTATGTCGAGTCCATCGCGTCAAGAGTCATCACATATCACTTCATGATATTTTGTTGAATTTTGGGGCATGTCTACCTCCCTCTTTGTGCCTTCATGATAAGAGGGAGGGGTGGTCAACTTTCATTACATTTATTAATTTTTTTGTCCAAATGTGTTCGAAATCATCAAGCCATCAACTTGTGCCTATTGATGATTTTAGAACCAAATCTGTCATGATCCGAACCCGCCCCTATTATGAGACTACCTATGGCCTCAGACAGAAATCAATTAAAATTTAATAATATGGGGCCAAATACGGAAGCTGAACAATAAATTATCTCCAATGAACTGTGCATATATGGCAAAATAAAAACTTTCCATTTATATAATAACTCACACCCAATAGAACTTAAAAGATTATACATGTCCAAGACCATTCAGAAACTGGCAAACTAAGAAGCAAGGTTTATATACAGGCCTGGTCTTACATGACCATCGAAAGTAAGCAAAAGAAAATCAAACAAATGCCTCGTGCATGAGGCAACCTTGGCTGACTCCAAAATCACGAGAATCTTTCACAATCTCACTAAGGCGAGGCTAGACATCCCACTGCTCACCTACAAACATATAAATATAGAGTGAGCTAATGCCCAGTGAATAATACTAGAGTAAAAAGGCTAATGAATGACATTCGTACATAAATAAATCATACTTATAATTTAAAAATTTGAATTGCTATCCTCATTCATGTCAGATTTATAGATCATAACAAAGCAAAATGACCTCGGGTCCAATACATCATATCCATATACAAAACGACCTTAGGTCTAACTCATATACAAAACGACCTTAAGTCCATTGTATGCAAAACGACCTTGGATCCATCTATACAAAATGACCTCGGGTCCAATACTCATTCATAGACTGACCTCAGGTCCAATGGATCCATATACAAATGACCACCGATGCTTCATATCATGATACCAAACGACCTTGGGTCCAACATTCTTATATTCATAACTATGCAAATAGTCACGTTCATGATAATGATCACATCCGTATTCATATTCAAAACGACCTTTAGTCCAATTGATTCGTTATTGAAAATGACCTTTGGTCCAATCTTATCATTTTGTGCTTATCAATTTCGTTTCAAGTCTTTTACGAATTAGACAGATATAATACTCATTCATAATACAAATTCAAGAGTTCAAAAACTTACCACATAGGTAGCATTTAGAAAAGAACATACATGAAAATATCTTTACTAAAATATTACTCACAGTGTTCGGAGTGTTGATTCGTCCTCGTGGATGCTCCTACACAATTCATAAACATACACAAATCGGATCACAATGCTATTTAATCCGCTTCTTAACTTGTTTAATTCTCTTAGGATCCTTTCTAAACCTTTAATTCATTTAGAATGCACAATGTATACCTAAGAGTGTTCAAATCATGAACTTGTGTGGCTTATTCACAACTTCAGATAATACTTAAAAATTCTTTCGAAAACATGGATTACAAGGTTCATGCTCCAAGGATGAAACTCAACGTTCAAACTAAATGAATCTTTTCTCTCTTTCCTAATCATTTACTTATGTTGTTTCTTAACTTATTGGTCCTTAATAAGTCATAATTCATGCCTAGGAATGCTCGGAAAGAGATGGGAGCGAAGATATAAACTTAAAACATCTTTTGAAAACATGTTGAAAATAAGTTGGTGGCTAGAGCCAACTTTTGGTCGCTAAAGCCAGCTGAAAGAAAAAATTGAGCTCGCTTGAGACACCATTTGGTCGCTCGAGCCAGCTTCTGTAGAATGCAAAATACTGGGAGCATGCAATGTTGGCTTGATCCATCACTTCGTCGCTCGAGCCAGTTGTGAATTTTGTGGGTTTCAAGATAGCAAATTTGAGTTCCAAAAATGCATTTTAACATGTAAAAGTTTGCATGGCCATTCCAAACTCATGAAAAAACTTTTGATAATTATAAAAACATTTTAGAAAACTCAAATACAAGATCATCCATAAATCATTTGCTCAAAACCTCATGAATTTACCAAAATTTAACTCAAATCTTCATGCATGTGAGGATTAATTTCAAAACTCTTTTCATGACTTTCCAAACATAAAATTAAGCTTCTAAGACTTATGAAACAATGACGCATTTGCAATATAACTTCTGTTAGACTTATTTATTTTGGTAATTTATTTAATTATGTTTTAATTTATTTGAAAGAGAAAAATAGAATCCAAAATTTATTTTGATGATTTATTTAATTATATTTTAATCAAACTTTATTTTGATGATTTATTTGAAAGAGAAAAATAGAATCAAAATCTATTTTGTCCCATAATTTCTCACCTAAACCTTTATCCTAAATGTTGTTAGAATGTATTTAATATTTGATTAAATCAGGAGTTCAAACAACGGCTATAAAGGTTCAAAAGGCCAAAAGGTTCAAAAGGTTCAAGTGCAAGATATTCCAATTTGTAATGATGGAGGGGAAGATATTCAAATTGGTAATGATGGAAGTACAACGGCTATAAACGCTATAAATTCAAATGACTACAACGGTTATAAACGGCTATAAATTCAAATGAATACAACAGCTATAAACGGCTATAATTTTCATAATATATACCAAAGCCTCTAATGTAAACATGTTTCAAAAACTTGAAAATATTCTTTAATCTATAATCACTCACATCTATTCTCAGAAATTATACACTGAGTCTTATAGCTTTAAGCCCGTCTTTCCTGTGTGAGATTTATAGAAAAATCAAAGCTTCATTTTATATATCTATCTTTGAGAGATATTTTATTGTAAGCTTTCTTTGAAAGCAAAAATACCATTTCATCTTGTAAAAGTGTTGCAAACACTGTGTTCTTGAAATCTTGAGAGTGATTGTGAATCACCTAAGATTTGCAAGGGTTTGGGCTTGTGAAGTCTATGTAAAATCCGTGGAGGATTGCTTCATTTGTAAAGAGGTTGCTAGCACCCATGTGAAGCTAGAAGATAGTGAAAAATCTCAAGTGAAGCTTGAGGAGTTGATGTAGGCTTGGTTAAAGCTGAACCACTATAAATCTGTTTGTCTCATCTTCCCTAATCTCTTTACTTTCCTACTACTGCCATAGCTATCTAATATTCATGTGTTAATCATTTGATTTACCCTATATATTAGTTATACTTCATTATTATTTTGCTTGATCATTTACTGCTAAGTTTATCATTGTGCTTGTTAATAATTTGTTGTGCTAGTAGTTAATTTTATTGGGGTATTATTAATTTTAATTTGTAGAAACCTAATTCACCCCCCTCTTAGGTTGCTTTTTGGGTAACAATTGGTATCATAGCATGGGGCTCTTGTTTAGATTTAACAATCTTTAGTTTTTGACCATAGCAACCATGTATTCTACTTACTCAGCAGTAGGACAAGCTAGCAATAGGCCACCTCTCTTTGATGGTTGTAATTACATTCATTGGAAAGAAAAAATGACTTTGTATCTTCAAGCTACCAATTATGCTTTGTGGCTCATTATCACTAAAGGTCCTAAAATCCCTTCCAAGGTAGTAGACCATATCAGTGTGCCTAAACTTGAGGATGAATTTGATGAGCGTGACTATAAACTCCTTCAAGCTAATGCTAAAGCCAAGCTTATTCTTGTGTGTGGATTAGATGCAAATGAGTACAATAGAATTTCTAGGTGTATTACTGCTAAAGAGACTTGGGATAAACTTGAAATCACCTATGAAGGAACTAGCCAAATAAAAGAGTCTCGGATTGACATGTTTATTCATGATTATGAACTCTTTACTATAGAATCATTTGAATCTATTTCTAAGATGTTTTATAAATTTACCAATATTATTAATGCTCTAAAATCTCTTGGTAAATCTTATACTAATGGCGAGCTTGTGAGAAAAATACTTAGGTCTTTGCCAAATAAATAGGAAGCTAAGGTTATAGCTATCCAAGAAGCAAAAGACCTAACAAAATTAGGCATTGAAGAACTCCTAGGCTCACTCATGGCTCATGAACTTTCAATGATGGATGGCAACAAAAAGGAAGCCATTTGGGGAGAAAATGATGGAGTAGCCGACCTGTGTCTCATGGCTCTTGGAGAAGAAGAATTCACTCAAGATAAGGTAATTTCTAATTATGTAGAACTTGAAAGTGCTTTCAATGAATTACATAACATATTTAGAAATGTTTGTGTTGAGAATTCTAAATTAAAGAAATTAGTTACTTCTCTTTTAAATGATGTGGATGTTTTAAAAATGGAAAATGCTACTTTGAAAAATGAAATGTTGAGGAATTAAACAAAACTCTTGAAAATTTTGTAAAAGGAAAAGAAAACCTCAACAAGCTTCTTGGAAATAAAAAATATGTTTTTGACAAAGTAGGCATTGGTTTTGATCTTCCTAAACCTTTTATGAGATTAAATGTTCTTGAGACTAATCTCTATGGACCTAAGAAAGTATGGGTACCAAGAAAGAAATCAAGATATTTTGTAGGTAGATCTCAAAGAATACCAAGGATTTCGAAAGGAAATGCATAACAAGAGTGTTCAATCTAAAGAGCAAAATCAGCTCCTACAAGAAGAAGAATGATGAAATGAAAATCACCAAGATGAACAATAGAGGTAATGTATGGGTGAAGATTCCAAAAAGGTAAATGAAGGTATACCTCCTAACACACCTTTAAGCTTAAAGTTCTATATTCTTTAAGGTGTGATTTGTGTACAATAGGTTGTGTCTAGTCATTGCTTCCATGTAACCTAATTGTACTAAGCTTGTGAGCATACTTTTCACATCTTATATATGACTTCATACTAATATGTTAATTCCTTTTTGAGTCATATCTTTGTAGAATCAATTTTGATATCATAGCATATTTTTTAGATGTATACTATCTATATTTTGAATTGTACATTTATGATCTCAAGAATATGCTCAATATGAAAATTTCATGCTTATATGCTTTACATTGGAATATTTGAATGAGTTATGAAATTCGTTGATTATGATCCATCAACAATGTCTAAATGAAAAGAAGTATCATACATTTGTAGAGTCATTGCATCTATCCTATTGAATATGTTTTGAATATGGATTATATTGTCATATATCTCATGAAATGCTTTTGAGTGATAAATTGTTAAACTAATTGTTTATAGCATTCATGTTGTGTTTCACATTGTGTAAAGTGTTTTATCACACTTGAGCATGTGGATTGAATTGATGAAAATGCCTCTTAATTATTTTATATGTCGCATCAATTCTTGATAGAACAAAGAGCATAAAACAATATTTTCTCATGCATATTATGCTATGTGCTACAATTTAAAAATTTTGAAGAATAGCATCTCAAGGTCTTGATTGATCATGGTTCATACTGAAATATTTCCCATCTTTTGAGTTTGTTTACCATGCTTGCTTCATGAGTTTAAATGTGATTGTGCTTTACAATTGCCATATCTCTACAAGATTACAATAGAAAAAAGAGCACCAATTTAGGCGGAGAAATCATTTTTGCTAACATACTTGTTAAACCCTTTTGAGATGAACTCCTCATGAAAGAAAATTGAAGATTGAAAAGTTTCCATCTCTTGAACCTTAGGTATGCCTCATATACTCTCTTAAGCCTTTGAGATAAAAATTCTATCTTATATCCCTTGAGCTAATACTGTTATTACTTTGATATGAAAAAGATTGATTATGCTTCATATGATTTGCAATGTATACTCTTTGATGATGCTCTAACCTAAAAATCATGCCTATGTTTAAATGTGTGGTACATATTGAAATTCATGATTTTTCTTGGCATATGGATTGCTATACCTTGAACATGCTTCATTTTTTTTTGGAATTACATTAGCTCCATGAGATTATATTGAGTTTAACCTATTATGAGCAATATTTGGTATTCTACATAATGCTTGAGCTATAATTGTTAAGTCTTCTAGATTGCATATTAGTATCCTTGGTAGATTGCATGTTGGTATTATTTTGGCATCCTATTTGATATTATTGACGAGAACATTTCAGTTATGAGCTTTCATTGATCATATCTCTTATTGATTTTGCCAAATGAAACAAGGGAAAGAATTTAAACTTGATTATTTTTTAAAATCCCCTCAGTTTCTATTCTATTTTTTATATCAAACTTATGGGCTTGCACCTTCACATGTTACTATTTTTGTTTTACCCGTTATTGTCAAATGGTATGAGCTTCAATTTTATGATCATTATGTGCTATCACTTTTTTGGTATCATAGAGCTACCTTGATATGGATGATTATTTGTGCTATAATGAGACTTACATTCTTTCATCCTATATACTGTATCATACTCCCTTCTTGTGCTTGATTTTGTTAAAAATGTCATCGAGGGAGAAAAAGAGACTTGATTGTTTTAGTATCTCTAATTATTTTGGTATCTCTATGCTTTTGGTGTCTTAATTCTTACAACATGACCTTTGAACTGATTAGTTGTTGATAATGTAAGAGGAAGACCATTTTCCTCAAGGAAGAGTGACTTGAACTTTAACTCTATATTTATGCTCTTGTTTGGCAACCGTATTTGATCTATGCACTGTTATGTCTATTATAGTCTTGAGATTGGTATGCTCTTGCTAAGAAATTGAGAATTAGATCATGCTCAAATGCTTCTCATATACTCATTAACAATTTGGTCTCTCATTATTATTTTTTTTTTTTGGGCTTAATTTTCTTATTTTTTCTTTGCTTTTTAATTTCATTTTTTAGTACTTAAACATAAACATAACAACAAATCAAAATACAAATATTTACATATAAAAAAAACACCCTTCATTTTTTTTACGGCCGCATGCCGATCAAAATAAACATAAAAAAAATAACCTTCCTTGTTTTTGGCCAAACGCCGATCTTACTTGCTCGCCTCTTCCATCGTTTTCTTCTTCTTTTTATCACCTTGGGCGACCCTTGACACCCCTGCCCCCGTACTTTCATCGAGAGCGACGACTCCCCGCTGACTATCAAAAGCCAAGAACGATGTTGCTCCAAATCGGGCTATGGAGTTGGTCTTCCATTTAAACTCTTTATTTTTAGCCTTCAGTGTGCCTATTTCTGCTCGCGCATCCTTGTACATGCGCTGGAGCAGAGCGAGTTGGGCGTTGACCTGATGGAGTTCACTCGTCCTGTTCTGCAATCGATGAGCCAATTTTGTGACTGCAGTCACCGTCTCCATATAGGACGTTAGTGTGAAATGATTGGCTTCAATGTCTGATTAAGCTGTCATTATTTGCTCAATCAACATCATAGGAAGGTTGGGAAGAGTGGGAGCCGGGGAACTCGGCCCAACAGTGCTTACGGGATCATTTAGGTCCGGAAAGAGAGTAATGGAACGGGATGAGGCCATGTAGTAAGAGAGAGAGATGTAATCGAAATGAGAGTAGTTTTTGGCAACCTTTCTGCTCTGCTCAGTCTCTCTGTTCTATCTCTCTCACGAAGCAAATGAGGAAGAAGAAGGCGAAGAGAGTGATTAAGAAGAAAACGGAGGAGAAGACGACAAGAGAGAGAGAGAGAGAGAGAGAGCTGAGGCAGCTGATTGACTGATTGACCCATCTCGCTTTTGTCAGTTGGCTGACCCAAAAGTGAGGACGCGTGTCCGACGCGATTTTCGATGAACAAAAAAGAGACGCGGGCGAATCCTATATCTATATATATATATATATATCTGTTTTGATTATCTATTTTTTTATGCCATTTATCACTAGCATTTTCCTCCTCCTCCTTTAGATTCTGAGCCATAATTTCCTTTTGATAATGTCACATGAGGAGAAAATTATATGATGTTATGTATTATGGTCTTATTTTCAAACTAATCTGATGTTATGTATTTTTAGTTTGATATCTTAATCTTATATCATGTTGTTGATTAAAGCTTATTTATTACACATGTGCTAACCTATGTATTTAGAAATGAATTCAGGGAGCATGACTTGAGAGGGAGCTCTTCTTACTCCCAATTCAAATCAAAACATCATTGTGTGCCATCATCAAAAAGTGAGAGATTGTTAGACTTATTTATTTTTGATGATTTATTTTATTATGTTTTAATTTATTTGAAAGAGAAAAATAGAATCCAAAATTTATTTTGATGATTTATTTAATTATATTTTAATCAAACTTTATTTTGATAATTTTTTTGAAAGAGAAAAATAAAATCATAATTTATTTTGATGATTTATTTGAAAGAGAAAAATAGAATCAAAATTTATTTTGTCAAATTATTTCTCACCTAAACCTTTATCCTAAATGTTGTTAGAATGTATTTAATATTTGATAAAATCAGGAGTTCAAACAACAGCTATAAAGGTTCAAAAGGCCAAAAGGTTCAAGTGGAAGATATTCAAATTTGTAATGATGGAGTGGAAGATATTCATATTGGTAATGATGGAAGTACAACAGCTATAAACGCTATAAATGCTATAAATTCAAATGACTACAATGGCTATAAACGGTTATAAATTCAAATGAATACAACGGCTATAAATGGTTATAATTTTCATTATATATACCAAAGCCTCTAATGTAAACATGTTGTAAAAACTTGAAAATATTCATTGATCTATAATCACTCACATCTATTCTCAGAAATTATACACTGAGCCTTATAGCTTTAAGCCCATCTTTCCTGTGTGAGAATTATAGAAAAATCAAAGTTTCATTTTATATATCTATCTTTGAGAGATATTTATTATAAGCTTTCTTTGAAAGCAAAAATACCATTTCATCTTGTAAAAGTGTTGCAAACACTGTGTTTTTGAAATCTTGAGAGTGCTTGTGAATCACCTAAGATTTGCAAGGGTTTGGGCTTGTGAAGTCTATGTAAAATCCGTGGAGGATTGCTCCATTTGTAAAGAGGTTGTTAGCACCCCTGTGAAGCTAGAAGATAGTGAAAAATCTCAAGTGAAGCTTGAAGAGTGGATGTAGGCTTGGTTGAAGTCGAACCACTATAAATCTGTTTGTCTCATCTTCCCTAATCTCTTTACTTTCCTACTACTGTTATAGCTATCTAATATTCATGTGTTAATTATTTGATTTACCCTGTATGTTAGTTATACTTCATTATTATTTTGCTAGATCATTTACTGCTAAGTTCATCATTGTGCTTGTTAATAATTTGTTGTACTACTAGTTAATTTTGTTGGGGTATTATTAATTTTAATTTGTAGAAACCTAATTCACCCCCCTCTTAGGTTGCTTTTTGGGTAACAACTTCCAATTTCATCATGAATGATAGAATTCAAACCCAAAATGATAAAATTCTACATATTCATCTCCTAAATTCAACATAGATGACAAGGATCATATTCAAGAGTATGAAATTCTTCCAATTGATGAATTCATGTATTTCAAACCTTCAAGACTAAGAAAACATGAATGCATGTAGGTGACAACTCCCAATTCAACATGATTATCAAAGTTCATGCTCAAAACTTGAAGAATCGAACCAAATACTTGCATGTATGTACAATTTCATCTCAATTCTTACAATCGTTGTTCAACCCACACATTTAATCTCATTATCTTCTTAAATCCACAATTTAAGTGACTTAACTCCCAAATTGAGGTTTAAACTCTTACCTACTATATTCAATGAGGCTAGGTTTAGCAATTTCTTGAGCTTAGCTTCCAAATTCTTCAATCCTCCAAACCAATTCCTCAAGATTGAGCTTCTCTCTCTCTAAGATGAAGATTTCTCTCTCTATATATAGCTTAATCTCAGCAAAATGGTGAAAATGAGCTCAAAATTATGAGCCTAGGCACTAACTCAACATATTTATAGTGGGTGATTAGCTTAAGCTAATAAAGCATGATTAAGGCTAATCAACCCTACTTAATTTAATTCAATTTAATCTAATTAATTTGATCCAAATCAATTTTTAATTAAATTTCACCATAGGCGCTAAAAATTACACTGAACACAATAAATTAATTAAGTTTGGTTTTTGATGCCTCTATAGCCCTCAATTCTGGATTATAGCTGAAATTGTAACATATATGACAACAATCAATAGATAGGCATTCAAAAATCATATAAAACACATAATTCACATCAAATTTCATATCAAGCACATTAGCACTTATATAATTAATGAGTTAACAGTATAATACAGAATGGAGTTGTCACAAAATATGTTCTTCTCTTGAAGTTCCCAATGATAGAGAACTGCAGAAGGGACAAACATGATTTAACACTGCCCTATCTGCACTGTTTTCACCTCAGGGCACAAAAGTGTTTTTTGCAAGAAAATAGGGCACGGTCGGCCTTGTTTGGACCCAGCCGGGCCTCATTATGGGCCGGCCAGGCTCCAATGTTTGGTAAACAGAGCACTTTGGCAAAAATAGTGGGCAGTGACTGAGGGTGAAACAGAGCAGTGGCACAGAAGGCAGACAAAGCAGCTTTTTAAAACCGTCTTCATTGATGCGCATGCAATCCTTGTGCATCTTTAGTTGTTGTAATTAACGTTCATATTATTATTGTTGTAATTTTCATATTATTGTTGTAAGTATTCTTGTTATAATTATTACTATTGTAATTATTCCTGGTTGTAATAAGTTGAATAGCTAGTTGTTCATTTCTTATTTATTCATTCGGATTTGTAATATTTAGTTTAATTCGGACACTTAGACATTTGGACCCTCTTGCACGAGGGCAAAATATGTAATAATTGTGTATGTCTTCCAACCCCCATTTCTTTCTCCTTTTTATTTATCCACTTATAATAGTAGCATCATGTTTACTTAGCATTTTCCATGACTTGTATCCATTCGTCTTGCACGCATAAGGGTTTGGCTCATCATTCTAACAAACGTCAATTTCAACTTCCTTAAATCGAATATGTGCTTTATCCCATACTTTGGATTGAATTAAATAAAATGCTAGTAGTCGAACTTATTATTTGCATAATGTGTGCGTTGTATTAGTCATATTGCATTGCATTATTTAGGAGCATGCATTTCTTCTAATAATTTGTTTTATTTGGCTTGCCTTGGAGTAATAGGTGAGCATTTCTCGCTTTAGCATTTTGCATTGTATGTTGGTGTTGCAATATCAAGCATATTCCATGAGGCTAAGTGCTTAAATGATATACTTGTTTGGATGCGGTGGATGAAGGCCTTTTTACTTAAGTTGGAATAATTTGATTAAATGTAAATACGAGCTCACTTTTTCAAGTGACATGTATTCAAAACACTTTTTTCAAAACAAACATAAAATCAATGCATTCCAAATTTTGTGAATTGGTCTATACTTATGTGCATCACCTAGTAAAATTAGCCTAATAACCGGAACAAGAGCATATAACATAAATAAAAATCACATCATGATTAGTAGAGGCCGATCTTTGATCGGGTGCGTAGAGTGCTCAATTAATGACCTTCCCCTCTTATACCTATGTTCTGAAGCCATGACATTTTGGTGATAACGGGCTAATGGCCTTTTTGGCATGAGTTACAAGTTTCCTAAATTTTCCAAAAATATTTAAGTGGCGACTCTAAAATCTGGCAATGCAGTCCATTTTTGGCATTTTTGATTAAAACTTAATTTTCTAAAAAGGTTTTCCACATTTGGACTCTTTTGTGTTTCTTCGTTTCACATTGCAGTTGTGAAACCAGATTCAGAACCATGGGAGTTTGAACTGTAGGGCTAATCGTATCTGAAAGGAGCACAAAAAGCAAGCTACATCCAACAATCTCCCAATTTCATGAAACCTTATTTTTTTTCAAAATCACGTTTGAGTAAAAGAAAGCACCATGTCAACATATCTCAACACCAATACAAAATCATCACTTGTTTTAAAAACTCATTTGAAAATCTCTCTTTTACATTTCAAGTCTAAACCCCAAGTTTATGCTAAAACACCAAATCCATAGATCTTTTGAAATAACAAATAAGTAAGGTAAAAATCATACCCAATGACTGCCAAATATCACTACAACAAAAATAGTCTTTAGAGAAGAAAACTAATAACGAAATTTTTTTTGGTCACGAAATACGTATCTTTTAATGACGAAAATCATATTTCGTCTCCAAATGTACCATTTTTGGAGACAAAAATAAAATTTCGTTACCAATCTAAATCATAATAAAAAAATTAGGTGACGAAATTATTTTTCGTCATTATTTATATTTGTTGTCACCAAATATTTTCCTGCTAATATTTTCGGAGGGTGCCAAAATTTTGAGACTTTTGGTTAAAAAAAAATTGGTCACCAATTATAAAATTATTAATGACGAATATATTTTTGTCACCAATAATTTTTAATATTTTAATATCATTTAGTGACAAAACTATTTTTGTGGCCAATATTTTTACCTTGGGTGAAGAAATAATTTAGTCACTAAATATTTTAGGGGGGAAATAAAAATGTTTTGGTGCAATTGGTTCTTCTTCTCAAACACACAGAATAATTTCTCGATTCAAACCTATTTCGCACACACACACACCTGTTATACTTATTCACACATAGACTTCCCTCACCGCCGCTGCTACCATTGCATCAACCCACTGTCGCTGCTACCATTTCATTGACTCACCGCCGATAGCCCTCACCGGCGCCGTTGGTTTCTCCTTCCCTTGCTGCCGATCGTTAGCCCCTCCTTTCCTCACCGCCGCTGCTGTGCCGATCGGAGAACACCACCGTTGTTACTCTCTCTCTCTCTCTCTCTCTCTCTCTCTCTCTCTCTCTCTCTCTGATGTATTTGTCTGATGTATATGCTCTGCATACATATGAAATATGCTCTATATACATATAAAATATGCTCTGTATAATGCTCTATATACATATAAAGTATATATATATAACTTCAGCAGCCGATTACACCACTTCTTAATTTTTTCTTTTTCGGTTGATCCCTACCTTTCATGCCTCAGTTTCCCTCTCACTGGTTGCAGATTTTTTTACATATAAAATATATATATATATATATATATATACAACCTGTTATTTTTCTATTGTTACTTCTTTTTCCATACAACTATTCTTCAATCCCAGTCAGCATTTTGACTTCAATTTCAATCCCATCTGCTGCATATATATAGGCTGCATATTTTAGGCCTTTTGACAGTGGCAGCTCATTACATGTATTAGAGGCCATGCCTCTTTGGTCTCTGTAGTAGTTGTAGTAGTAATGTTATGTTTAGGTAGTATCAAGTATGCTCTTGCACTAGCTAGTATGTTTTTAGTAGTGTTTGATGTTGCCTTTTTTATCAACTATGAATGGTTTGAACCATTTTGCATAATTCTTGTGACTGGTGTTTGATGTTTATTTTATACCCACATTGCTTGCGAAGTACTTGTATTGAAAATCAAAATGTGTTGCAATGTCAAATATTATTAAAGATGAAGTGAAGTCGTATGTCTAACACCAAATGGTTTGAAGCAAGATTGTAGAACTCAATTCAACAAGTGGTAACATAATTATATAATTATGGTTTAAATTGTGGGATCGCCATAATGAGGAAGGGAATTACATAATCATGGTTGAAATCATGGGATCGTCACCATGAGGAAGGGATTATTCATCATGAGGAAGGGATTATTCATGTACACGCCCCTCTAAAGATAAGTCCACATAATTTAATGTCAAATGCCATAAAAGAAATATTTTGCCCTAATTAATTTTAGGTAAGATGGCTTTGTATGAAGATAGGCATATTAGTCATACTCTTAATCATCACTCATAAAAGGAGGATATATATCATATGGAAATTATGTCATTTGTAAATTTGATTATAAGAAATAACATAACTCAATACTATAAGGATCGTAACTTAAAAACAAAAAAAGAAGTTATAATTAAATATCACATGAGATATAACTAAGAACTTTTGTTGGAATGTTATGTTTAGAAGTGGCTGTCATTTTTGGTTTTGTTTTTGTGGGATTTCTGTTCTGGTTAGAAGGGGCCTAGGTTAGTAGGTGCAACATCAGTAGCCTTCAGTGTGGGAGTTCTGCTACTGGATTATTTTGGTGTTATAATGGTGGAGTATTTTGCTTTTGTATTGCAGTAGGAATGGTGTTAGAATGGTGGCATTAGAATGTTAAATCAATAATGACCATTTTTGTTAGTTTTTATTCCTTACTTGCATATAACATTAGAACTTGTATAAGAATCTTCATTAAAGATCTGGACATATATTTGGTGAAGTTGTTATTGAATTTTTCAATTTAATTTGTTCATAAATACACAAGTCTACATTATACTATATTGTTCCTAATATTTCATTTGTGATCAAACATGGACAAAAGTTGGATTGCCCTAGATAGGATGGCTGATGGAAGGATGAGTAAACCATATAATGATGGGGTCAAGTTATTTCTTCAATTTGCAATGGGGGTTATAGACCAGAATGGTAATCTGTTGTGCCCATGTATAAAGTGTGTGAATGTTTATAGACAAAATCTTCAAAATGTGAAAATTCATTTGCTCCAATATGGGATTATGCAAACTTACACTGTATGGCACCAGCGTGGGGAACCCCGTGTTTCAAACGAGGCTTACCAGGATGATGAGATGCGACTTGATGGTGATGAAATTGTAGGTGGTATTGAAGCCTTAGTGGAAGATCGAATAAGAGGGGAATCAACTGATACAACCCAAGGGGAGGAAGTGAGAACTTTTGATCAATTGTTGACTGATGCCAAGCGTGAACTATTCCCAAATTTTACAAATTATACTTTGTTGAAGTTTGTGATTGAGGTGCTTAATATGAAGGTAACAAATCATTGGAGCAATAAGTAAGTTGATATGATGCTAGAGTTTTTAAGTAGACTTTTACCGAAAGAAAATTTGGTTCCAAAGTTAACTTATGAAGCTAAGAAAATACTACGTGACTTGGGCTTGTCATATGAGCTCATTCATGCTTGCATAAATGATTGTGTATTATTTTGGAAGGAGAATGCAACACTAGATAAATGTCTGACTTGTAAGACATCTAGATACAAGATCAATCATGGAAGGGGTAAGAAGATCCCTCATAAAGTATTGCGGCACTTTCCTTTGACACCAAGGTTGAAAAGATTGTACATGTCAAGGAAGAGGGCTGAGGACATGAGATGGTACAAAGACAAACGAGTGGACGACGAGATATTGAGGCATCCCGCTGACAATGATGAGTGGAAGGAATTTGATGCACAACATCCCAAGTTTGCCTTGGAACCTTGAAATGTGAGGCTAGGGTTGGCCGTTGATGGTTTAACTCTTTTGGGAACATGAACAACTCTTATAGTTTGTGGCCTGTCATACTCATTCCATATAACTTGCCACCTTTGTTGGTTATGAAGGATCCATTTTTTTTTTGATGTCATTACTTATTCCTAGAGAATCTCAACCAGGGACTGATATTGACGTCTACATGCGACCATTGGTGGATGAGTTGAATGATTTATGGACAAATGGTGCATTGACTTACGATGCCTCCACCAATGAGACTTTTCGAATGCATGCAACTTTGTTGTGGACAATACATGATTGGCTTGCATTTGGTGACATATCTGGGTGGAGAACAAAGGGTCATTATTCTTGTTACACTTGCAATGATGAACCATATTTTGAATCTCTGAGAAGTAAAACAGGGTACATTAACCATCGATGTTACTTGCTTGAGGACCACCCAGAAAGGCGAAAGAGTAGGGCTTACAATGGTAAGATTGAGAAACGGAAGAGATCTTTGGAGTTGCCGGCGGAAAAGATACAAGACCAGTTGGACAACGTGATAAGTGTCATATATGGAAAGCATCCAAGTAATAGAAAAAGGCCCCGTCAAGCACCTAATTGGACAAAGGTAAGCATCTTGTATGAGTTACCCTATTGGAAGATGCGAAAACTTCGACACAACATTGATGTCATGCATGTGGAGAAAAATTTTAGTGAAAATGTTTTCGGAACTATGTTAGGCATTGATGAAAAGAACAAGGACACAGACAAGGCACGGTTAGACTTGGAAGATATGGGTATAAGGAAAGAGCTATGGCTAACACAACGACCTGATGGATTTTATGTCAAGCCTCGAGCAATCTTTTCATTAACACCTGCAAAGAGGAAGGGTTTCTTTGAATTTTTAAAAACTGTCAAGTATTCAAATGAGTATGCGGAAAACATATCCAAATCAGTGAATGCAAGAAATGGTAGACTAACAGGCCTAAAAAGCCACGACTGCCATGTACTAATACAAAGAATTCTTCCCATTGGAATGCGTGGTTACGTGGATAAAGAAATTAGCACAACACTTTTTGAGTTAGGCAATTTCTTCCAAGACCTATGCTCTTGGACACTAAGGCGGAGTGAACTGGAGAAATTAAAGGAACGTATAATACACATTTTATGCAAGCTTGAAAAGATCTTTCCTCCAACCTTCTTCGGTGTGATGATCCACTGGGCTGTTCATTTGCCTCGTGAGGCTATTTTTGGAGGACCCGTACAATATCGATGGATGTACCCAATTGAAAGGTATTTTTTACACTTATACTTGTAAATGAGATTTACGTAAGTGTGTTGCATATGTAATTATACTCCTAATTCATTCTCTCTTGAAGGTTTCTTGGACCATTAAAAAAATATGTGACCAACTAAGCTCGACCAGAAGGTTTAATTGCCGAGGTTTACATTGTCAAAGAGTGCATTACTTTTTGTTCAATGTATGTTGATGCAATTGAAACCGTGCATAATCGACCAGAACGGAATGAAGATCACGGTGAACGTCAACAAGGGTTGACAGTATTCACAGAAACTGCACGTCCAATTGGTCTAATCACACGAGATGCTGAAATGTCTCAAGAAATTCGTGATATTGCTCATTGGTTTGTGTTGTACAATAGCCCAAAGATTGAAAAGTATTTGGAGTATGTGTTTCATTGAATTATATTTATGCTTAGCTTTTTTATTAGTGGAACTACGTAGTAATCACTTCTTTTTTTTTCGAGTAGGGAACACAAAAATCTATTACAAACTCAAGCTAGACATGACATAACCCACATACAACGACAAGAATTTCCCAAGTGGCTCAAAGAGAGGGTAAAACATTTATAATTTTTCGACATTTACAACTTCAACAAAATTAAAGTTTTATAAAATGTCGTCATTCATAAATTATTTACTTATTGCTTGTTACATGTAATTGTAGATAAATAGATTGAGAATGGAAGAGTCATTAGAGGCAACTGATGAATTGTGGTCATTAGCAAATGGTCCTAATTTGCTAGTGAAAGAGTACTCAGGTTGCATAATCAATAGTAGCCGGTTCCATACTCGAGATCTAGACAACCGTCGTACGAGTCAGAATAGTGGTGTGCTTACACACGGGATCATGAAGGAAAATTGCATGACTTCTACGGTCACTTGTGCAAGGTTTTGGAATTTGACTACATATGTGGTAAAAAGGTTGTTTTGTTCCAGTGTGAATGGTACAACACCGGTAACACTGGTAGAAACAGAACAATACGATTTGATACATATTGCACAAGCATTGACGTCACAAGTCGGTGGTACCAATCTGACCCATTTATCCTACCTAGTCAAGCTAAGCAAGTCTTCTATCTGAATGATGCCAAATTGGGTGAACCTTGGAATGTCGTACAAAGGGTGCAACATAGGGGTGTCTTTGATGTTCCAGACACTAGTGATGGAGAATTGTTGGATCCTTTAGAAAATAATGATGTGTTCCAACAAGAAAACATTACTGATGTTGTTCCAATTGACATTGACCCAATTGTTCGATACTATAGGGAAGATGTTGAATTTAATGTTATTTCGGAAGTAGGGTCATCAGATGCGATAATGGAAGAGAATTGAGATGATGAAGGAGATGAAGAACGTAACATTCCTGATGTTGATATGGATCCTGATATGGATTATGATATGTAATTTTTAGTATATCACTTTATTTTTGAACAGATGTTATTAATTAATGTAATTTTTATTTTATATGATTATGTTACTTTCTTTTTCTTCTTTTATGTAACGGTGCATGATGACATTGTCTATATTTTTCAATTAAAGTTGAATTATGTTATATAGTTGTAGAAAATGGTTCGAGGCAAAAAACAATGGTTGAAACCAGGTGATTTGAGAACTAAGAAGGTAACAGAATACGAGAAACAAAGAAATAAGCAAATCAAGGAGAACTGTGAGGTAATGAACAATCTTGGAGTGAAGAATATTACAAATTCTTTAGGAAGTGCGGTTCATCCCAAATGTGCAACTGCAAGGGAAAAGGGAATTAGGGTTGAGATAGATGATGATGTTGAGTATAACCCTTCAGAGAGTGAGGATGACAATGATGATGAGACATTGGGTTCCTTTGACCGCGAGGTATTATACACATTATTTTATATTTGTGTGTGAACATGTCTTTTACTTTTTACATTTCTTCTTCATATATCTTACACATCATATCTTTTTTAAAATATATTTTAACTGTTTTAAATATCGTTTTCACTATTTGATTATGTTCTTTCAGGAACAACAGATGGCACTAGGACTCCATTTACGGTCTCATTCAAGGCCATTAACTCCCACCGTAGAGGAAATGATGGATCCCCCAAGTGAGGAGGTCGGTACCCAACCCTTACCACGTCATAATGGGCAACCTGAGGACGAGGTGACTGCATCTACCATCGTTGGTAAGTTTGCAAAGTTGTTTTTAAGGTTTAACTTGCATTTGTTTACTTACTAACTCAATTAATATTATATCCTTATAACATCACATGACAGACGTGGTCGTGGCCCAACACGCGGCATACAGGCCCATCGCATTGTCGAGAAGGATGGGAAGATGTTAGTTCCTATACCTGAACAGTTTCGTGCACCAGTAGGAGACAATGCCTCCAAGCTAGTCTCCAAGATTGGTATAGAGGTTCGAATGCAGTTACCAGACCTGAGCGTTCGTAGGTGGAAGAAGGTGAATGTTGCTAATAAGGAGCCAATGATCCAACGCTTAGTGGTAATTATTGACAAACTCTTTTCATGTTTAGGCTCTGTTTCTTTGTAATTTTTTTTTTTTTCATTTTGTAGGATCAATTTGATCTACAAGGCAATCAGACTGATGTAGCAAAGGCTTTAGACACACAGTTTGGTCGACGATTGAGTGGTTTCACCTATAAGTTGCACAAACAATACAAGCAACTTAAGGATGCAAGAGGGGAGGATTACGCGAGAAGCCACCCACCTGCAAGAGTTACTCTCAATCAGTGGACATCTCTAATTGACAAGTGGAATAGTAAAAAATTCAAGGAAAAATGTTTTATATATGTTAATTGTCAAAATTAAGTTTTTTCTTACTAATATTATCTTTTCTTGTTTGTATTGGTGTTTCAATTGTGTAGGAACAATCACTAGCTAATGTGAATAATAGGATGCAAATGAAAACAAAACATCGATGTGGATCAAAATCAATCCCGGTCAGGGTACACAGCTCTGTGTGTTCTACTAATTTATTTTATTGGATTCGTAGGCTTTGTTATTTAAATCATTGGATTAACATTGAAAAACAAATGAAGTAGATAATTGCAAATGGCAAAGTGCCCGATTTAGCAGAATTTTACAAGTCCATCCACTACAATTCAAACACACATGAATGGATTTCATCAGAGAGCCAAGTTAATTATGTGTGTACAAGGCAATGCCTTTCAATTTTGATAATATTATTTAGTTTACTATGTAGGGTAGAGTAACTAATACTTGTTTGATTTATTTCAAATTAATAGGACAACATGATACAGACGCAAGGAGAACACCTCTCGCAGACTAGTGCGATCCCTTTGACCCCAGAGGAGTTGTCAGTCAAGGTGCCTCAGCCAAGGCCAGGTTATGTGAAAGGACTCGGTATGAGGCCTTCTTATTCTGTGAATACAACTGTTGCACCTGCTGAAAATAGTGACTATGTTCAACGCCTCGAGCTGCAAATAGCACAACAAAATGAACAAATTGCAAGGTTTGAAAAGTTAGAGAAGATACAAAGTATCATCGAGTGTTTGAGGCAGAAAGGTATCACGAGAAATTTCGAGAGTGAGAAAAGTTAAGATTCTGATGGACAAGCTTCTTGGTTAGTATATTATGTTTCTATATTAATTTAGTAGAAATTTCTTCTTCAACTAAGATAGTGAACTATGCATGTAAAAGCCCGAGAAACATCACAAACACTGAAATATGCACATAGCTCCCAATTAGGAAACTACTTCAAAATTTGCACTATTCCAACATGTAGGCATGAAACTAAGTCGAAAACTATTCCAATATGTAAGCTTGAAAAGTGGCCATCGGAGGCCAAAATCGTGCAACAGCCACGAGACGCCCAGGGAATACCTCAAACACCTCGCGAGAGACCAATGTAAGTTGTGAAAACTTACGGAACTAGCACGGGACTCCCGGTTTGAAAACCAAGTCCAAAAAGGCACTTTTTCACACTTAACTATGAAAATAGGCCACCGAAGGCCAAAATCGTGCAACAGCCACGAGACGGCCCGGGGAACACCTCAAACACCTCAAGAGAGACCAATGCGAGTTGTGGAAACTTACGGAACTAGCACGGGACTCCCGATTTGAAAACTAAGTCCAAAAAATTCACTTTCTCACACTTAAGCTTGAAAATAGACCTTCGGAATCCAAAATCGTGCAACAACCACAAGATGGCCTGGGGAAAACCTCAAACACCTCGGGCGAGACCAATGTGAGTTATGGAAACTTACGGAACTAGCACGGGACTCCCGGTTTGAAAACTAAGTCCAAAAATGCACTTTCTCACACTTAAGCTTGAAAATAGGCCATCGGGGGCCAAAATCGTGCAACAACCACGGGACGGCCTGGGGAACACCTCAAACACGTCGGGAGGGACCAATGTGAGTTGTGGAAACTTACAGAACTAGCACGGGACTCCCGGTTTGAAAACTAAGTCCAAAAAGGCACTTTTCCACACTTATGCTTGAAAATAGGTCACCGGATGCCAAAATCGTGCAACAGCCACGAGACGGCTTGGGGAACACCTCAAACACCTCAGGAGGGACCAATGTGAGTTGTGAAAACTTACAGAACTAGCACGGGCCTCCCGATTTGAAAACTAATTCCAAAAAGGCACTTTTTCACACTTCGGAAGGGACCAATGTGAGTTGTGGAAACTTACGAAACTAGCTCGGGACTTTCGGTTTGAAAACTAAGTCCAACAATGAACTTTTTCACACTTAAGCTTGAAAATTGGCCACTGGGAGCCAAAATCGTGCAACAGTCACGGGACGGCTCGAGGAACACCTTAAACACCTCGGGAGGGACCAATGTGAGTTGTGGAAACTTACAGAACTAGCATGGGACTCCCGATTTGAAAACTAAGTCCAAAAATACACTTTTCCACACTAAAGCTTGAAAATAGGCCGCCGGATGCCAAAATCATGCAACAACCACGATACGGGCTGGGGAACACCTCAAACACCTCAGGAGGGACCAATATGAGTTGTGGAAACTTACAGAACAAGCACGGGCCTCCCGGTTTGAAAACTAAGTCCAACAAGGCACTTTTTCACACTTCAAAAGGGACCAATGTGAGTTGTGGAAACTTACGAAACTAGCTCGGGACTTTCGGTTTGAAAACTAAGTCCAACAATGCACTTTTTCACACTTAAGCTTGAAAATTGGCCACCGGGGGCCAAAATCGTGCAACAGCCACGGGACGGCTCGGGGAACACCTTAAACACCTCGGGAGGGACCAATGTGAGTTGTGGAAACTTACAGAACTAGCACGGGACTCCCAGTTTGAAAACTAAGTCCAAAAAGGCACTTTTCCACACTAAATCTTGAAAATAGGCCGCCGGATGCCAAAATCATGCAACAACCATGAGACGGGCTGGGGAACACCTCAAACACCTCGGGAGGGACCAATGTGAGTTATGAAAACTTACGGAACTAGCACGGGACTCCCGGATTGAAAACTAAGTCCAAAAATGCACTTTCTCACACTTAAGATTGAAAATAGGCCATCGGGGGCCAAAATCGTGCAACAGCCAGAAGATGGCCTAGGAAACACCTCAAACACCTCGGGAGGGACCAATGTGAGTTGTGGAAACTTACAGAACTAGCACGGCACTCCAGTTTGAAAACTAAGTCCAAAAAGCACTTTTTCACACTTAAGCTTAAAAATAGGCCACCGAATGCCAAAATCGTGGAACAGCCATGGGGCGGCCTGGGGAACACCTCAAACACCTTGGGAGAGACCAATGTGAGTTATGGAAACTTACGAAACTACCACGGGACTGCCGGTTTGAAAACAAATTCCAAAAATTCACTTTTCCACACTTAAGCTTCAAAATAGGCCATTGGGGGCCAAAATCGTGCAACAGCCATGGGACGGCCCGGGGAAAACCTCAAACCTTGTAACACCCTCAAAATAATACATAAAACCCATCACGTTAAACATGCATCGATATAAAAGAAACCAACTATTTCTATTCATCAGAGTAATCCTTACAACTGTCTTACATGTTAACAACAAAAGCAAATGCCCTATGGGCTTACAGCTTTCCAAGTTAACACTTGGTTACAAAAAGAAAGAGTACTAACTCATTACATATTAAGCCCTTGGCTTGAATTTACGTGTAATACATCAAAATAAACAAAAAGAGTCTTCAACTCTCATCATCTTCCAAGCTAAGTCCTTGGAGGTGGCATACTACCTGTACCTGAAAATAATGTCCCATAAAGGGTGAGCCAACGCCTAGTAGAGATATGCTAAACACAGTATGAGCAATGACTAAGACATTAGCAATTGATAAATGTTCAATTTCCATAAATCAATTCATAACCCATTTCCATTTCATGACCACCATGTTCATATTTCATTTCAATTTCCCTTTCTTATCAATTTCACAATTTACATCAACGGCCCAGAACATGGCCAACCATTTCTATGAGACAATGACTCATATTAGACATTTCCCATTTTTCAATAGATAATCATATTAGTTGTATCAACATCTCAACAGATAAGCATACAAGCTGTATCCACATTTCAACAGATATGCATATTAGCTATATCAACACTTCCAACGATAAGCATATGAGCTATATCAATACATTATTTGACAAGCATATGAGCTGTATCAATGGAGTCCATCCCCTATCTCCTCCCAAACAACATCCGGTTTAGAGGTCCATCCCCTATCTTCCCCTAAACCGTGGAGTACATCCCCTATCTCCTCCCTCACACACAACGTATATACACAAAGGTCATATACACAATCAATCAATACATAACGTTAATGTATTCTATCAACCGTCATATTCTATGACATATCCAATTGATTAGTTTTAGTTTGCCTAATCATCATGCATTGTCTACAACAATCAAAACTACCCTCCACCGGTAGCCCAAGCAATTATTTCTAAACAGATAATAAAAGCTCCAACAGATAAAATATCAATGTTTTCAAAAGTGAGCGATTAACAAATCTGATTCCACTATTCAACCATATAATGAGGTAATTTCATTATTTCCTACTCAATTCCATATAACCACCATTTTCTCGAATTAATCATATCAATTAATTTATACAACCAATTAGGGTTTTCTACCCCATTTCCCAATATTGACCCAATGGTCTATATTTCAACAACCAACATCAATAACACCACTTTGAAACTCAAAATACATATTATGAGCCCAAAATCACAAAACCCTCTTTAACACATTTTGAAACCCTAAGTCCCAAAATTTTCCCCACTACAACACTTTATCAAAACAACCAAAAATCTAGGTCAAAGACCATAAGAGTGAGTAGGAATTCCTACCTTAAAAGTTGACACCCAACGAAGAAGATGATAAAAACGAAGTTGCTCCAAATCACAAGTTACTCGAATCAAAAGATAGCCCTCGACGATCAACAACCTTTTTGTAAAGGCCAAAGGTGAGGAAACAACTCTGACTAGATCAATACCTAGAGGGAAGGCAAGGTTCTAGAGAGAGAAGCTCTCAAATGGCTTTTTCGAAAAAGTAACAGAGAGAAAGAATGAGAAAAAGTGATTTAAAACTGCCCCACAGCCAACTAATATGCGGCATTCCCGCTCGAGCGGAGAACACAACGCTCGAGCGTCAAGAACAAAAACTAGGTACGCTGGAGCGCAAGAAAACCCGCTCGAGTGCCAAGACACAAGAATAAAGCACATCCGCTCGAGCGCGAAAACCAGTCCGCTCGAGCGTAGATTTTCCCCTCCCAGAACTTACATCAAAAAGTACTACCCGCTCGAGCGCCAAAGTACCCGCTCGAGTACCACCGCTCGAGCGCAAAGAAACCCGCTTGAGCGTAAAAATCACACCTGCAGAAGTTCTGCAGGACAAGAAAAACTAGGAGCCTGCAATCTCCGCTCGAACGCAAGAACACCCGCTCGAGTGGACCTCCTAAAAACTGGGCAACAAAGAATTGAAACCAAAGCCTAACCAACCTGTAACAACTCTGCCCAATACATCCTAAAACCCGAACAAATGGAATTAAAAGATGACAACAGGGTGGATACAACTACCAACTCCACGGAACAAAGTCTGGAATACAACAGAACAGTAAAGGGACAACCGGGATCACTATAAACCTCGCGAGGGACCAACGTGAGTTGTGGAAACTTACGGAACTAGCACGGGACTCCCGGTTTGAAAACTAAGTCCAAAAAGGCACTTTTTCACACTTAAGCTTGAAAATAGGCCACTGGAGGCCAAAACCGTGCAACAGCCATGAGACGGCTCGGGGAACACCTCAAACACCTCTGGAGAGACCTATTTCAGTTGTGAAAACTTACGGAACTAGCACGGGACTCCCGATTTGAAAACTAAATCCAAAAATGCACTTTCTCACACTTTAGCTTGAAAATAGACCTTCGGCGGCCAAAATCGTGCAACAACCACGAGGTGGCCCAAGAACACCTCAAACACCTCGAGAGGGACCAATGTGAGTTATGGAACTTACGGAACTAGCACGGGACTCCCGATTTGAAAACTAAGTCCAAAAATGCACTTTTTCACACTTAAGCTTGAAAATAGGCCACCAGAGGCCAAAGTCATGCAACAGCCACGAGACGGACGGGGGAACACCTCAAACACCTCAGGTAGGACCAATGTGAGTTATTGAAACTTACAAAACTAGCACAGGACTTCCAGTTTGAAAACTAAGTCCAAACAGGCACTTTTTCACACTTAAGATTGAGAATAGGCCGCCGGATGCCAAAATCGTGTAACAGCCACGAGACGGGCTGGTAAATACCTCAAACATCTCGAGAGGGACTAATGTGAGTTGTGAAAACTTACGGAACTAGCACGGGACTCCCGGTTTGAAAACTAGGTCCAAAAATACACTTTCTCACACTTAAGCTTGAAAATAGGCCACCGGGGCCCAAAATCGTGCAACAGCCACGAGACGGCCCAGGAAACACCTCAGACTCCTCGGAAGGGACCAATATGAGTTATGAAAACTTACAGAACTAGCACGGGACTCCCGGTTTGAAAACTAGGCCCAAAAATACACTTTTTCACACTTAAGCTTAAAAATAGGCCACCGGATGCCAAAATCATGCAACTGCCTTGGGACGGCCTGGGAACACCTCAAACACCTTGGGAGAGACCAATGTGAGTTGTGGAAACTTACGGAACTAGCACGGGACTCCCGGTTTGAAAACTAAGTCCAAAAATTCACTTTTCCATACTTAAGCTTCAAAATAGGCCACTGGGGGCCAAAATCGTGCAACATCCACGGGACGGCCCGTGGAACTCCTCAAACCTCGTGTGGGACCAATGTTAGTTGTGAAAACTTAAGGAACTAGCACGGGACTCCCGATTTGAAAACTAAGTCCAAAAAGGCACTTTTTCACACTTAAGCTTGAAAATAGGCCACTGGAGGCCAAAACTGCGCAACAGCCACGAGACGGGTCGGGGAACACCTCAAACACCTCGGGAGAGACCAATGTCAGTTGTGAAAACTTACGGAACTAGCACGGGACTCCCGGTTTGAAAACTAAGTCCAAAAATGCACTTTCTCACACTTTAGCTTGAAAATAGACCGTCGGGGGCCAAAATCGTGCAACAGCCACATGACGGCCCGGGAACACCTCAAACATCTCAGGAGGGACCAATGTGAGTTGTGGAAACTTACGGAACTAGCACAGGACTCCTGGTTTGAAAACTAAGTCCAAAAATGCACTTTCTCACACTTTAGCTTGAAAATAGACCTTCGGGGGCTAAAATCATGCAACAGCCACAAGACGGCCCGAGAACACCTCCAAGACCTCGGGAGGGACCAATGTGAGTTATGAAAACTTACGGAACTAGCACGGGACTCCCGGTTTGAAAACTAAGTCCAAAAACACACTTTTTCACACTTAAGCTTGAAAATAGGCCATCGGAGGCCAAAATCGTGCAACAGCCACGAGACGACCCGGGGAATACAACAAACACCTCGAGATGGGCCAATGTGAGTTGTGGAAACTTACGGAACTAGCATGGGACTCCCGGTTTGGAAACTATGTCCAAAAAGACACTTTTTCACACTTAAGCTTGAAAATAGACCTTTGCGGGCCAAAATTGTGCAACAGCCACGGAACGACCCGAGAAACACCTCAAACACCTCGGGAGGGACCAATGTGAGTTTTGGAAACTTACAAAACTAGCACGGGACTCCCGGTTTGAAAACTAAGTCCAAAAATGTACTTTTTCTGCACTTAAGCTTTAAAACAGGCCACCGGGGGCCAAAATCATGCAATAGTCACGGGACGGCCCGGGGAACACCTCAAACACGTCGGGTGGGACCAATGTAAGTTGTAGAAACTTACGGAACTTACACCAGACTCCCGATTTGAAAACTAATTCAAAAAATGCATGTTACATTGTATATTTTATGAATAAGATAATAATCGTCTAACTTGCATTTTTTTTTTTTTTTGCATTTTTTTTTTCCAGATTCGAGATTTGATATGGACATGTTTGGTAATTTGGAGGGCAGATGGTATCTTATTTTGCGTTTTTGTTCATATTACCTTACATGTATTTTGGTTGCGTTGTAAATTTTCTATTTTTGTTGATATTACAAGGCATGTTGGGTAATCCACCCTTGATATTTTATTTTTGTTGATATTAGTAGACATGTTTTTTGTTTGATATTAGGAGATGTGTTTGCTAATCCGCATGTGGTTGATATTATATTTTTGTGGATATTAGTAGACGTTTTTTGTGGATATGAGGAGACATGTTTATAATCCGCATGCCGTTCATATTGTATTTTTGTGGATAGTGCTGAAATTCGATTGTGATGTTTATGAAAATGAACAGATTTTTGCCTTGATTTGTAATAGATATTTTATTGAATAGGTTATTGAAATGCGCAGGGAATTGTTACTGAAAAGAAAAAATTTCGGAAGAAAATAGTACCCCATTTTCAAAATTTTTAATTTTTATTAGTGACGAAATAAAAAATGTTGCTATTAGTTTTCAAAAAACATGACGAATAATTTTGTCACTAATGATACAATGCCAAACAAATAATTTCGTCACATTTGTTGAATATTTCATCACTAAATTGAAATATTTGGTGACAAAATGTTTTTTGTCATTGAAGAATTTTCTTTTCTGCTCTTTTTAGTGACGAATTTTTTTGTCACCTTAATGCATATCGTTGGTGAGGAAAACTTTCGTCACTAAAATCTATTTGGTAACGAAATATGTCATTGCAAAAAACAATTAAAATAAAATATTATTTAGTTTTGGCTACGAAATTGATGTTATAGAAGACGAAAAATTCAACATTCAGAGACGAAACATTTTGTTGCCAAAAATCAAAAATAGGCGACGAAACTATTTTTCGTCACCAAGTACTTTCAACGACGACGTATAGGCCACGAATGTGGTGACAAATTATTTTCGTCGCAGATCACTTTAGTGACAAAAATTTGATGTTTGGAGACAAATTCAGTCTGTCACCAAAGGCCTTTTTTGTTGTAGTGTATGAACAATAAAATAGGTCACAAGTATGCTACCAAACTCATTTGAGTTTATAAAATAGACCATACCTTTTGAAGTGAAGAGGAGAACTTGAAGAAAAACCAAAGTCGATAAAACCGTGAAACTCTTGGATCAAAAGAAAGCCCTTGATGAGATCTACAACCTTTCTCAAAGGACTAAAGTGAAAAGATGCCTCCACGTAAGTAGATCTAGAGATCTAAGTGAAAAATGTGAGTTTCTAAGAGAGAGAGAGAGAGAGAGAGAGAGAGAGAGAGAGAGAAAAAGTGAATGAAAAAATTGTGTTTGGGGCCTATTTATAGTGGTAGAATAATAGCCCTAAAGTCAAAGAAAAGAATAAGTCAAACCCCCAAAACTAGAGCCCCAAAACCGAACCAAATATCCAAAATTTTACTCACAGGGGTCGACCCTTCTGACAGATGTGTCGACCCTCAGGAAGAAAAGCTAAGACACTAATGTGTGCAGAGGACAAGGGTCGACCCTTGGAACTAGTGGTGTCGACCCTTTATTTTAGAATGCACCCAAAACAAAACAACAAGGGAATGGTCGACCCCTAGAGCCCCTGGTGTCGACCCTAAAAACTAGCGAAGACACCAAGAGTAAGGCAACAAAGTGGTGTCAACCCCCATAAAGGCAAGTGTTGACCCCAGAACAAGTTTCCTAAGTTTCCAAAGAACTTTCCAATGTAAACAAGTGTGAACAAATAATCCCAACAAGTTTAAATCGAATCGTACTCCTCCAAAACCAAAATACAACAGCTCCAAAGACTCCCAAAACAAAAATAAAGGAATTAAATACACTCTCCAATAGTTTAAAGGACACAAGTGCTACAAATTAACACAAGTCAAGCTTTCTCACCCAAACTGCTTTAGTATGAACAACGTTGTGAGAATTGCAGTTCTTGGGCTATGTCTTGACGTTATGGTTCCCTTCCTCTTCAATGGGAGCCCGTCTCAACTCTTATTCCTAGGTATCGGCAGACACAACATCTCTTCATGTTTGGTCTGAAACAAATCAAAACAATGAGGTCTAATTTGACCCTTAACTTTATTACAACTAATGAAATGTCTTCTATCCCATGAGGTATTAGAATTTCTTCTACCTCTATGGAACTCATAACAATAAGGGCGAATATGACCATACATACCACAATGATGACAAATAAAAATAGGGTGTACCTTTTTTTCCTTGACCTAAGCAACTCTAGGAAGATTGAGAAGTCCATCCTCATGTTAAATTGTTTGCTCTTTCTTTCCTTGATTTCTAGAATCATGAGATATAGATGCCCTTCATTTTTGCTCTTTGTCATCACAAAAGCCAGTGCCACTCTTGTCATAACACATTTGTTGAGACCCAATGATATTGTCCAAAGTCTTTAATCCTTTGTTCCAAAGACCAATGGTAGCCATATCACAATTAAGTTCTTCCTCTTTCTTGATGACTAGCTCTTCCAAGCCAACTTGAGACATCTTAAGAGTTTCAATCTTTTCTTCATATGTTGCATAGATTGCTGTAGCTCATTCTTCTTCCAAGTCTAGAGTTTTGCACAAAGAGCTTGTTGATCACTAGAAATCTTGATGGCTTCATTCTTAGCCTCGAAAATCTCATCCTTAGTTTGACATTCTCACTTTCAACCGCTTTTAGTTTGATAGTGAATTTGTCATTCAATTTAGATCAGTTAAAACATTCTTATACAACTTTTCATAAGCTTGCTGAAGCTCTTCATCATCACTTCCCAAGGATTCAACATTAGTGACATTTTTAACCGGCCTCTTCAGATACTCCATTGGTTCTTCAATTTTGGAAACCGCCATGAAAGTAAGAAATTATTCATTCCCCTCTTCGCCTTAAGTCTCGTTGTCACTTTCATTCTTATCAGACTCTGATTCATCATGTCAAGTGATAGCCAAAGCATTTTTCTTTCTTAGATGATTAGGCCTTTCTTGAGCAAAGTGGCCAAAACCTTGGCATTCATAGTATTGGACTCTTTGAGAATTCCCTTGTATTTTTCCTTTCTTCTTCTCAGTTGTAGAATCAATTTTGAGTTCATCATTGCCTTTGGATTTATGAGTTGATTCCAAAAGATTAGGCTTCTTTTTCAGAAAAGACTTTTTAAATTGTTTTACAAAAACATTCGTAATCTTGGAATCAAACTCACAATCCTTATCAGAATCCTTTCCAACTTTATAAGCACTGCTAAAAGCAAGTTCATCTTTTTGTTTCTTTTTGAAATTCATATAAGCCATATAGGTTTGGAGATTTTCAACCAAATGATCCAACTTGAGGTTGTTAATATCTTAAGCTTCCTCAACAGCTGTAACTTTTGTTGAAATCGATTGGGCAAGGACGTCAAATTTTTTTCCATAACCTTAGATTTCGGTATTTTTTTTACCTATATTGAAGCTGGAATTTACAAAATCACTCAACTTCACATAAAATTTATCAAAGGTCTCACTCTTTTTTATAGAAAGGTTTTCAAAATTAGAAGTGAGCATTTGAAGTTTTAAGCATTTAGCAAAAAGAGTGCCTTCATGAATAGTTTGTAAGCTATCCCAAGCCTTTTTTGCAACTTCACAATTACAAATACGATTAAACTCTTCATGTGTGATGGCACAAAAGAAAGAATTGATAGCTTTACTATTCCAGTTACTATTTTGGTAATCAGTTGTGTCCCATTGATCAATTGGTTTGGGGAATGTTACACTATCAGTGGTAATAGTTGGTTCGGTCCACCCACACATGATGGATTGTCAAACTTTTTCATCAATAGATTTCAAAAATGCTCTTATCTGAGCTTTCCAAAAAGAATAATTAGATGCGTCAAGTAGGGGTGGTCGAATTGTAGAATTCCCCTCACGAATTGAATACATTATCACAAATCAAATAAGATCTCGCTACAATAGTTTTAAAAAACAAAGATTGAGCGACTCACTCTGATACCAATTGAAAAATCTAAAACATTTTGAGATATTATTTGTGATTATATATCAATTTTTAAACAATAAATAACAATCACAATCAAACAATCAAAGATCAATTGACACAACGATTTAACGTGAAAAAATCACAATTAGGGTGCCTTCAATCGTGATAAAAAAAAAACCACGTGCAAAAGCCACAAAATAATCCACTAAGAAGACAAAAGGAAAATTCACACCCAAATTAAGCTGACCCTGATGTGCCTCTTCCGCCACCGTCTTCACCTCAGAATTATTTTGCCCAATGTTGAATGCACAACATTGATGTCAAATGCACGACGATGAGCCACTCCGAAATCCACCAAAGTTTCAGGCCAAAGTTCCCAAGAATCCACCGAAGAACAACTCTCTCTTTTGTGAACGAACCAATAAGAACAACCCTTGATATTTTACAATTTGAAGTTTGTTGATCAATCAATCACCTTCTATACACCAAGAAAACTCATATAAAATAGCCTCTAATAGAAACCATGTTTTCTTTTCTTTCTCTCAAAGATTTTGGACGGCTTTAACCCTAAAAATAGCAAACTGAGCACATTATAGTAAACTGAATCGCGAAGACCGCTTGAGCGCACATTTCACCATTTGAGGGGTGTGACTAAAGGCGGTATGAAACATATAGGTTGACTACTCAAGCACAACATTCACTGCTCAAGTGGTAAAATTTGTTTCCCAGAAGTTCAGACGCTTTGCAAAAATACTAGATGATCATTTTCTCAGCTCGAGCACACAAATGACAGCTCGATCCTGTACATAGTTAGCGAAGTGGCAAACATGAAAGCCTCAAGATCACAAACTCCTGCATAGGCACAAGTTGGGTTGGGTTCATATCTAAGCACTCATATCCTGACTAAAACATAAGAGCAAATAAAATTACAACTGAAAGGAATTTTTTCAAACATGATTGGCAATTACAAATACTTAACAATAGGGTTATCTAAGAGAGATTGAGAGAGTAGTGATGGGAAAAAATAGAGATCTAAGGGTTGAGGGAAAAAATATCGTGGGCACTGGGTGAGTAAGGGCTCAACTACCCATTAAGCATGGGTTTGGATAGTGGTGTGGGTTTTGAGTGTTTTGGCCATCTCATATTTATTCTCTATTTTATTCATAGTGAAAGCTCTATCACCCGCGGATGTAGGCAATTTAGGTCGAACCATGTAAATTTGTGTATGATTGTTCTTTCTCTTTGATATGTGTGTGGGTGTGCTTTTATTTGCTTTGGTGGGATGTGGTATAAATCCCATCAAGTAGTATCAAAGCTTATGGTTACCGATCGTAGGTACAGTTGGTAGAGGGTGTTGTTACTACACACGGAGGACTCGCATAGCAGATAAAGAAATCCCAGTAGTATAGAAAAAAAAAAATCAAAATTTGATAAAGACAGGATGGTGGAGACTTTGATTAATTGGAACACAGTGCATCATTGAGGGTTTGATTTCGTGGCTTTGGCTTATCAATGGATTATGATCATGTGTGACAAAAAGAATAAAATCAATGGCTTAAAATATTTATATTATACCGGTGTGAATAGATGATACAAAAATTCAAGGCGATGGCCATCTCCAAGGTTTTCAAGCACTGCAAATTCATCGGTATAGTCCAAATTTTTAGATTCTAAATAGGTTTAACGCGGTTGGATAGATTCAGCGGTGATCTAGGTGATAAGGTTTGACTGTGGGTGGTCAAGGTTGATCTAGGAGTAATTTAATTCAATCAACTAAGAAGTCCAGTCATTGTGAGGACAATCAGACGGTGCTTTCTGATTGGGCATCATCATTGGAACCTTGTATAGGATTGTAGAGTATGTTGTGACAAGAAGGGAGCTACTATCAAGCATCAGGTGAGTAGTATGAGTTGTGGGTTAATGTTGGTGAGCAACAGTTGCAAAGATATTTGGTGGCCACCAAGAGGGAGACAACAGGTTACCGGATGTTCACATAAGGAAGCTTTAGGCATAGAACGTGAGGCGGTTTCACGACAAGATGGTGTACACTAAGGAAGGATGCGAATCTCTTTTCTATGAAGGTTTTGGTTTGTGGCAGTGGAGACACTATAGGGAGGTGCGGTAGAACTCATTAGCTCAAGCATCAAGACAAAGAAAGCCACAAAGGACTTGTTTGAGCACTATTGCGTAAGGTGCAAATAACATGGGCACCTGGTTCAAGGGGGTGCAACATCTTCTTGGTGAAAGTGAAGTGTGTTATGCAAACCAGCGCATCTTGGTTGGAGGGCGCTCATAACATTTACCCCATATGGATGGAGGGAGTGATTGTAAGGATTAGTCCACCTATGTGATGAAAGTATGTCTCATATAGTTATTAGGTTGGTTTATACATATATTTGGATTGGGATAATAGAGTTTGAAATATGTTAGTAAACCTAATATGTGTAGGATTTTGGCTACCTAATTGTATGGAACTAAGATTCTCATAGGTAGACTATTATAAATAGTCATGTGGAGTATACAGTTTCTTTGAGACAGATTGAGAGAGCAGTTAGGGGATAAAATAGAGATGTAAGGGGTAAGAGAAAAAATATCATGCGCACCGGGGTGAGCAAGCACTCAATTATTCTTCAGCATGGATTCAGATAGTGGTATGGGTTTTGAGTGTTTTGGTCATCTCAAATATATTCTCTATTTTAGTTATAGTGGAAGTGCTCTCTCATATGGATGTAGACAGTTTGGACCAAACCATGTAAATCTATGTGTGATTATTTTCTTCTCTTTGGTGTGTGCGTGGGTGTGCTTTCATTTGCGTTGGTGGGATGTAGTACAAATCCCATCAATATACACACCTTATTACATATTTTTGTGGTAAATGTCATTTTTTTAGTAAGAGTTAAGACAATTTGTGGTTCAAAATAAAATTATGTTTTTTGTGGTAGTGTTACGTATTCTTGTCGTAATGTTACATATCTTTTTATCCAAATATCTTTTAACCACAAAATAAATCAAAATACCACAAGATACGTAACATTATCACAAAATTGAGTAACTTATTATCGTAATGTCTACCAGAAAAATATATAACTAAAGGTTTATACCATAGGATTTTCTCTTTTTATTGATATATTTTTAATACAACATATCCACCAACTAATAATATTACATCAATTAATTTATTCAATTCATTTTAATACTTTATTTTTTATGAAATTAAAGACATTAAAGTTTTTTTTTGAAAAATTAATGTTTTTGATTTTTATTTTTTATAGGGGAACTTACTAATAAGTCTCATGTACAAAGTTCAAAACCCAGCTAATCCCAAAACAAAATACTTGCACCAATTAGTCCAATACATTTTTAATTGTTACCAAAAAATCCTTTTTTTTCTTTTTAATTTACAGACACTGTTCACATCTTACTACCGTCAGACTTTCGTCAAACGGTCGCCGGAGACTCATCGGAATGTTCAGCATCGCCGGAGACTCGTCGGAATGTTTAAAACATGTTATGAAACTGTAAAATTTTACAGTTCTAAAAAATGTTATAAAACTGTAAAATTTTACAGTTTTAAACCATGATTCATTCCAGCACCAAAAAAAAAATTTGAAACTGCAAAATTTTACAGTTTTCACCGCCTGTAACTAAAACTCGAAAATTACTTGTTCAGAATTCGAAAATTTTCTCATTACAAATCTGTGTGATATCTGTACAAATCTGAGTCATTACAGATCTATTTCAATGATATTATAGATCTATTTCATCATCAACAACAACAACCATAGATCAACAACTATCCCAAAAAAAAATCTGTAAATAGAGAGAGAAAGAGAGAGAAATTGACAAAGATATATACACAAATCTGTTCAATCTAAGCACAGATCTGAGGATGAGCGTCTTCTTGTTCTTGTTCTTCATCGCCTTCTTGTTTGACTTTAGGACTGAGATTAGGGTTAGAGGAGGAGGCGTAAAGAGGGAAGCAAAAAGCAGAGAGAGAGGGGAAAAGACTTTTGGGTGTACTTAAAAAGTTATGGGATTAAATGGTGTCCACATGTTCCATATGGGACCTATGGGTAATTTCCCCTTTTTTATAATAAGTTGCCACACCCGCGCCCATGTTATTTGTATGTTTGATTTGTATTTAAACATTAATATTCATTAACCAATCAATAACAAAAATTAATAAAATTATGAAAAACTAGTAATACCTACTTGATTATAAAGTCTAAATGAGTATGGGCCCAATTTAAAAGTGTTTTGTAATTGAAGTTCTTAAAAAGTTGTGTTTGTTTGGGGGATTTAGGGAGAGAGTTTGAAATGGAAATGGAAAAAGTGTGTGAAACTAAATAAAATATAGATATATTTTATTCTCATTTCACTTCTCTTTTCTCTTTTCTTTGCCAAATCCATTTCCAAATCTCCTAACCAAACACAACATATTCTTTGCCAAATCCATTTCCAAATCTCCTAACCAAACATAACATAAGTTTATAAATTTTGAAAGTATATACTATCGTTTTTTCTTTCGAATTAACCATTAGCTCCATCAGTTTTAAGTCGTTACTTAACCCAGCACAAAGAAACAAAGAAAATAGTGACGATCATTCAAAACAAGAATGAGCATTTGAAAGCATTGTGAAGTAGGGACTACATTTGTACAGTATATATATAAGAATCAACATAAGGTTGATTTTTGAAAACAAAATTTGTCCTCACCCCGATTCCTTTACCGCATGATTCGCACTAACCTACCATTACAAACCTTGTATAATTTGGTGGAAGAATAGTATTAGGAACACAGGTATTAAATACAGAGAATGAGATACATATATCTCATATTAGATGAGATACTTTCAATTTGTTGAAATTCATTAAAGTTTACAATTTCCATATGCTTTCAATTTGTTGAAATTCATTAAACTTTACAATTTCTTGTTTGTATTCTTTAGTCACTGTGAGCTCTTCTTTACCATAAAAATAAAAATAAAAAATAAAAAATAAAAAAAATCGCTGTATTTCGCTGTATCTAGTTAAGGTGATCAAATATTGATAGTCACTTAATCAGATCATATTTCTATCACAATTTATTTTGAAAATTATGCACCCTATTGACGAAAATGTGATCTAATAAAATGTCTATCGATATCCAATCAACGTGATTTTTTTAAGGGATAATGTACTCGATGAGCTTTATAGATTTAACGGTTTGGATTATAAAGATGGGCCTAGATCAAAGCCCACAACAACTGAATAGTGCCCTCCAATCTAATAACAGATTGGAGAATAGTTAATTCATTTAGAAAATTACAAATACTTCCTTGCCAGAGCTTTTTTTTATTTAACAGAATTAATTGAAAAAATAAAATTTCTAACTGTTCACTTATACAATAATAAAATTATTTAGATTATTAATTGAAATAAAATTTTAACATTATCAAAAAATGTTAATTAAATTGATAATTTATTAATAAAATGGCCTATTTGTTATGAAATTAAAAACCTTAGGGGCATAATGTAATTTCCAAACACTATAAGGAATAATTTATATTTTAAGTAAATCTCAAGAGTGAGTTTATAATTTATCCTAATTTATATTATTTTATAATTTTATGTATTCATACATATATTATATATTTGTACATAAATTATTATAAATCATATTATTAAAAGTTTTTATAAATACTAAATAAATAATAACAATAAAAAATTACGGAGGTGGCGGACAAAGCCCCCGTCGCCTCCATTCTTTCCTTTCTTTTATATATTATTTATTTGTTTGTTTTGCTTTGCAGAGGTTGGCATAAATCACCCACTCCACTTGATTTGATGATGAATCGGCACATGGAGGATGACATTGCATTATTGACGCATTGGGATATTTTAAAAGTTTGGTGATAATAATTGAAGTATTTAGTAGAATTGATTGGTAAGTGTTCATTTTTTTATTTATTTTTATTTTTTAACCTCTAATTCTTTGACTTTTCTTGGGTTCACATGTAAGGTTGATTTTTAAAAACAAAATTTGTCCTCACCTCGATTCCTTTACCGCATGATTCACACTAACCTACCATTACAAACCTTGTCTAATTTGGTGGAAGAATAGTGTTAGGAACACAGGTATCAAATACACAGAATATGGAATACATATATCTAACATGAGATGAGATACTTTCAATCTGTTGAAATTCATTAAAGATTACAATTTCTTGTTTGTCTTCTTTACTTACTGTGAGCTCTTCTTTACTAAAAAAAAAAAAAAAAAAATCGTTGTATTTAATTGGGGGGTTTGGAAAAGAAAAATAAAAAGATGTGTGAAACTAACACTCTGTTTAATTAGGAAATTTGGGAAGGAATTTTAAAAGGGAGAAAAAAAAGATATGTGAAACTAGGTGAAATATAAGTATGTTTTATTCATATTTTACTTATATTCTCGCTTTCCCTTTTCAAATTCATTTCCAAATGCCCCAACTTCAAATTCATTTCAAAAAATATAGATATATTTATTTCACATTTTACTTACGCTTTTCTTTTTTCTTTCCAAACCCCTTACTAAATCCCCAACTTAGGAAATTTAAAGTTCTACCAAGCAAAGAATTAAGAGATTTTTATTCTCTTCAACTTCACACATTCTCTTGTTTCAGAAGTTAGAAATCAGAAAATATCTCACACATGGACAACACTATGTCCTGGAACGCTGACAATCCAATCTTCCTTCCTTTGCTAAATTTTTTGCAAACACATACCAAATTGGATGACAAACTCATCCATACCAGAAAGCATTGCATGAAATCATTTGGTAACACATATTCTTATTTCTTAATAATATTCTATGTTCAAGACAATTGGCTGAATCGTGTAAAACCATTACACAGAAGTTTATTGAGATTTGATCACTATTAAAATATTACACATTTAACTCATTAATATAAACCAAACCAAACCAAACGAAGCCTTAAGTCCCATCAAATGGGGTCGGCTACATGAATCCTTCTTCTCCACGCGGCCCTATCAAAGGCCATTTCATTAGTCAAATTAAGTAGATTCATATCTCTATTTATAACGCTAGTCAACGTTAATCTAGGCCTACCCCGTCCCCTAACACTTCCATCTATCGTTACAGAATCGCATCTCTTCACTACTGCCTCTGTTGGTCTCCGTTGAATATGACCAAACCATCTCAAACGATTCTCTCTCAACTTATCTTCTATCAATGCTACTTCTACCCATTCACGAATATACTCATTCCTAAGCTTTGCCACACATCTACCTTAGCATCCTCATTTCA
>NW_021027198.1:396937-420603 GCF_004153795.1 Camellia sinensis | reverse complement strand
GCTAATGTTCGAAATCTAATGTTCGAAACATTAATCTGATGTTTGAAACATTGTAATAGGACCTTTCAGTCTATAAGAAAACTTTTAGAACTAAACAGTGTATAAGTTATTAATTTGGGATTTATTGGTGCATCCCCCTATTTTAAAACTTGGCAACTGTTTATGCACTGTTGTGTGGTTAATGAAATTTTTTATTTCGATAATTTAAATTATTTAATTAAGGTATGATGAAGATGAAGTTCGACTCTCTCTGTTATATGTTTGAAATAAAAAAATTTCATTATATATCTATTGATTATGAAATAAGAATGCACATTAATAATTATTTTAAATTGATAAAAGATCATTACACTTATTATTAAATGATGTAATAAAACATTTTCATTATAAATATGACATGGAGAGTATCATAATCGATGTAGAGATTATACCTATTTGATGCAGGGTAGAATAATGAGATGAAACTCAAGCACAAAAACTAATCATGAATTCGATCAAAGTGATGTTCTTCATTGAAAAAATGGGGTAAATTACATTGACACTTGAAGTTTGATCTAATTACATCCCATCATCTGATGTTCTAAAAATTACATTTCCATCCATATGATTAATAGTCTCATTTCACAAATTCCCTATTTATATAAAAGGTAACAATTTCTAATAAAAAAAATAGAGAAAATTATATTTTTTTAAAAAAAGTAAAGCAAAGGAAAGGGAAAAAAAAGAAAGAAAGAGAAAGTACAACAAAGTAAGAAAAGAGAAAGTGCATGAATTTAATACCTTCATTCCGTCTCAATAATTACAATGATAGAGAGGTTAGTGTAATTTTTCAACTATCAGCGAATGATATGTGTTAAATCTAAATTTTAGAAAGTGTAAGTGTAATTTATCTTTGAAAATATATTAATTGTCCAAAGCAATAAACTGCTTTGCCCTAAGGCTCAACCATTATTTATAGAAGAACAATCCTTAATTACAATAAGAAATAAGTTAAGAAAGGTAATACTTGCTAATTAAGTCTAAATTAAAGATAAGATCGGATTGGACGGTGTTGTTTGGTCCGTGCGGGTCCCGTTTTAATAATCTAAACCACTCAATGTGTAGAACTTGTCAGATACTATATGCCTGTAAACAATAATATTGATCGGATATCGATAGTTATGTGATCAAATTTGTTTTGTATATTAAAAAAAAAATGGACGGTGAACAAATTAACGGTTGACAAAAAATTAATTTGATCGCATAACTATTGATATCCAATTAACGTGATTTTTTACAGGCATGTGAATTATCAAAACGGGACCTGTAATGAGCCCCCATAGGCTGAACAACACCGTCCAATACTAGAGGTAAGCTACTCCCTTTTAAAAAAAAGAGAATTGAAGGCCCAAACACTAAAATTTGATCGAAATCCATAGTACACCTTGCTGAGTGATGGGTATTCATCGTAACATTATTTTCCATATCTCGAGCATTGAAGGCCCAGACATTGCTTTGATCAACCAATATAAAAATAAAACTATTATCCTCACTAAAAATATAAATATATTATTGTTTGTTGAGGCCTCCTATGTGTCTGTCTCATTTGATGTGGAATATAGGTTTTCTGTGCTGTAAGGGGCCAGAAAAACGATGAATCATGCTGCACTATGTACATTAAGTAGTAAATATTGCTTATCTATCTATCCATATATATGTTTTTTGTTTTTTATTTTTTTGTGTACTTTTCTTCATTCCATACGTTGCGTGTATCAAAGATGACTATCTCAGAGAGAGAACTGAGCTTCTGTGTTTTTCTGTCCAGGTAATTTTCAGTGATATTTTGACGATATTTTGGTGATCACCTTTATAATTTTGAAGTGTAGATCTATCCTCTTGGAGTATAGATTTGCAATTTTAAAACATAGATCTGGATTTTTTATGTCCAAAAAAGGGTTTTTGAGAGTTTCTCTCCCGATTTCGGCATTGATTTTTGGATAGCAGCGGCAGGGACGGCATCCACGGAGACGGCGGACTTTGAGGCAGTTCTTACTTCCCAAATTCCATCCACGAGTACATCGGTGATCTTCTCTCGCTTGTTTTGCTGTTTTTTTGGCGGCGTTGTTGTTCTTTTGGTTTGGTTTCGTTTTCTTTCTTTGTTTTGTTGTACTAGTGGCCCTTTGGAGTCTTCCTTTGTACGTTGTTGTTTCGGAAAAAAAAAAAAGTTCACTTTCTGGGATGAGGAGTTGGAAAATGTGGTCGACTGTGTATATGAAGAGTTCAGTGTGTTTGAAAAGATTAAGCTTTGCTTTTCACTTGAAAAGATTAAGCTTTGCTTTGCACCTCTCACATTGTCTGCACCCGAGTGTCCATTAATCCTTCCCCTTGATTTTCTTAATTCAAATATTATTTGTGGTTTTCTTCAAAAATCATCCTTCAATACCAAATTTGCTGGTTCCTATATCAAGGCCATGGGCAGTACCTCCCAACCAAGGCCACTTGACAACCACCACAAAGCTGCCGGCGCCACCACCACCAACAACCATCACGTTGGAGCTCCTGTGCTTTCTAAGATGATTCGCCAAGACCTTATCATGATGAAAGAGGCCATGGCAGAGGTTCAGAAGAAGACTGACCATATTAATGTGCAAATCAACCAGGTCTGTGAGAGATTTGAAGTGCTCGAAACAAGAGGAGGGAATGAGACTCAGAGAGAGCTTGGCGAATTGAAAAATGACGTCAAGAAGTTGAAATCCCAGATCCCCTCAAAGCTTATTAAAGTCAATCCTGCTGATTCCCAACCACGTCGAAATCCATGGCTTGACGGATCCATTAACCACAACAGCAACCAAGACAATATAAACAAGGCCTATTACGAAAACATGTTGCACAGTTTGCACAAGGACGCAAAGTTTGATCACATCGCCGCACTTCAACAATGCAAGGTATCTGTCCTTGGCCTCCCATTAACATTAAGGAATTGCTTGTTGTGTTTCTTGAGATTTCCAGAAATGGCTAGTATAAAGAAGTTTCTTATTTACTGGTGGATTGGAGAGGGATTTTTACCCCCAAACCCAGAGGACCAAAAAACAAAATCTGAAATTGCGTTGGGGAAGACGGAAGAGGATTTTGGCAATGAGATATTGGGTGAGCTTATTGCAAAGGACTTCATCGAGCCTATCTACAAAAATTGCAGCTTGGTTACGAATAGCTACAGAATGCTGCCTTTCATTCATTCTGCTTTAACCATTATGGCCGAGAGGTTTGGGTTTAGTCCAGTTTATACTCTGGGTTCAGATACTCCGACTTTTGCTCAATATAATGAGTACAAATGCTTGCTCAATGTTGGTGCAGCTATTATTGATGGCGGGCCTAAACTATTTTCGAAGATGAATCATTTCAAAATTCTTTACTTGGGAAGGTGGCAGAGATCAGTCACGCATCACATTGAGGTTGCAGATGCTAAAATACTCCATGGACTGAAGAAAATGAATCAGTTGAGGTTTCTTAGCCTTCGTGGAATTTCGTTGATTACAGAGCTTCCTCAGTTCATTTCACGGCTTACTAGTCTCAAGATCTTGGATCTCAAAGCCTGTCACAACCTTGAGTTGGTTCCAAATCGGATTGGTTTGCTAAAAAATTTGACACACTTGGACATGTCTGAATGTTACCTTTTAGAACACATGCCCAAGGGTATTGGTTCACTATCACAGCTCCAAGTCCTTAAGGGGTTCATCATTGGAGATTCCACGGATGAAAAATCATGTACTGTTGATGATTTGACGAAATTGACAAAGCTGAGAAAATTGAGCATATGCATGAGTATTACTACCGAATTCTCAACAAGTAAGCAGCTCGGTTTAGGAAATTTAGAAACCCTGCAAAAGTTGAAAATATCCTGGCCAAGGTACAATTTACAAGGTGAAACTGATGACACACCCAAGCAAAAACGAGAACAATCACAACCACGGTCCAAGCTGACAAGAACATTCGCATTCAAGGAATTGCATTTTGAAGATATCATGGTACTTCCTTCCTCACTGCAAAAATTGGAACTCGTGTGTTTCCCTAAAAAGATTACACTTGGGCATCTAATGTTTACCAATTTGAAGAACCTAAAGAAACTATACATTATAGGAGGGCCATTAAGTTGTCTAGGTCCATAAGAGGGTACCGCAGTTGAGATATTGAGATTGAAGTACTTGAGTGAATTTGAGATGCATTGGAGTGATCTTAGGATATTATTGCCCAACTTGATTTACGTGGAGAAAGTAGAATGTCCCCGGCTCACTAGTTTTCCATGTGATAAGAATGGTGTGTGGATGAGCAACTCGCTGTAAGAAATGGCATCACGAATTTACAATAAATTGTACAATTTCACTATATATGACAATGTCTTGTGAAATAGTTTCCTTCTCTCATGAAAGGGTAGCTACGTATTCATTTCTTGGATGAAAGTTTAGCAGGAAGCATTCGGAAATGGCTAAAGCATCATTTGTGAAGAATTCATTGCATTTTGTCTGTCATATTTATTTATTATTTTTTATTAAATAAGTGCACTTTTTGACTTTTTATGAAAAGATATGCAGAAAAGTAGAGAGGTAATGTGACCAAAAAAAAATAAAAAATAAAAAGATAAAAAAGTGTATTTGGTGTGATCTAATCAGTACTGTTTGACTTATTTTCACATCGCCAATCTAAGTTACCTAACTTTTCTTAATATAATGTAAAAGCTTCTCTATTTATTACTAATTGATTTTAAGTTGGATACTTTAAAATGATATTAAAGCTGAGTCTTGGGTGGCTTCTCACCTCTTGATGTACAACGGTCAATCTCTCGGTTAGATCTTTCAATCACCTCCACGTGCCATCGAGTTGCACTTAATCTCGCATTGCCAATCTAAGTCACCTAAGCTTCCTTAGTATAATGTAAGGGTCTCTTTACTATTGTCAATTGGTTTTAAGGAAAGGAAAAAAGGCAGAACATGAGTGTTGCAATGGGTAAATATTGAATATAATTGTCATAATATGTGACTCTATCATTAAATAATGAAAAATCTTATTGTTGTAACGAGGATTACTTAGTCAAAATGTCATTACAAATTATCATTTGGTAAAAAGTTAAAATGCCAAAGTCCATTTTGTTTATTCTAAACAACATCGAAATCCATGGCTTGACAGATCCATTACCCACAACAGCAACCAACACAATATCAATAAGGTCAGCGACGACAACATATTGCATAGCTTGCACAAGGACCCAAAGTTTGAGCACACCACCATATTTCAACGATTCAAGGTATCTTTCCTTGGCCTTCCATTTACATAAACGATTTGTTTGTTTTGTTTCTTGAGGTTTCCAGAAATGGTTATTGGAAAATTTTGCTTCAATTCTTCAGTTGGTGGTCTTCAGATCTTCAAAACTTGGCGATGATCTTGTCTATGTAAAACAGAAAATGAATGCTTATTGTGAAGGACTGGTGGATTGGAAATGGATTTTTACCCCTAAACCCAGAGGACCAAAAAATAAAAGAAGAAATTGCTTTCGGGAAGACGGAAGAGGATTTTGGCAATGAGATATTGGGTGAGCTTATTGCAAAGGACTTCATCGAGCCTATCTACAAAAATTGCGGCTTGGTTACCAACAGCTACAGAATGCTGCCTTCCATTCGTTCCGCTTTAATGATTATGGCTGAGAGGTTTGGGTTTAGTTCAGTTTATATTCTAGGTCCTGATACTCTTGCTCAATATAATGAATACCAATGCTTGCTTAGTGTTGGTGCAACTATTATTGGTGGTGGGCCTACACTATTTTCGAAGATGAATAATTTCAAAATTCTTTACTTGAGAAGGTGGCAGAGATCAGTCACGCATCACATTGAAGTTGCAAACGCTAAAATACTCCATCGACTGACGAATGTGAATTAGTTGAGGTTTCTTAGCCTTCGAGGAATTTCGTTGATTACACAACTTTCTCAATTTATTTCACGGCTTACTAGTCTCAAGATCTTGGATCTCAAAGCCTGTCACAACCTTGAGGTGGTTCCAAATGGGATTGGTTTGCTAAAAAATTTGACTCAATTTGACATGTTTGAATGTTACCTTTTAGAACACATTCTCAATGGTATTTGTTCACTATCACAACTCGTAGTCCTCAAGGGGTTCATCATTGGACATTCCACAGACAAAAAGTCATGTACAATTGATGATTTGACAAAATTGACAAAGCTGAGAAAATTGAGCACATGCATGAGTAGGGGTGTAAATAGTTTGGTTCAGTAGATTTTAAGAGTATATTTAGCACCGAACCAATCCTTTTGGTTTTTATGATTGATAAACCGATATAGACCGTATGCTATGGTTCAGTTGTATTGGTTTTATCGGTTTTGTCGGTTTGATGTAGAAGAGAAATTTACATAAAATTTTAAAATGTTTTATAGTAGATTATAGAATTTTACATTGAAAATAAATGAAGAAAATATATGAAAATTGCTCTATAAATGTTTTTCTCCCTAATTTTTATCACAAAAGTGTATTATATTAGTTACTTCTCATATAATGTTCAAGAAATTATAATACCAAAATATTAAATATAATATTCGGTTGGTTCGATTTGTATCGGTATAAAAAGTTTCAAAACCAAAATAAACCGTATGTTATGAAAAACAGACTAAAAACTAAAATTTCGGTTGGTTTCGATCGGTCAGCTCGGTTTTATCGATTTTTCTTACATCCCTATGCACGAGTACTATATAATTCTCTGTTAGAGAGTAAACTTGAGGTCTCCAGAAGCTACTTGAAGATGGTAGAAGGAGATGAAACATCAATGAAGCTTCAAGAAAGCTTATACCAAGTCGGAAGCTTAGAAGGTAAGAAATGGAATTCAAATTATAGTTACACACATAGTTGATACACGGGTTTAGAAACCTATAAATAGATGACGATATGTTGTTATAGAAATCAATTAGAAATTATCAGAACCCATACGAAGTTTGAGAGATAGAGAGAGGTGGGAGATAAAAACCCACAAAATTGTATTTGTTATTCTGAGAAATCAAATCATTCAACAGTGAAAAATCTAAAATCCCGAAGATATTGATTTGTGACTATGTATCAATTTTAAACAATAAATAGCAATCCCAATCAAAGAATCAAAGACAAATCAACACAACAATTTTACGTGAAAAAATCACAATTGAAGCGCCTTTAATTGTGATAAAAAAAAATACGGGCAAAAGCCACGAAACAATTCACTAAGAAGACATAAAAGAATTACATAAATGTACTCTCAATTACCTAGCGAATCCACGCTCGAATCAAACTGACCCCTATGTGCCTCTTCCAGCCCCGTCTTCACCTCGGAATTGTCTTGCCCAACGTTGAATCCACAACACCGATGTCGAATCCATGACGATGAACCACTCTGAAATCCACCAAAGCTTCAGGCTCAAATTCCACGGAATCTACCGAAGAACAACTCTCTCTTTTTGACTAAAACAAAATAAACAAACCCTTCGATATAATCCACTCAAGTCATGATTAAACTCTCATAGATATCAAAGGAAATAAGCAAAGAAGCTCTAGATGAAAACCTTAGATATGTAATTAAGAACAAGAATTGAGTTGATTATAATGAATTTGAAGTTAATATGTACATGCATGTAAGAATTGACCATACTTTTGCATATTTGAATGTGAAGTATGTTGATCATGATGTATTGAAGGTTGTTTGACACATGCATGTAAGAATTTCTAGGCATTGAAGTTTAATTTCAAGCCTTGAAGCTTGTCTATGCAAGATACCAAAACATAGAATGTGTATACATAAAGTTTATCGTTTGAAATTTGTTTAATCCATGGAATTTTGAACTATGGTTGTGAGTCATCTTCAAATATATGTTTTTGGGAGTGTGCTTGCATATTTGAGTGTATTATACATGAATTGGACCTTTGGAATTGTGTTTTGGACTTCAAACAGAATTTTGGAAATTCTAGAATTCGACTTGTCCACTCGAGCGGAGAAAGTCTCGCTTGAGCGTGAAAATTTAGCTCCTAGAAGTTTTGCAAAGATTTACACGGTGTCTCAAGCAGAAAACCTTGCGCTCGAGCGAACCCCATCTTGCAAGACTCCTCGCTCAAGCATCAAAAGTCTCGCTCGAGCATAAAATTCATGCAACCAGATCTTTTACAGAGTTTTACAGGCCGCTCGAGCGACCAAAGCTGTGCTCGAGTGGATAGCCCTGTTTTAGAAATTTTGAAAAGTTATTTTATGTTCCAATTTCCGTTCTCTTTCATTTCTAAGCATTCTTAGGCATGCATTAGATATTGTAAATGAACTAAAGGAATAAGAAAAAGGCCTAAGAGAAATAATAAGTTAAGAACTGCTTGTGAACCATTGTGTTATGAAATGTGTAGGGCCAAGCACGAGGGCAAATCCATCGGCAAAACACTATGAGTAATATCATAGTAAAAATATATTCAAGTATGTTATTTTCCAACTACTATTTTTGTATAAGCACCATGGATTTGCTGATTTGAATAGTGAATGCGTATTCGATTTGCCTAATGTTTGTATACGAGTTTCCGTTTCATATGAATTGGGCCCGAGGTCGTTCGATATGAATTGGGCCTGAGGCTGTCTGATATGAATGAATTGGGCCCGAGACCGTTTGTTATCCATAATGAGAATATGAATGGGCCTAAAGCTATTTGATGTGTTTGACAAGAATTGGCCTAAGGTCGTTTGATGTGTTTGACAAGGATGTTACTTATTAGACAATTTCATTCATATAACCTCTTTACTCTGGTATTATTCACCGGGCTTTTGCTCACTCTTATTTATATGTATATAGGTGAGCAAAGAGATGTCCAACCCCAGCCTCAGTGAAGCTTGTGAGAGGAGTCCAAGTTTTTGTGGAGTCAGCCCGAACGTCTCATGCACGAGACTTTGTTTTTGTTATTTTGTTTTATCCTTTTTTTGCTATTTTGACGGATCCGTTGGATCACCTATGTATATAGACCTTTTGTTTGGCTGGCCATATGTTTGTATGATCCTGGATAAATAAGATGTTAATTTCAGTTTATGGTGTGAGTTACTATTACATGTGTGGAAAATGTTTCGGTATGCCATGTAAGCACATCTTAATGGACAATATTTTTAAGACTACTTCTATTTGGCCCCCTTTACTATTTACAATGTATGTTTGGTTTTGTCTGATGCCAGAGGTAATCTTATGATTACTGGCCGGTTATGACCTTAACTTACCGATGCGAGTTTGGGTCATGACAGGGCGATTGTTAGGATTAGTCCACCTATGTGATGAAAGTATGTCCCATACAGTTATTAGGTTAGTTTGTACATATATTTGGGTTGGGATAATAGACTTCGAAATTTGTTAGTAAATCTAATATATATAGGATTTTGGCTACTTGATTGTATGGAACTAGGATTCTCATCGGTAGACTATTATAAATAGTCATATGGACTATAGAGTTTCTCAGAGAAAGTTCGAGAGAGCAGTTAAGGGATAAAATAGAGATGTAAGGGGTGAGAGAAAAAATATCATGGGCACCGGGGTGAGCAAGCACTCAATTACCCTTGAGCATGGATTCAGGTAGTGGTGTGGGTTTTGAGTGTTTTGTCCATGTCACATATATTCTCTATTTTATTCATAATCGAAGCTCTCTCTCCTGTGGATGTAGACAGTTTGGCCCAAACCACGTAAATTTGTGTGTGATTATTTTTTTTTCTCTTTAGTGTGTGCGTGGGAGTGCTTTCGTTTGCGTTGGTGGGATGTAGTATAAATCCCATCAATATATGCATCTTATTACGTATTTTTGTGGTAAATGTCATTTTTTTAGTAAGAGTTAAGACAATTTGTGGTTCAAAATAAAATTATGTTTTTTGTGGTACTGTTGCGTATTCTTGTCATAATGTTACATATCTTTTTATCCAATTATTTTCTAACCACAAAATATATAATAATACTATAAAATACGTAACATTATTACAAAATTGCGTAACTTATTGTGATAATGTCTACAAGAAAAATATATAACTAAGCGTTTATACCATAGAATTTTCTCTTTTTATTGATATATTTATAATACAACATATCCGACAACTAATAATATTACATCAATTAATTTATTCATTTCATTTTAATACATTTTTTTTATTAAATTAAAGACATTAAAGTTTTTTTTTTAAAATTAATGTTTTTGATTTTTAATTTTTATAATAAGTTGCCACACCTCTCCAAAAGCCAAATTCTTCTCGTGGTTAGCATGGAAAGGAAGACTGAAAACTAAAGAACTGCTACACAGGTTTGGAATTTTGGAGTGTGTTGATGGTCTGAATTGTATTTTTTGTCATGAGGCAACTGAATCAGTTGATCATATCTTGCTTCATTGCCCTTTTATTTGGCAAATATGGTCTGCTATTGCTTCTTGGTGGGGTTTTCAGTGGGCTATGCCCAGTTCAATTGAAGGTCTGTTAATGTGGTGGATGGGATGGAAGTTTAAAAAGAAAGTTAATCAGGTTTGGAGGGCTTTACCAGCAGCAGTATTATGGTCTGTATGGAGGTATAGGAACGAATGTGTTTTCCATGCTGTTCATCCCAATTTTCATGACCTGTGTGAGTGCATTAAGGTGAGAGTGGCTATGTGGCTGAGATCTCATATAAGTGGTGCTTCATTCTCAGTGTATGATGTTGTTTTCAACTTTCAACAGGTCCGGAGTTGTCTTGGGTCTTCATGAGTTGAAGGCGGAGGAGCTGCTTTTTTTTGCTGATATGTATATTGGCTGCTGTTTGCTGCTGTTGTGTCTTGTTTATGCTGGTTTTTTGCTCTGTTCTGCTGTTTGTTATTATTGGTGGAGTGGCTGCTGGTCGTTTTTTGGCGTTGATTGTTCTGCTTTGGTGTTGATTTTGCAGATTATTCAGAGTTGTTGATGTTGTCTGCTGCTTCTACTGCTTGTGTTTCTGTTTTGCTGGGGTTTTTTTGCTCTGCTCGATTGGTTTTGCTGCTGCAAGTGGGCAGTTCCTTCTTTGTTTGTTGTGGATGTTTTTGGTTGCTGTTGGTGATGGTTGCTGGGTAGAGTTTCATAGGCCAAAGGGGTGTTTGGTTGGTGGTTGATCCAAAAGATGGTAGATTGGGGTTTTGTTTCATTGGGGTTTTTTTTCTTGTTGGGTTTGGTTTCTCACCAACCTTTCGGGTCGAGCTTGCAGATGATTGGGCTCTCTACTTGGTGCCAACCTAATTGGGATTGGGTAGTTTGCTTTGATGCTTTGCGGCTTTCCCTTTTTATTGATGTTTTTGCATATGTAATGTATGTGTTGTCATCAATAAATCTTTCTTTTTGCTAATAAAAAAAAAATAAGTTGCCACATCCACACCCATGTTATTTGTATGTTTGATTTTTATTTAAACATTAATATTCATTAACCAATCAGTTACAAAAATTAATAAAATTATGAAAAACTAGGAATACCTACTTGATTATAAGTCTAAATGAGTTTGGTCCCTATTTAAAAGTGTTTTGTAATTGAAGTTCTTAAGTTTATAAATTTTGAAAGTATATACTTTCGTTTTTTCTTTCGAATTAACCTTTGGCTCCATCAGTTTTAAGTCGTTACTTACCCCAACACAAAGAAACAAACAAAATGGCGACGATCATTCAAAACAAGAACGAGCATTTGAAGCATTGTGAAGTAGGGACTACATTTGCCGATAAAAAAAAAAGGTAGGGACTACATTTGCATAGTATATACATAAGAGTTTTTTTTTTTTTATAATTATTTTTTTTCTTTGAACCTCTAATTATTTGGCTTTTCTTCGGTTCACATGTAAGGTTGATTTTTCAAAACAAAATTTGTCCTCACCTCGATTCCTTTACCGCATATGATTCACACTAACCTACCATTACAAACCTTGTCTAATTTGGTGGAAGAATAGTATTAGGAACACACGTATCAAATACAGAGAATGGGATACATATATCTAACATGAGATGAGATACTTTCAATCTGCTGAAATTCATTAAAGATTACAATTTCTTGTTTGTATTCTTTACTCACTGTGAGCTCTTCTTTACTAAAAAAAAAAAAAAAATCGTTCTATTTGGTTGGAAGATTTGGAAAAAAAAAGTGAAAAGATGTGTGAAACTAACATGCTATTTAGTTAGGAAATTTGGGAAGGAATTTTAAAAAGGAAAAAAAAAAGATATGTGAAACTAGGTAAAATATAAGTATATTTTATTCACATTTCACCTATATTTTCTCTTTTCTTTTTCAAATTCATTTCCAAATGCCCCAACTTCAAATTCATTTCAAAAAATATAGGTATATTTATTTCACATTTTACTTACCTTTTTCTTTTTTCTTTCCAAACCCGTTACTAATTCCCCCAACTTAGGAAATTTGAAATTCTGGAAAGCAAAGAATTAAGAGATTTTTATTCTCTTCAACTTCACACATTCTCTTGTTTCAGAAGTTAGAAATCAGAAAATATCTCACACATGGACAACACTATGTCCTGGAACGCTGACAATCCAATCTTCCTTCCTTTGCTAAATTTTTTGCAAACACATACCAAAGTGGATGACAAACTCATCCATACCAGAAAGCATTGCATGAAATCATTTGGTAACACATATTCTTATTTCTTAATAATATTCTATGTTCAAGACAATTGGCTGAATCGTGTAAAACCATTACATAGAAGTTTATTGATATTTGATGGGAATTAAAATATTACACATTTAACTCATTAATATACATTTTATTAATCTATTTGAAAAATCTAGAAATCTCCTAGATGTTAATTTGTGATTATGTATCAATTTAAAGCAGTATATAACACTCCCAATCAAACAATTAAGACAAAAGGACACAACGATTTTACGTGAAAAAACCACAATTGGACACCTCCAACTGTGATAAAAAAACCACGGGCAACAGCCACAAAACGATCCACTAAGAAGATTTAAAGGAATTATACAGGTATACTCTCAATTACCTAGCGAATTCACGCCTAATTGAACCAACCTCTATGTGTCTCTTCCAACCTGTCTTCACCTCGGAATTGTCTTTACGATGAGCCACCCCGGAATCCACCAAAGCTTCAGGCTCGAATTCTTCAGAATCCAAACCCTCATATATCATATTCTCTCACAAGGAACTCTTGGAATAGATAACCATCAAAACCAAATCAATCAGCAAAAAGAAAAAAACAAAGAAACAGATACAGGCGGTGCAGTTTTACATCAAACTAGTTCATGAAAGCTCATGCATTGAATCAAATAAACAAGCAGAAAATAGGAACCAACAAATATAGCGCAGTCGAGTGACTTCAGGCTAGCTATTGCAATACATAAACCAATAAATCTCACAATTTCTTGATTTCAAGATGACAATACCAAACACCACCAAAAAAACCTCTATTAGATCATACAAACTTGCTTAAACCAAACCAAGACACGAACCAACAAAAAATACTTTAGAAAGCAGTCAATTGAGAACATATCTAATTGGCAAATAATATTTAAGACACAACAATGGAAACAATTCAAGCAAGAAAGAATCAAAAGACATCATTTTTATTTTTACCTCTATAGCTTTGCTTGGTGCAACTCTAATCACATTCACAAAATTGCCCCTAAACAACCCTTTCCACCCATCAGTCTTCATAATATTGTGGAACACTTCAGTAGAAGAATGCCCACTACTTCCAACCATCAAATGTGTCCTGATAGTCTCCAATGGAGCCACAGCAGTCCTTGACACCGCCCCGGCGACCGCGCCGCTTATCAACCTTCTGAGTGAGGGATTAGCAATCTTGATTTTAAGCTTCATCCCACTCTTCTTCTTCCTCAATCCTTCCTCTTCAGTCCCCTCTGGAACACCCACAATCCGAAAACCCTCCGGCGAAGACACATACTTGACATATAAATCTGTATAAGGTAGCTTGAATCCACCATTGTTGTCTCGAGAATTAGGCGAATTTGGGGAAATGCCAAAACCCATATTATTACCCACTTGGCCAACACTAGCAAACAAGCCTCCTGGGTGATAAGAACCTTCAGGGAGACTCCATTGAAGCCCCAAATCGGAGAACCCATCTCGTTTGCCTTTCAAAACTTTGAATTCACTTCTACCCATTAATCAAAATCTTGTAAATAAGCTCTGACTAGGGTTTAAAACGCACCCAAACCCATTTTTTCATGGGTTTGAGAAAAAAAAATATGGTGGAGCAAGCAAGGAATTTCAGATTTGTACCTTAAAACACACAAGATTATCCAAGAAGCACAATTACTAGTAAACACAATGTGCACAGTCTGTAGAAGATTCCTCATGTAAGAAAGTGATGCATTATGTGAAAAGCATAGATCCCATGATAAAAGTGTGTGTGTGACTCTTGGAGTTCGACAAACACTAGATTCAATCCTAGTAGTGATCTGAAAGTTGGACCTCCGACAAGAGAATCTAAGCACAACTAAGGAAAGTCAAACCACTAGGAATTAAGGGGTATTTGGTGAGTAAAGGCAGAGGCTCCCCCTCAATCAATGAATCTTTTTCTTTCTTTCTTTCTTTCTTTTGCACATTTTTTCTTTCTTTTGCATATTTTTTATTTTTCTTTTTCTATTTTTTTTTCTTTTTCTTTTGCACAATCATTGGCGGCTGACACGCTCAAGAGTATGGAAACCGAACCAGAGAAGCCTGGATATAATAAGGATGGCCTGGTTGGTGACTCTGAGGTAGCCTTTTCCTCATGGCTAGACTGCAAAGAATTAAGGGGAAAGCCGTGGAGGTGCAAAAAGATGGAAGGTGGTTAAGAGACTTAACATCACCCATGATATGCTAGTATAGGTCAATTCATCTAGAAAAGCAAAAGATACAATGCCAGAAGTCCATAGAGAAAAATAATCACTAAGGCGGAGAACGCCAAAATTTGCTAATCCAAGAGTGTGTACAGAATGAGACATACTATTCAAAAAACACACACTCCAAAATGAGTAATGACCAAAGAAAGCACACACATATAATGGATATTCTCATCAATTCCAATATGTACCAAGGACCACTCAAAAATTTCAAGCTTGCAAAACCTGATTTTCTTAATTTTTTTGGAATTTTTCTTAGATTGATAAATAGGACATTCGTTCACATTAACAAAATTACATTTCAGAAATCTTTTTTCTTTTTCTAAACAAAGCAAGACATAAAAAAAAACATGCACACATTTTTTTTTCATAAAAAAAAAAACATACAGAAACCCAAAAACTAAAACGACTAAACAAATTAACACAAGTCAAGTTTTCTCACCCAAACTGCTTTAGTATGAACGAAGTTATGAGAATGGCGGTTCTTGGGTGGTGTCTTGACGTTGTGGTTCCCTTCTTTTTCAATGGGAACCCGTCTCGACATGGTTTCCAACTTCCTATTCCTAGGTCTAGGCAAATGCAAACTCGCTCCAAGTTTGGTCTCAAGCATATCAAAATAGCAAGGTTTATTATGACCCTTAACCTCCTTACGACCAATGAAGTGTCTCCCACCCCATGAGATGTTGGAATTTCTTCCATCTCTATGAGACACTCTCCCATGCAACTTATAACAATAAGGGCGAATATGACCATGCATACCACAATGATGACAAATAAAAACAGGATGTACCTTCTTTTCTTTTACCTTACCAACTCTAGCAAGTTTGAGAAGTCCATCCTTGCGTTGAATTTTTTATCCTGCTTTTCCTTGAGTTCTTGTATCATGAGATGTGGATGCATTCTGTTTTTGCTCTTTTTTACCACCAAAGCCAATGCCACTCTTGTCAGAACAAATTTGTTGAGACCCAATGATATTGTCCAAAGTCTTTGATCCTCTGTTCCAAAGACCAATGGTAGCCATAACACACTCGAGCTCTTCCTCTTTCTTGATCATTAGTTCTTCCAAAGTAACTTGTGACATCTCGAGAGATTCAATCTTTTCTTCATCCATGGCTTGGGTTTCCTGTAGCTCATTCCTCTCTGTCTCACAAGTCAATAGTTTTGCACATAGAGCTTGTCGATTATCAGCTATCTTGATGGCATCAATCCTGCCCTTGGAAATCTCCTCCTTAAGTTTGACATTCTCACTTTCACATGCTTTGAGTTTCTTTGTGAGTTTGTCATTCAATTTGAATAAGTTAAGAGACTCCTTATATAACTTTTTATAAGCTTGCTCAAGCTCTTCATGATCACTCTCCGAGGATTCATCATCAGCGGTATTCTCAACTGACCTCTTCGAAGACTCTGTTTGTCCTTCAGTTTTGGAAGCCGCCATGAAAGCAAGGAATTGTTTATACCCCTCTTCGCCTTGATCTTCGTTGTCACTTTCATCTTCATTAGATTCTGATTCATCATCCCAAGTGATGGCGAGGGCTTTCTTCTTCTTCAAACGAGTAGGGCATTCTGAAGCAAAGTGGCCAAATCCTTGGCATTCATAGCATTGGACTCTTTCAGAGTTCCCTTGTATCTTTCCTTTCTCCTTCATTTGGCTATAGGATTAATTTTGAGGTTATCTTTGCCTTTAGATTTATGAGTATGAGTAGATTCTAAAAGATTAGGATTCTTTTTCAAAAAAAGATTTTTTTAAATTGTTTAACAAAAGCAGCCGTAATCTTGGAATCTATCTCATAATCCTCATCAGAATCCTCTCCAACTCTATGAGCACTATTAAAAGCAATATCTTTTTGTTTTCTTTTTGAAAATTCATATGGTGCCCTCATAAGTTTTAGAGATTTCCAACCAACTGATCTAACTTGAGGTTGTCAACATCTTGAGGCCTCCTCAATAGCCGTAACTTTTGGTTGGAACCGATCGGGCAAGGATCTCAAATTTTTCCCACAACTTTGAATTCTTGGTATTTTTTCACTTAAATTGAAGCTGGAATTTACAATATCACTCAACTTCGCATAAAATTCATCAAAGGTCTCACTATCTTTCATTGAAAGGTTTTCGAAACTAGATGTGAGCCTTTGAAGTTTTGAGCGTTTCACCGAAGGAGTGCCCTCATGAATAGTTTGTAAGATATCCCAAGCCTCTTTTGCGACTTCACAATTGCAAATTGACTAAACTCTTCAAGGTGTGACAGCGCAAAAGAGAGAATTGATAGCTTTACTATTTCCAGCTACTATTTGGTAATCAGTTGTGTCCCACTTATCAATTGGTTTTGGGAAAAGTTACTCCATCAACAGTAATTGTTTGGTTCGTCCACCCAATCATGACGGATTGCCAAACTTTTTCATCAATAGATTTTAAAAAAGATCTCATCCGAGCTTTCCAAAAAGATAATTGGATCCGTCAAGTAGAGGTGGTCGAACCATAGAATTTCCCTCACGAATTGTATCCATTATCACAAATCAAACAAGATCTCTTCTAAAAGAATTTTTTTAAAAAATAGAACGACCTGCTCTCATACCAATTGAAAAATCTAGAAATCCCCTAGATGTTGATTTGTGATTATGTATCAATTTAAAGCAGTATATAACACTCCCAATCAAACAATTCAAGACAAAACGACATAAGATTTTACGTGAAAAAACCACAATTGGACACCTCCAACTGTGATAAAAAAACCACGGGCAATACAGCCACAAAATAATCCACTAAGAAGATTTAAAGGAATTTAACAGGTATACTCTCAATTACCTAGCGAATCCACGCCTAATTGAACCAACCTCTATGTGTCTCTTCCAACCTGTCTTCACCTCGGAATTGTCTTTACGATGAGCCACCTCGGAATCCACCAAAACTTTAGGCTCGAATTCTTTAGAATCCACCGAAGAACAACGCTCTCTTTTTGTAGAACAAAACACAACCTTTGATGTACTCTCTTAAACCATGAGTTGAATACTTCATAAAACATTAAAGAAAACTAACAAAATTTCCGCCAGATATAAACCTTAGAATCAAAAAGAAGATCTGGAAGAATTGTGCAGTAGTCTAGTTTTGGAGAGCAAACCAACTACTTATAGAAAAACAAAAATAATCCTAGATTTGGAAGAAAACCCAATTCTCATTGAAATCCGGAAAACTGTGTTCTTCTAGCGCGGCCGCTCGGGCGTCTTCAGCAAAATATGCGTGTGATATAACAGAGGTCCGCTCGAGCTCTAGAGAACCCGCTCGAGCGCGAAATCACACGTCTCAGTACTTTTACAGGCGACCAAAACTCTGAATCAGGGATTCTCGCGCTCGAGCGGGGAAGTGTCCGCTCGAGCAGACAGGAAATTTTGAATGCATTTTTACATTTTGCTTCGGGGGCGCTGCCCCATCGACCCCGCCGTGGCGCTGCCCCGGACCCGCCAAGGGGCGCTGCCCCCTGGACCCCTGCGAGCTGACCGGGCAGCTCGATCCCCGTTTAATTAGCGAAGTGGCAATCTGAAAGCATTAACATCACAAAACTTCTCTGAAATGCAATTTTGAGTTGAATTCAATCTAAACACTCATAGACTCACTGAAATAAAAGTGCGAAAATAAATACAACTGAAAGGAGTTTTGTCAAACGAGGATTGCCAAGAAATAAAATCTAACACTATTTATGTATGTTATTTTATAATTTTATGTGATTTTAGTATTGGTCATATTTTATATATTTGTACATAAATTATTATAAATAATATTATTAAAAGTTTTAATAAATACTAAATAAATAATAACAATAAAAAATGACGGGGGTGGCGGACAAAGCCACCGTCCCCTCCATTCTTTCCTTTCTTTTATATATTATTTATTTATTTGTTTTGCTTTGCAGTTGGCATCAATCACCCACTCCACTTGATTTGATGATGAATGCACATGGAGGATGACATTGCATTATTGACGCATTGGGATATTTCAAGAGTTTTGTGATAATAATTGAAGTATTTAATCATGAATGATTGTTTAGTCTAATTGGTTGCTGAAGCTTATCTGACTGAGCAAGGATCTTCTAGAGTTTTTTTCTCTAAAGTTTCTTAGAGTGGTGCATTATGTGGTTGGATTTAATGACAAGTTACATCAATTTTTCAACATTAAATCTCAACCACACATACACCACTTTAGGAAACTTTAGAAAAAAAAATATTTTAGAGAATTCTTGGTGTATCTGACTGGTTCAGACGTCCAAGTTCATTTTTATGAAAGCAAAATATACTTTTGGACAAAAGTAGTCAATCCAATTGTACCAAACCTTGATGTACTGGATAGAATTTCATGGCCGCATGTGCTGGAAACTTGGGAAGTGAAGACGATGGCTTGAAAAGTAACAAATAAATGGTTTTCATTGTTTTGATTTGAATATAGTTGTATAACTCTCAGTTTATTTTGTGTAATAAATATTTTATTAAATAATGCTATATAATTATTTTTATTGTTATATATTAAAATTATTAATAGTCATACCTATTAACACGAGTCATGCATCGACTATAGTTCAGTGGTAGTGGTAGATTCGAAATCCTGACAAATTTCTTATTTTATTTTGTTTTTTTTCTGTTTTATTATCTTAATTAGCTTTAGTTTCAATAATTTAAAATTTTATCTTTGTAAATTATTTTAAATTATATCTTCATGGAAGCATTTCTACCAACATATACGTTTTTGACAAAAGAAGTCAATCTAATTGTATTAAACCTTGATGTACTGGATAGAATTTCATGGCCGCATGTGCTGGAGTGAAAGTGAAGGCAAGTGTCGTCACGTGCAAGATGATGAAGTTTGCTGGAAAGAAAATGGCAAAGGAAATCTGATGGATTGTGAGATGAAACAACATGGGCTCCGAATAGTAACAAATAAATAGTTTTTACTGTTTCGATTTGCATACGGTTGTAAAATTCTTCAATCATTTAGTGTAATAAATATTTTATTTAAATTATATTATATAATAATTTTTGTTGTTATGTGTCACGTCCTAAAAAAAAAATGACATAAATCAATTATTCATAAAATCCATAAACATAATATAAATATTATATTTTCATTCATCAAAGTCTTCTTTACAAAAGGATATTACATGCATTACATTTTCATAAATGTTCATTCTTGAATCTATAGCATGTTACTCTAATTGATAACAACAAATAAATGCCCTAATGGCTTACATATTTCTAAGAGATAACTTGGTTACAACAAAAGAGAATTATAAGCTCTTTACATTTAAAGCCATTGGCTTAGGAAGAAAACATATAAATATGGAAATAACAAAAAATAGAGCCTTTAGCCCCGAAACCTCCCAAGCTATGTTCTTGGAGGGGCATGATCACCTGTACCTAAAAATGATTTTCCAAATATGATGAGCCAAAACCCAGTAAAGATTGTACTAACACAATATATGAAGTTTAACTAAGACATATGCATTAAGTAAAAGTTCAACATTCAGGACCAATTTTACGTACTATCCATCCAATATTAACATCATCATTAACATTTCAATCTATTTTCATTCATTCATTTCCAATCAATTCATGAGTGTAGATCATTATTATCAAATCAACCCAAGTTGAGACTGCAACTCAATGATTCACCATTTAGTATATACACAGCATTTTAAACACTTCTATCTTTGCCATTTTACGGAATTCTTATCCGAGGGAATCGCGCCCATATACACAAGATTTCAGGACTTTCACCCTAGACACTCCAACCAACTTAATTTTAAATGGAATCCATTCCCTATCTCCTCCCAAACAATGGAGTACACTCTCATATCTCCTCCCAAACAAAGATACATATACAATGTATTTAAAGACGTTGTCATATACAATGACTAACCAAATCACATATTCAATGGTTTAATCAAACCGTCATGTTTAATGACATATATTCACATGATTAGTTTCAATTCACTTAATCCTCATGCAGTTTCTACTACAATCACAGCTATCCTCCACAATAGCCTAAAACATATATTTCTAAACAGATATTAAATCCATCAACAGATAATTTATCAAATTTTTCCATAGGTGGGTGATTTATCAAATCCAACTGCACCGTTTATTTACATAACCTCCCATTTCATATTTCTCATATCAATTCCATTATTTATTCAAAAATATAATTCAACCCAACCTAGGGTAAATTTCCCCTATTACCAAAATAACAACCCATATGCCCAAATTCCACCATTTCAACATTAGGAAACCTCATACACAAAGCCCCATAGTTATTTACAGGCTAACATAAAAACTCTATTTTAATTTAGAACCCAAACCCTAACTTTACCCAAATACACCCAAATCCCTTCACATATTCAAAATGACAAATACCTAGGTTAAACATCATAACAAGATGTAGAATATCCCTACCTCAAATGTAGAAGCTCAAAGTAGATGATAAAGAACTTCAAAAAGCTCAAAATTCAGTTTGACTTGGATCAAAGGGGAAGCTCTTGAAATGCTCCAACTCTTAACGAGGGGGCAAGGGTTGAGAGGTGCTTAAATCTTGGAGTATTTGTAGAAGAGAGGGAGTGTTTTAGAAGAGAAGGACAGCCGATCTAGGATTTTTAGTGAGAAGGAGTGCAAAAAGTGATATAAGATATCGCTGCTGCGAGCTGATATACGCGACCTTCGCTCGAGCGAAGGAGTTGTCGCTTGAGCGACCAGACACAATAGTGAACTCGCTCGAGCGCAAGAAGCGTCGCTCGAGCATAGAATGCAAAGCTTCAAGTCTACCATAGATGCACACGTACGCTCGAGCACAAGAAATCTCGCTCGAGCAAAGAAGAAATTTCACAAGACTCGCTTGAGTACAAGAAGCCTCGCTCGAGCGAAGAACTACAACCTTCCCAAAGAAGCTGCGTTGGGAAAGAAACCTAAAGACTCTCAATTCTCGTTCGAGCGAAGGAGCGCATTACACAAGGCTCGCTCGAGCACAGAAAAGCCTTGCTCGAGCGAAGAGGCAAAAATCTGGGCAACAACTATTTATACTAACTAACAACCAATATGTTCCAAACTCTGCGCCAATAAGTCCCAAAACTCAAATTCAAAGAATTAAAGGAAGGAAACAAGACATAGACAACAACATACAATCACGGAACCTGAGCCCGAAACACAATAAAGTGTAACACCCCATTTTTGACCGTCCTCAAGACTTGGACGTCACCATTGGAACACCCGGTGATCACAGTTTGTATTCGTTTGGAGTTCCCGGAGGTCTCGGCTACGGCCTTGCTCAAGATCTCCGAACTCGACTGTTTAGTGTCTGGTTTTGCAACCAAACACTTGCATTTTCCTTGGAGGGCAGGGAATGCCTTCGAGTTCTAAGAGGTTTTCTTGAGTTCTTGGGTGGTTTTGAGCTTGGAGGAGCAGCTGGTCCACCATTGTTGAAGAGGGTCTTCAAGGTAAGAATTTTGCCTTTTTTTTCCCCATTTTTGCATTGTATTTTTCCCTATCTTAGAACTGTTTTTTGTGCTTAGCGTATAACATAAAAAAAGTTTCTGTTTTTAGGCCCTCTAAATAGTTTGTTTAGAGTGTTTTGTGGTTTGGAGGAGTTTACACCCTCTTAGGCCTTGAAAGGCCTCATTTTGAGCCATTTTGAGTGAGCTTCGGGACTTTGGGTGTTTGGGCCTCCTCACACTGAAATAATGAGGATTTCAGTGGTAAGGATGGTGCCCTTGAAGTCCCATGAAGGATAGGGCCACCCCCTCTCCTTGTTGTCCTTGAAAGGGACCCTTTTTGGCCTCTTGAGGGAGCATCATGTTAGAGTGTGTATTGATCATGTTCTTGGCTATTTTCCATGCTTATTATGCCATGATATAACCTTGTTGGTGTGTTGGTTTTGGTACACCATGCATGCTTAGCATACCTATCATGTAATGGCCTTGTTATTGCCTTGATATGCCTTAGGTTGTTAGCCTTTGTTCAAGCATGTTTTAAGCTTAAGTCTTGTGAAGCTTTTTGTGCATATTTTGCCATGTTTTAGGTCTGTCCATAGTTGTTTGGGTCAGATTTGGCATGCTTTGTATAGCCTCTTTGCATTCCGGCTTGTTGGCCTTAGTATGTGAATGTATAGGATGACATTTTTGCATTGATTTGGTGATTTGGAACCATCCACCATGTCATTTCAGTCCCCTTTACATGCCTATATGTTTGCCTTGGATGCCTCTTTAATGCTTTGAAAGCTTGTGTAGCATGCTCCATGTTTTGGCATTTATGCATGCCTTTAAATTTGAGCCACTTAGATGCCATCTAGGGAGCCCCCTTTGCATGATCTAGGTCTGTCTTGAACCTATTTTAAGTCCTCTTAGCCTTGTGAGGCTTGGTTGGCTTAGCCATGGTTCAAGTCCTTTGACTTGCTTCAAGTACTTGGGCCATTCATTGCATGCTTGGTCTATTTTGTTTGCTTGGTTTGACACCATCTTAGCATGATTTTCAGAGCTTATGTTGCATGCTAATTGTCCTTGATTGCCTCTTCATAAATGCGCTTGAGAGTTGCCTCATTTGTGCCTAAGCATTGGCCCTCGAACATGTGCATGCGTGTATGTGTTTCGGTCTTTTATTTTGGGTTACTTTGGCCGCTGTTTTAGGGGCCTATTAGAGTTGCCTAAATCATGTATAGTCCATCTTTTCATCCATTTGCATTGCCACATGCTTGCTTGTATGCTTGCATAAATGTCTTGGCATGCCATGTTGCATCCTTAGCTTGTATGTCTAGGTTGCATTGCATCTTGCATGCATGC
>NW_021027198.1:376092-396912 GCF_004153795.1 Camellia sinensis | reverse complement strand
ATTTTTTCCACAACTTTGGATTCTTGTATTTTTTCACCTAAATTGAAGCTGGAATTTACAATGTCACTGAACTTCGCATAAAATTCATCAAAGGTCTCACTATCTTTCATTGAAAGGTTTTCGAAACTAGATGTGAGCCTTTGAAGTTTTGAACGTTTCACAGAAGGAGTGCCCTCATGAATAGTTTGTAAGATATCCCAAGCCTCTTTTGCGACTTCACAATTGCAAATACGACTAAACTCTTCAGGTGTGACAGCGCAAAAGAGAGAATTGATAGCTTTACTATTCCAGCTACTATTTTGGTAATCAGTTGTGTCCCACTTATCAATTGGTTTGGGGATTGTAACTCCATCAACTGTAATTGTTGGTTCAGTCCACCCATTCATGACGGATTGCCAAACTTTTTCATCAATAGATTTTAAAAAAGATCTCATCCGAGCTTTCCAAAAAGAATAATTGGATCCGTCAAGTAGAGGTGGTCGAACCATAGAATTTCCCTCACGAATTGTATCCATTATCACAAATCAAACAAGATCTCGTTCTAAAAGAATTTTTTAAAAAATAGAACGACCTGCTCTCATACCAATTGAAAAATCTAGAAATCCCCTAGATGTTGATTTGTGATTATGTATCAATTTAAAGCAGTATATAACACTCCCAATCAAACAATCAAGACAAAACGACATAATGATTTTACGTGAAAAAACCACAATTGGACACCTCCAACTGTGATAAAAAAACCACGGGCAATAGCCACAAAATAATCCACTAAGAAGATTTAAAGGAATTACACAGGTATACTCTCAATTACCTAGCGAATCCACGCCTAATTGAACCAACCTCTATGTGTCTCTTCCAACCTGTCTTCACCTCGGAATTGTCTTTACGATGAGCCACCTCGGAATCCACCAAAACTTTAGGCTCGAATTCTTTAGAATCCACCGAAGAACAACGCTCTCTTTTTGTAGAACAAAACACAACCTTTGATGTACTCTCTTTAAACCATGAGTTGAATACTCAATAAAACATTAAAGAAAACTAACAAAATTTCCCCAGATATAAACCTTAGAATCAAAAAGAAGATCTGGAAGAATTGTGCAGTAGTCTAGTTTTGGGAGCAAACCAACTACTTATAGAAAACCAAAAATAATCCTAGATTTGGAAGAAAACCCAATTCTCATTGAAATCCGGAAAACTGTGTTCGCGCGGTCCGCTCGAGCGTCTTCAGCAAAATATGCGTGTGATATAACAGAGGTCCGCTCGAGCTCTAGAGAACCCGCTCGAGCGCGAAATCACACGTCTCAGTACTTTTACAGGCGACCAAAACTGCTGGAATCAGGGATTCTCCGCTCGAGCGGGGAAGTGTCCGCTCGAGCAGACAGGAAATTTTGAATGCATTTTTACATTTTGCTTCGGGGGCGCTGCCCCATCGACCCCGCCGTGGCGCTGCCCCGGACCCGCCAAGGGGCGCTGCCCCCTGGACCCCTGCGAGCTGACCGGGCAGCTCGATCCCCGTTTTAATTAGCGAAGTGGCAATCTTGAAAGCATTAACATCACAAACTTCTCTGAAATGCACATTTTGAGTTGAATTCAAATCTAAACACTCATAGACTCACTGAAATAAAAGTGCGAAAATAAATACAACTGAAAGGAGTTTTGTCAAACAGGATTGCCAAGAATAAAATCTAACACTATTTATGTATGTTATTTTATAATTTTATGTGATTTTATGTATTGGTACATATTTTATATATTTGTACATAAATTATTATAAATAATATTATTAAAAGTTTTAATAAATACTAAATAAATAATAACAATAAAAAATGACGGAGGTGGCGGACAAAGCCACCGTCCCCTCCATTCTTTCCTTTCTTTTATATATTATTTATTTATTTGTTTTGCTTTGCAGGTTGGCATCAATCACCCACTCCACTTGATTTGATGATGAATTGGCACATGGAGGATGACATTGCATTATTGACGCATTGGGATATTTCAAGAGTTTTGTGATAATAATTGAAGTATTTAATCATGAATGATTGTTTAGTCTAATTGGTTGCTGAAGCTTATCTGACTGAGCAAGGATCTTCTAGAGTTTTTTTTCTCTAAAGTTTCTTAGAGTGGTGCATTATGTGGTTGAGATTTAATGACAAGTTACATCAATTTTTCAACATTAAATCTCAACCACACAATACACCACTTTAGGAAACTTTAGAAAAAAAATATTTTAGAGAATTCTTGGTGTATCTGACCGCATTGGGATATTTCAAGAGTTTTGTGATAATAATTGAAGTATTTAATCATGAATGATTGTTTAGTCTAATTGGTTGCTGAAGCTTATCTGACTTGGTTCAAGACGTCCAAGTTTCATTTTTTATGAAAGCAAAATATACGTTTTGGACAAAAGTAGTCAATCCAATTGTACCAAACCTTGATGTACTGGATAGAATTTCATGGCCGCATGTGCTGGAAACTTGGGAAGTGAAGACGATGGCTTAGAAAAGTAACAAATAAATGGTTTTCATTGTTTTGATTTGAATATAGTTGTATAACTCCCAGTTTATTTTGTGTAATAAATATTTTATTCAAATAATGCTATATAATTATTTTTATTGTTATATATTAAAATTATTAAACGAGTCATACCTATTAACACGAGTCATGCATCGACTATAGTTCAGTGGCAGTGGTAGATTCGAAATCCTGACAAATTTCTTATTTTATTTTGTTTCTTTTCTGTTTTATTATCTTAATTAGTTTTAGTTTCAATAATTTAAAATTTTATCTTTGTAAATTATTTTAATTATTATCTTCATGGAAGCATTTCTACCAACATATACGTTTTTGACAAAAGAAGTCAATCTAATTGTATTAAACCTTGATGTACTGGATAGAATTTCATGGCCGCATGTGCTGGAAAGTGAAAGTGAAGGCAATGTCCACGTGCAAGATGATGAAGTTTGCTGGAAAGAAATGGCAAAGGAAATCTGATGGATTGTGAGATGAAACAACATGGGCTCCGAATAGTAACAAATAAATAGTTTTTACTGTTTCGATTTGCATACGGTTGTAAAATTCTTCAATCATTTAGTGTAATAAATATTTTATTCAAATTATATTATATAATAATTTTTGTTGTTATGTGTCACGTCCTAAAAAAAATGACATAAATCAATTATTCATAAAATCTATAAACATAATATAAATATTATATTTTCATTCATCAAAGTCTTCTTTACAAAGGATATTACATGCATTACATTTTCATAAATGTTCATTCTTGAATCTATAGCATGTTACTCTAATTGATAACAACAAAATAAATGCCCTAATGGCTTACATATTTCTAAGAGATAACTTGGTTACAACAAAAGAGAATTATAAGCTCTTTACATTTAAAGCCATTGGCTTAGGAAGAAAACATATAAATATGGAAATAACAAAAATAGAGCCTTTAGCCCCGAAACCTCCCAAGCTATGTTCTTGGAGGCGGCATGTCACCTGTACCTAAAAATGATTTTCCAAATATGATGAGCCAAAACCCAGTAAAGATGTACTAACACAATATATGAAGTTTAACTAAGACATATGCATTAGATAAAAGTTCAACATTCAGGACCAATTTTACGTACTATCCATCCAATATTAACATCATCATTAACATTTCAATCTATTTTCATTCATTCATTTCCAATCAATTCATGAGTGTAGATCATTATTATCAAATCAACCCAAGTTGAGACTGCAACTCAATGATTCACCATTTAGTATATACACAGCATTTTAACACTTCTATCTTTGCCATTTTACGGAATTCTTATCCGAGGGAATCGACGCCCATATACACAAGATTTCAGGACTTTCACCCTGGACACTCCAACCAACTTAATTTTAAATGGAATCCATTCCCTATCTCCTCCCAAACAATGGAGTACATCTCATATCTCCTCCCAAACAAAGATACATATACAATGTATTTAAAGACGTTGTCATATACAATGACTAACCAAATCACATATTCAATGGTTTAATCAAACCGTCATGTTTAATGACATAATTCACATGATTAGTTTCAATTCACTTAATCCTCATGCAGTTTCTACTACAATCACAGCTATCCTCCACAATAGCCTAAAACATATATTTCTAAACAGATATTAAATCCATCAACAGATAATTTATCAAATTTTTCATAGGTGGGTGATTTATCAAATCCAACTGCACCGTTTATTTACATAACCTCCCAATTTCATATTTCTCATATCAATTCCATTATTTATTCAAAATAATAATTCAACCCAACCTAGGGTAAATTTCCCCTTATTCCAAAATAACAACCCATATGCCCAAATTCCACCATTTCAACATTAGGAAACCTCATACACAAAGCCCCATAGTTATTTTACAGGCTAACATAAAAACCTCTATTTTAATTTAGAACCCAAACCCTAACTTTACCTAAATCACACCCAAATCCCTTCACATATTCAAAATGACAAATACCTAGGTTAAACATCATAACAAGATGTAGAATATCCCTACCTCAAATGTAGAAGCTCAAAGTAGATGATAAAGAACTTCAAAAAGCTCCAAATTCAGTTTGACTTGGATCAAAGGGAAGCTCTTGAAATGCTCAAACTCTTTAACGAAGGGGCAAGGGTTGAGAGGTGCTTAAATCTTGGAGTATTTGTAGAGAGAGGGAGTGTTTTAGAGAGAAGGACAGCCGATCTAGGATTTTTAGTGAGAAGGAGTGCAAAAAGTGATATAAGATATCGCTGCTGCGAGCTGATATACGCGACCTTCGCTCGAGCGAAGGAGTTGTCGCTTGAGCGACCAGACACAATAGTGAACTCGCTCGAGCGCAAGAAGCGTCGCTCGAGCATAGAATGCAAAGCTTCAAGTCTACCATAGATGCACACGTACGCTCGAGCACAAGAAATCTCGCTCGAGCAAAGAAGAAATTTCACAAGACTCGCTTGAGTACAAGAAGCCTCGCTCGAGCGAAGAACTACACCTTCCCAAAGAAGCTGCGTTTGGGAAAGAAACCTAAAGACTCTCAATTCTCGTTCGAGCGAAGGAGCGCATTACACAAGGCTCGCTCGAGCACAAAAAGCCTTGCTCGAGCGAAGAGGCAAAAATCTGGGCAACAACTATTTATACTAACTAACAACCAATATGTTCCAAACTCGCCCAATAAGTCCCAAAACTCAAATTCAAAGAATTAAAGGAAGGAAACAAGACATAGACAACAACATACAATCACGGAACCTGAGCCCGAAACACAATAAAGGTGTAAACACCCCATTTTTGACCGTCCTCAAGACTTGGACGTCACCATTGGAACACCCGGTGATCACAAGTTTGTATTCGTTTGGAGTTCCCGGAGGTCTCGGCTACGCGCCTTGCCTCAAGATCTCCGAACTCGACTGTTTAGTGTCTGGTTTTGCACCAAACACTTGCATTTTGCCTTGGAGGGGCAGGGAATGCCTTCTGAGGTTCTAAGAGGTTGTTCTTGAGGTTCTTGGGTGGTTTTGAGCTTGGAGGAGCAGCTGGTCCACCATTGTTGAAGAGGGTCTTCAAGGGTAAGAATTTTGCCTCTTTATTCCCCATTTTTGCATTGTATTTTTCCCGATCTTAGAACTATTTTTGTGCTTAGTGTATAACATAAAAAAGTTCTGTTTTTAGGCCCTCTAAATAGTTTGTTTAGAGTGCTTTGTGGTTTGGAGGTGTTTGACCCCTCTTAGGCCTTGAGAGGTCCCATTTTCTGCTATTTTGAGTGAGCTTCGGGACTTTAGTGTTTGGGCCTCCTCACCACTGAAATCTTGAGGGATTTCAGTGGTAAGGATGGTGCCTTGAAGTCCCATGAATTAGAGGGCCACCCCCTCTCCTTGTTGTCCTTGAAAGGGACCCTTTTTGGCCTCTTGAGGGAGCACCTAGCTAAGCCTCATGGATGTAATTCAAGGCTCTCACCGAATTGATCGAATAGAAACTGAAGGAGTGATTTATTGTGCTTCCTTGGTACAACTTCAAAAAATTTGACTTATTTCAAATTGTTTCAGGTGTCTTTTTGACTAAAAAACTTATAGAAAACAGTAGGTTAAGATAGAATTTAGCATATTAGTAAAACAGAACGCAACCTAGTTCAAGCTTATTTAAAATTCATTTATTGGAACTTTCTTCTAGAAATTTTACACAATATACTAGACTCATGGAGGGATTTCTTGTTAAAATTTCATTAAATTACAAGGTAATGAACTATTTAAAAAAATTCATCAAAGTCAGGCCTTTGCACAATTTCAATTCTACACAATCATGAAAACTCACCCCAAAAATAGCTATGATTTTGCTTACTAAAGCCTCTTTTCATTCCATCTTGTACACATGATTTAAACTATATAAAAGATCAATAAATTCAAGCCTGAAACAATTTAATAACAAATTAAAAATTGAATTGATTAATTTACCAACTAAGAATTTTTTATCAAGCTCTCTAGAAATTGAGTGAATTTCTAGAATATATATATATATATATATTCCAGAATTGTTGTTTTGTTCTTCATGATTCCCAAAGACATAAAGCACAACAAAATTACAAACAATCATTGAGAGCTAATCGACAATTTTTATAAAAACCTAGAATTATTGTATCTCTATTTGCACACACAGATACAGATGATAGGACTGAACGATAAAAAAAAAAAAAAGAATCTAAGGCAACATTAAGATTTATCAACACAATACATCAAAATGTATACAAATGCATCACATACGCGACCTATATATGCATACATAGAGAGAGAGAGAGAGAGAGAGAGATAGAGTGTAGAGAGAAACCTAAGTGAATCTTCCTCCGATCAGTCTTAGAAACTCCCAAAGGAAATCAAATCTGTGGCTCAAAATCGGAATCAAACTCCAAGCTCGAAAGATATCGATGGTGATCAGAGGGACAGTGGTCGGTGGTGGTCGGTGGTGGTGCTTGTGTGTTTGTGTGAGATGCCGATGGAGAGAGAGAGAGAGAGAGAGAGAGAGAACGAACTGAACTGGGGTTAGGGTAAGTGAGAATGCAAAGCAAAGCTGTGTGACTTAACAATATTAATTATAAAAAAAATTTGGAAGGTAAAGAATGTGTAACTTTAGCAATATTAATAAACAAAAAAAAAAATAATTGAGGTAGAAAATTCTAGAGAAAAGGATTTTAAGTATAAGTTTATAAATTATTTTTGTATTAAAAAAATGTAATTATAAGTAGAATATCTAGCTTATTGGGGAAAAAAAATTAATTTTTTTGGGGTCATATCTACTAGAAATTTATAAATATCTAAGAACATCTAGAATTGTTTTTTTATTTATTTATTATCATTTATAATTAAAATATAATTTGGTAAAAAAAAAAACACTTATTGATTTATAAGATTATGACTTTTTGAGAGTGAAAATAAATTTTTTTTTTAATTTTTAAAAAAAAATTCTAGTAAGAGTTTTCACGACATACTAATGCATGTTGTGTAAAGTTATAATATATTATGACGTAAACTGCATGTCATCTGAAGTATAAATATTTCATGGCATATTTTTACAAGCTGTGAAAGTATATGTTTTTCATGGCATATTTCTGTATGTCATAAATATATGAATCAATGACATACATAGTATGTATATCATTTTTTACAAAGCATTAACGAATTGCCAAAAATAAATGTCATAGAATACACTAATTGCAACATGTATTTGACGCATGTCATATACGCAAAGCCGTAAATAATAACTTTTGTTATAGTGAGGGCTTACTCATTTCAATGTGCCTAGCCTAGCTAGGGCTTTTTCATTCTTTTTCTTTTATGCCTAGTAGAGCTAGAGAGTCTCTGTTATTATCCCCAAGTTTGGGAAGACTAGGGCCTATAGCAGACCTTAGAGCATATGCGGATGGCGAGTTATACTGAGCACATGCAAATGGCAAATTATGTCGTGCAAAATTGACAACTTTGGCAACTTCTATCGAGACAAGCTTGTGGCAATTGCATAAGAACATGAGATCACCGCAGGAGGGTTATCAATGAATGCTTAAGCCTTGAAACATTTGTTCTGTCTTGGCGAAGCTTGTTTTTGACAAGTAGAGTTTATTCTTTCTAGTCAATACCCGTTCTCAAAGTTGTGTATACCATGTTGTTCTCAAGCTCATGGTCTTCATCATTTGGTGTTGATGTAATCACAAAACTTGTTAAGTCAAGGATGATAACTGAGGTTCCCATTACTTCTATGTACACGTGGTGCATCGAGCTAAAGACTGGGCTAATGAGAGTGCACTTCTTTATTTAACTTAGCTAGATTACGTAAGTTATTGACAATAATTTTGTTCGGTAAGAGGGATTTCTCGGACCATGCTCCTACTATGTCTTGTGAACGACTCCCCTTGAGATGGTCTTACTTCATATGTCTTTGTGGCCAACGATCTTGGGTTGGCTAATCCAAGATCGTCTTTTGTATTTCGATGCCATTATAGTTCGATGTTTTTATCTTCATTGAGCTCTTTTGAATTGTGATTTGATTGAATGCTTGAGCCTGAACCTCTATGCATAGGTCTTTAGATTGGAGTTTTGTATGTAGAACAAAACTTTATATTTTCTATATTGTCTGCCTTTGACTTAATTGAGATGCTAAATAGCATTTTGTTCTCAGCCAAGGAGCTATTTTTGAATAGCTTCTTAGAGGTGAGATATTGTCAAGCAATGTGAACGATTGCGTCAACATCTTGATTGTTGAAGTTGAGTGATTTAGCCATCTTGTGGATGCACGAAAAATGATTGTGTTGACGTAGACCACCTTTAGTAGTTATAGTTGCTGAAGTTAGGTGTCGTGGACATATTCCAACTTGCCAAATTGATAAATAAGGGCGACAAACTATCATTGAACCGCAAGGTGGAGGCGATTAGTGACCAATTTGAACCCATAAAATCTGGCCATGGTTGCAAGAAGTTAAGTACTACTCTTTAAGAGATTTGAAAGTTGTAAGATGTCGTCGAGATTTCATGGGACTCAAGTCTTTTGTGCCTGAGTTGTTGCTGGATGGCATGTTGCATCCACCATGGAGCTAGGTCGTCAAGACACGTAATGAGATCCGAAGATGTTTTCTCTTGAGGTAATGTATGTGAGGGAGTTCATTGGGCTAGTTAAGTTTTGGCACAAAACACCAGCTTTTGACTGTGGTCTCTGCTTCATGAGAGAATGTGAAATGATGCTTGGCACTTTGGAAAAGGTTCGACTGAGTTGCTGAACAATCTCTCTTTTTTCATCTGCAAAAGGTTATCAAACTATTTTAATATTCAGCTGCGAAACATTTTGTTAAGCTGGGCATGAAGAAGATGTCCATCTTTGACAAAGCTTTTGAGCTTTTCATGATGAAGTGCCATAGACCACATTCAGCCAAATCAACAAATTTGTGGTTGGAACGTACTCCCGAGCAACTCTTGCTTGCCTTGTTAGGCGGTGACCATTCTTGATTGGCAAAGCTTGTCTTGGATCGCTTTGCTTTTCTCTTGATCACACTGCTCACGGAGTTAATTTTTAGCATTAAAACACGTTCTCAATGGGTTTGTCAAATGATTTTGTTGCATAGCTACCCAGCAAGATTATTCTTCTATGAATTGATTTAAAATGATATTGAGCGAGGTTATTGTGTGCAAGGTGTTGCCGAAATGGCTATAGGTCGACCCATTAAAATGGGTTGTCCCGCGTAAATTTTTTTTTTGAATACTTGGGTCGGGTATAACGATTTCGGTTTAGACCCGACTCGTTTATTGTTTTAGATCAGGGATTCCTTGTCTTATTTGGTTGTTCATACCCTAATTCATCTTATTCTTGATTGAGTTTGGTTGTTTGGATGTCTTTATTGCGTTTGAAACAGGTTGGGAGTTTGCTTTTCAATAGAACTGTTGCCCAGATTTTTGTCAGTTCGCTCGAGCAGTCTTTAAGAACTTCCAGTATAGTTACAGGTCTACAAATATAATGGGTGGGTGTTATTTTTTTGCTCGAGTGGTGTTTCTTGCGCTTGAGTGGTCCTTATTGCGCTCTAGCGGTCTTTAGGAACTCTCAGTACTTTTGCAGGCCTAAAAAAGTACTAGGAGGTGGTGTTCTTCGCTCGAACAGTCACTTTGTTTGATCAAACGGTCTCACTTATTGTGTCTGGTCGCTCGAGCGGTTTGCACGTATATCAGTTTGTAAGACTCACTTTTTGAGTCACTTTTTCATATATCTCTCTCTAAACATTTCAAAACCCTAAATCTAGATATTCTCTCTCTAAAACACATCTTCAACCTCCAAATACTCTTAATCTATTTATCTGTACACCCTAGTCCATTTGACAAAAAGGTAGAGCTCACCTAGAGTTTCATTTTAATTGGAACAAAGTTGGTTTTCGGCTTCGTCAAGGTTTCTCCACTCTCTCCCTTGTCTTTTAGCTTTGAGATAGGGACTTCTTCACACTTTTGTATGGTTTTTAACTTAGTTATTTGATTTTCTAAACAATGTTGTGATTTGGGGATTTTTGAACAAAATCAAGGGTTTCGATTTAAAAATCAAATGAAGGGCTTTCAAAGGGGTACTTCAATATGATTGTGGGTTTGTAAATATGGATGAGGGTGATAAAATTGTGAATTTTTATCCTTGGAATTGATTTATAAAGGGAAAGGGGATTTTTGCCCGAAAATGCGAATATTTGATTTTTTATAGAGAAAATGGAAATGATGTTAGGTTTTATAGAATTGGAATGATGATGATGATGGTGGTGGTGGTGGTGGTGGTGGTGGTGGTAGTGGTGGAGTTGGATATGCATTATCACTCCCATCTTGAAACTTTGGAAAGTTTATCTTTATTGTAAATTATCTATCTGTTTAAGATGTCTATTTTGGGCTATCGGTGGAGGATAGCTATGATTGTTGTAGAAATTGCATGAGAATTAGGAGAATTGAAACTAATTTCTCATCCATTTCCATTGAACATTGTTGCATACTTAACACATTGAAAATGTTTATCGTTTAGAGAAAAATGGGTGAATACCTTGGTGAATCTTGGTAGGAGGTGTGGTTGTGGTATTATTGTTGGCCTGTGTGTCCTTGGTGAAAGTCTAGAAACCCGCACGGTTAGGTGCCGAGCCTTCCAGTTAGTACCGGTAAAAATGGCAATGGTAGTGCTTGTATAGCCTACTTGCAGGCACATACCTAGAGATTTCCAATGTTGTATCTATTGCCCTGCTTTCTATTGTAAATGAAATAATTTCATGAATTGTGGTATAATCTGGCATAAAATGGTTTTTGGAAAGAGATATAAAACATTTTGACATGAGCATTGCATATGCATTCACTTTATAACTTTGTTAAGATTCATATACTGTGTTATAGTATCTCTACTGGGCTTTGGCTCACCCTATGTGGAAAACCATTTTCAGGTACTGGTGATTTGTCTCCGCCATGGCTGTAGCTTTGGAGGGCCTGGAGCTAAGAGCTTCTTTTTGTTATTGTTGTAATTATTTTATACAAGCCTAGGGCTTTATTTGTATTAAGATTCAAACTCACTTTTGTTAAAACAAAGCATCGTCTTGGAAAGTTATAGCCAATAGGGCATTACTTTATTGGTTTAGCTTTTATTTCGTATTGCTTACTTGTGGCACATGCTGTAAATTCAGGATTAGGACTTATAAATGTGTAACTACATGTGTTATCTTTTGTATAATGGAATCATATGAATGAAAGATAATACTTTGGCATATGTTGTTATTTAATTAATAGTGTGAGATGGTTTAATTGTCATTATTTTTGGGGTGTTACAACTTTGTATTAGAGCTACCGGGTTTGAATACTTTGGGATTGTGGGATGTGATTTTTACCACAATGGGTTATCTCATTAGTTTGTGTTAGAAGTAAGCCTATATGTTATGTGATAACATGCTTATGTGAGTAGATGTGTATGAGATTTAATTTCTAAGATATTGATTTGGTCTACGAGCTTTTAGAAGTCTTGTTAGAAGAGTACTTGATCACTGTTATTTCTAATTGGAACTCTGGCGACATCGCATGACTATTTTTTAGAAAAGAAATTCGTATGTGTTTACGTGACTACGTGTTTATGTGTAGTGAATTAATTGTTGTCCATCGCATTAGGATGCGAGTGAGTTAGCGTCCATACAATGGTTTCGATTTCATCCCAAAGTCTAGTCGCCAACACCTTCCAAGGTGATTGTGTCCATATATCTGTTATGACCGTCTTCGTCATCTCTGTGTCCAAGAGTTCAACCACCACCAATGAAGACTGTCTGCGGACTGCTGCGGCACCATCCAAACAAGGGGTAACTTTCCGTTGCCACGAGTCGCCGTGAGCCGCCATTCAAACCAGGGGCAACTTTCCGTTGCCATGCGGCGTTCTTCAAGCTAGGGGCAATTTTCCATTGCCTCTGATCCGAGGTTGTGCATCTCAAAGAGTAAGTTCCATGCTCGTTGAGCATCAGCCGTTTGCAAAAATAGTTTTTGAAAATTTTTACTAAGGTTGACTATTTTCTCGAAAACTATCCCATTTTTCAAAACTGGACCATTTTCTTGGACCCAAAAAGGAAAATTTTCAGTGCTCACAGCCTGACTTGCCTGGTTTTCAAATCAAAAATCGGACGAGTACGTTAATCCGACTCTCATTTTGATCAAAACTGTTTTAGTAGAAAACCAAAACAAAAAATGGTCAAAGTGATGAACTAGGGGCACAGTTGAGTCAGGCGTTCTGTCTTTCCCCCGTTGTCAACATACTTGCCAGGAGGGCACTCTACCCACCAGAAGAAGTAGCTGTGAGCTAACGGCATCGGGCGTGAACCCGCAACTTCCTATTCATTCATTAATCACCTTGGGGAGGGATGAAAAATGAGAGAATAAAGAATAGAGAGGTGTAAGTTGAGAGAAAAAGCGAGCCAGAGGGTTTTGAGAGAAAAACCGAGCTTGAGTGCCAGAGTGATGTGAGAATCACAAACGAGAAAAGGGTGGGAAATAATACCCAGAGAAACTGGCTCCTCGTGATCTGAGGTCCCCCGTCTTTGTTGACGCGTCTATATGTCGTGTCTTTTGTTTTGTTTACCTCAATCTTTGTTATTAGGTCTCTTCCGAGCGTGTCTCGTTATGTTTTAGGTCGTGTACCTCTTTGTTTGAGTCCTCCCCGCCGTATTCAGTCGTAGGCTTGATACCCCGGTTAAGAAAACCCCTTTTCCGAAAGTTAATCGTTTATGCTCGGAATGTTGTGCCATTCTCTATATTCGATTGTGTTTCAACTCCAGCTGGTTTCACCTCCGTAGTCCGTCTTGTCAGATTGGGCTGTTTGTTCAGGATTTGCCGTGTGCAAAATGAACCAAATGCTGTGTTACGGGCTGTATGCAGATTAATCCCTAGTAGAGTAAGGGCTGTGTGTCCAAAATCAGGCAGTGGGTTGCTTGGGTTATTTTGCTGTTGGCTGTTCAGTTATCTGATTATTACAGTGCAAGTGTTCAATTTTCAGACAACCAATCAATTTCATTTACATTAAGGTGTAATATGGTGTGATGCAATACAAAGTATGAAATGTAAAGATATACGAGTGTAAACACTTTTTCAAATAAAAAGCTTGTTTCATTTCATCATCTTTTCAAATATACAAGTTTTGGAAACAAAAACCTGCCTGCGGCAGTACAGAGTATCCTAACTACCAACAAAAGGGAAAAGTACAAGAAAGAAAAAGAAAAAACAACAAAAATCTATATCCATGAAGAGCACTCCGGGGGCTATCAGTCTGTCCTAGTCCTCTTCCTGGACGAAGGTCCAGGAGCATCATCAGCATCGTCGTCAGAGCCCGAGCTAGTGCTGCCTCTGGTCTCCTCCGCCTCCGACTCTGCCTCCGCCTCTGACTCCTCGTCATCATCATCATCATCAGGGACTGGAGCTCGCGAGCTACTCCCGATATGAGTGCGCCCCGCCTTGGTGCGGGGAAATCCTCTGCCCTCCTCATCTCTCCCTCGGGTAGGGACGGAAGGTCCAGCTGGAGCACCTCCTGCCATAGGAATCTGGAAAGGAGGCTGAAAAAGTGCACAAAAGGCAAATGCATCAGTATGTTGTGAACAGTTTATCAGTGCAGAATGCAGTGTATGAGTACAGTGAGAGAATGCCGTGAGCAGTTTATCAGTGCAGAACGCAGTGTCTGAGTACAAGGCATGAGTACGCTGTGAACAGTTTATCAGTGCAGAATGCAGTATCTGAGTACAATGTATGTATGTTGTGAACAGTTTATCAGTGCAGAATGCAATGTATGAGCACAGTGTGAGAATGCCGTGAGCAGTTTATCAGTGCAGAATGCAATGTATGAGCACAGTGTGAGAATGCCGTGAGCAGTTTATCAGTGCAGAATGCAGTGTATGAGTACAGTGAGAGAATGCCGTGAGCAGTTTATCAGTGTAGAGTACAGTGCAGAATGCAGTGTATGCAATGTATCAGATACTGTGAGATCAGTGTATCAGGTGTTGTGCCGTGCATCAGATTATGTGAAGCAGTGTATGAATGGTTTGAGGCCAGTGTCAGAAGAACGTACCGAAATACTGTAGAGGGCCAGGAGATCAAAGGTCCGCTGAAGCATCCCCATCATGGAGGCATTCATCTCCAATGACTGCTGGGTATACTCAGAAGAAGCCTGCAAAAGTATCAGATGCATTAATATTCTGTGTGGAATATCAAATAAGCAGAAATGAAATGACTGTACAAAATGCAGTAATACATACCGGAGGCAAGTCGGGGACACCGACGAACTCGTGATTAGCCGGTGGAGGGGCGAAGGGGATCAGATAGGTCGCCCCACCCTGTCCTCGGAAAGTCAGTGCAGCGGGCAGGGCGGGCCAGCCGATCACCCGTCCTCCCTGAACTCCGCCCCTGCCACGGACTCGAGCCCTCCTCGAAGTCCCCGCTCCAGCTCCCGCTCCTGCCCCAGCTGCTGGCGCCACGGGCCTGGCTCCCTCAGCTCGACGGCTGCCGCTCAGAGGTCGCATAAGGTACGTCTGCACGTACTCTCGGTAGTCGCCGATGCCTCTGAAGCGGGTCGCCTCCCAGTCGATAATGTAATCGGCCATCTGCTGGGTGGTGAGCCTCTCGGTCTCCCTCATGTCCGCAGGAGGGTAAACCGGGACTATCTGCTCAGGTAACCCTAGGGTCTGGCATAGGAAACGCTCACCCAGGTACCAAGCCCGACAGACCGGGCCCTCCAGTAGGATCCCAAAACGCGAGGTCTCCTCCGCACCGGCAAACCGGTCCCGCATCGCCGCCGGCAATGGAGCCCAAGGCCGCCACGTGATCTGAAAGTGACATACAGTTTGTTATCTACTGTTTTTGAAATATGCAGTGGAAAAGCGAAGCTTAAATGAGCTGCAAGTAAAACATACCTCGGCGGGGATAATGGTGTCGAAGTAACGGCGGAAGAAGCTGAAAGTCTCTCGCGGCCTCCGGGTGCATCTCCCGTCAAAGCGACGCGAAAACGGGACAACCAGAGGAGTCTCCGTGACTGGTACGGGAGCAAGCCTAGGAAAGTAGGCGTAAACCCACAACTGCAAGATAAATACCAGTGCATTTATCAGATAAAGCAGAATACAGAATAAAGCAGAAATGGCAGAGCCGTGTGTTGTGCAGTGTATTGTGTACAGTGTACAGTGTGAGCAGTGTACAGTCAGTGTAAAGCAGAATTTAATGTGTGTGCCGTGTGGTACAGATACAGCAAGTAATAAAGCAGACTACAGTGTGTGCAGTGTTACAGAGTACAGAAAATTATAGGGCAGAAATGAAAAGCGGAGAAGGAAGTGTACCTCCAAAGCCCTGCAGTAGCCTACCGAGCAATGGGCCGCTGCTACGATGAAAGCTGAGCTCCTGTACCCGTAGAGAGTGGCAAGAGTGCGCCACCCCAATCGTCAGTGAAGATATCCCTGACGTTGCACCAGTGCGGCTGAGTAGGCAGAAGGAGGCACGGTGTCTCGCCCGGTCGGCCGGAAGATGCGTCTCCCGCAAAGAGCATGAGGAAGCCGCGGGCGTACCTTCTCCACGGCCTCCGGGGTCACTCGGGGGCTGCATCAACAAGAGTGGGTTGGACCTAAACTCACCTCGAACCAGGAGTACCGGACAAAGCTGGACTGGCGAGAGTGGGGCCTCACCCACAGTATGGACCTGAGGCGCGGTCCACTCCGTCCATGCACAACATCAAAGGGGAATCGGATCAACCCCCTACCCCAGATGCCTGTGAAGCATCGAGAAATCGTAAGGGTCATCGTCATGTTCCCCTGCTGGTTGGAAAAAATTGAAATGAATCAGTGTGTGTCCCACCACCCTTCTCGCCAGAGCGGCGAGGAGAGGTCTGCATGTAGTAAGCCTGGAGAGTCCTCGGCAGAAGGCGCCGAAGCCCGCCTGGTCCACTATGCGACGGACCGCGTCAGGAAGCTCGCCGTACCACTCCCGAGCGCCAGTGTTCCCATACCCGCGGATGGTATGGGAATCATCTTGTAAACAGAAAATAACAATTGCAAGACAACATTCACAATGCAGTTTTAAGAAGCGTACAGATGTAGCATGCGTGCAAGTTTAACAGATTTTGACAAATACCGGGTGCCGGTGTGCTTACAGTGAGCTACAGCGTGTGATGCGTCAGCGTGTTTAGGTGGTTCAGTACAGATATAGCATGCGTGCAAGTTTAACAGATTTTGACAAATACCGGGTGCCGGTGTGCTTACAGTGAACTACAGCGTGTGATGCGTCAGCGTGTTCGGGTGGTTCAGAGCAGATATAGCATGCGTGCAAGTTTGAAAGATTTGAACAAATACTGGGTGCCGGTGTGCTTACAGTGAACTACAGCGTGTGATGCGTCAGCGTGTTCGGGTGGTTCAGTACAGTATAGCATGTGTGCATAGTTTGACAGATTCAAGCAAATGCTGGGTACCGGTGGGTATGCAGTGAAATACAGTGAGTGCAGTATGTTTGAGTGATTCAGGGTTAGTGCAGTGTGTGTGCATGTGTCAGTTTCAAGCAGATATCAGTTGTACGTATATTTGCGAATAACTACAGTATACAGGGTATCTGAGCTAAAGCAGTTAAAGAGCATAAATAAGTTACGACAGTTTTTGTGCCCTACATTGCAGAAAGTAAAGTAGAAAAAAGAGAGTTACCTCGGAAGCGCCGAAGGACAGGTGGGAGGTAGGCTCACGCAGTAACAGCTCGGGTGGCACATGCCTCTCGAAGCTCCGAAATTGGCAAAGTCCGTCAGGGGGCAGAACATGAATCGCCGGCCGGTAGGTCGTCGGGTCGAACGGGCGCTCGCTCAAAGGTAGGAGCTTGACCCCGGGATCCATCTCGTGATCCGGGGGAGTCCCGCCGCGTGGAATGTTGTCCGCCATGTCAAGAGTGATGAGAAAATAGCCGGAGGAAGGAAAACCGGACTAGAATACGGAAAGTCAACCGAAAAGTCAACTCCCGAGAAGGTCAAAAATGGCCGGAAAGGCCGGGATGTGAAAATGGCACGGAAATCAAGAGGAAAGCGAGGGGAACAAACCCCAAAAAGGTGGAAACGGTAAACGAGGCATTGAAACAAAGTTTTGTTCGGTTAAAAATGTCCGAAACGCGAAGAAAATCGCGAATCCGACGACGAAACGGGCGTAGAACGCGAAGAAACGGAGAAAAGAGGAGAGGAAAATGCTCTAGAGAGAGAGAGTGTGAGATTTCGGCGGAAGGGAAAGTGAGAAATAGGGTTTGGAAACCCTATTTTAAAACACCCATGGTGAAATGTCGAATCTGCCCCGACTCAGCAACTTTTTGCCGGTCGGCAATATTTTGTGCCGACCGGCAATATTTTGTGCCGATGGAGTTATTTTGCAGCCGGTGGACAGCCGGTGGCCTCCCCTCCCGGCCGGTGGTGCTGCCACAACCTTGTTTAGGCCATATGAGTAGTTTTTGGTCTTCATAGCTCAAGAAAGTGCAAGAAAGTGTATCTCCGATGCTCAACCGGCCTCCGTTTTGACCTCAGACCGCGTCTTTTGTGCGTAGCACTCCAATTCATACAATGTTGTATCCTTTGGTATCCTTTTTGCCTCTTACATGGTCCAAAAGTTACCCCGTGTGCGTTGCACGCATTCATCGCATTATTTCGGTGCATTACATCGCGCTATCATGCGCCTCACAGTTGCATTGTTATGCACATACTACATGCGTTGTAACACGCACCCCCTGCATTGTCATGCCCATCTCTCATGCATTGTCACTGCATTTTTATTACAAGCATTGTCATGCATTTCAAATACATACGCCGCCTCGCGCATCGTTCGCGTTGTCGTGCATTCCCTTACCGTGCATTGTCGTGCATTCCGAAACACGTGCGTTGTTACGCATTTAAATCCATTCGCATCATTTTATATTCCGTGTGGCATGTGTGTCACACTTCGCATCATTTCACATTCCGTGTGGCATGTGTGTCACACTTCGCATCATTTTGCGTCTTATGAGGCACGTGTGCCTCATTTGTATTATTTCGCATCTTATGAGGCACACGTGTCTCATTTGTATTATTTTGCATCCTGTGGGGCATGCGTGTCTCATTTGTATCATTTCCATTGGCATGCGTGTCACATTTTTGTTGGCATGTGTGTCGTCATTTGTATTAGCATGCGCACCTCATTTGCATAGAACATGTATTCCATCGCACTGTTTTGTGCAGTTTACATTCGCGCTATTTTGCGCATCGCACTGTTTTGTGCAGTTTACATTCGCGCTATTTTGCGCATCGCACTGTTTTGTGCAGTTTATCATTCGCGCTATTTTGCTCATCGCACTATTTTGTGCAGTTTACATTCGCGCTATTATGCGCATCGCACTGTTTTGTGCAGTTTATCATTCGCGCTATTTTGCGCATCGCACTGTTTTGTGCAGTTTACTTTCGCGCTGTTTTGCGCACCTCTCTACACTTGTTAGTGCATTGCATCGCGCTATTTTGTGCACCTTATCAATCGCACTGTTTTGTGCATTTCAAATCAATCGCACTGTTTTGTGCATTTCAAATCAATCGCACTGTTTTGTGCATTTCAAATCCATCGCACTGTTTTGTGCATTTCAAAAATCCATCGCATTGTTTTGTGTATTGCATATCGATCGCGCTGTTTAGCGTATCGCACTGTTTTGTGCATTGCATTCCATCACGCTATTTTGCGCATCTCATTGCATTTCGCATGCATTCCATCGCACTGTCTTGTGCACTCGCGTTGTCTAACGCATCGCACTATTTTGTGCATCTGTTGGAGCATTATTTTGTGCATTCACTCTGCATCGCGCTGTCACGTGCATTATCACGGTCTGGCGAGACCTTAAATACGCACGGTCTAGGAGACCCTAAATCCTCTGAAGGTGCAAGTCCTTCGGTGTTTGTCGTGCCAGAACGACTGTTGGCAATGTCACATGCATTATCACGGTCTGGCGAGACCTTAAATACGCACGGTTTAGGAGACCCTAAATCCTCTGAAGGTGCAAGTCCTTCGGTGTTTGTCGTGCCCGAACGACTGTTGGCAATGTCACATGCATTATCATGGTCTGGCGAGACCTTAATTACGCACGGTCCAGGAGACCTTAAATCCTTGGAAGGTGCAAGACCTTTAGTGCATTGGTGTGCACAGTTCGTTGGCATTGTCATGCATTTTTGTATGGTCTGGCGAGACCATAAATACGCTCGGTCTAGGAGACCCTAAATCCTCTGAAGGTGCAAGTCCTTCGGTGTTTGTCGTGCTCGGACGACTTTCGATTAGACGCATTATTCACGTGTCTTTAGCCGCATGTTGTTACGCATTTCAAGTTCACTTGCATTGTTAGGCATTTCTCGTGCAACATTGTATGGTCTGGCGAGACCTTAAATACGCACGGTCTAGGAGACCTTAAATCCTTGGAAGGTGCGAAACCTTTAGTGCATTGGTGTGCACAGCCCATTTACATTGTCATGTATCTTAAGCCGCGTGTTGTCGCGCATTCTATGCATCATGCATCATCATGCATTGGCATCTCAAAAACAAAACAAAAACAAAAAAAAAACATGCATTGTCATGCATACATTTTGCATCCCGGTCTAGGAGACCCTAAATCCTCTGAAGGTGCAAGTCCTTCGGTGTTTGTCGTGCCCGAACGACTTTCGGTGGTCTGGTAAAGCCACCAGTCTATGTTTGCGGTGAGTTCCTAGAAGACCAACTGGGACGGTCGAAACTAGAGTTCGAATGGCTTATGCCTCCATCTCTCATGCATTGTCACTGCATTTTTATTACAAGCATTGTCATGCATTTCAAATACATACGTCGCCTCGCGCATCGTTCGCGTTGTCGTGCATTCCCTTACCATGCATTGTCATGCATTCCGAAACACGCGAGATCTTGCACTTGGCTCCCCTCCATACACGTGTATGGAGGATCTCCTCTTTAGAGCTTGTCTTGTAAGCTTTACAAGACAAGAAGCTCTATAAGAGGAGCCCTCCTCTCTTGGCTCTAGGTTAGACATTTTAGACAGCAAAAAAATACAGAGAGAAGCTTCTGGTTTTTAGGGTTAAGAGTTAGATACACATTCTATCTCTCTTTTTGGCCTTTGTGTGTGTCTAGGTGCATTTGTGTCTCACTATTGCACACAAACACATAGTGTTTCACCTTCCCTTAGCTACTGAGGTTCTAAGAGGTTGTTCTTGAGGTTCTTGGGTGGTTTTGAGCTTGGAGGAGCAGTTGGTCCACCATTGTTGAAGAGGGTCTTCAAGGGTAAGAATTTTGCTTTTTATTCGCCC
>NW_021027198.1:309899-374186 GCF_004153795.1 Camellia sinensis | reverse complement strand
ATTTTTGCATTGCTTTTCTACCTATCTTAGAGCTGTTTTCGTGCTTATTGTATAATACAAAAAAGTTCTATTTTTTAGCCCTTTTGATTGTTTATTAAGAGTGTTTTGTGGTTTGGGTTTGTTTGACCCCTCCTAAGCCTTGTAAGGCTTCTTTTTGTGCTATTTTTGTGCAAGTTTCGAGACTTTGGTGTTTGGGCCTCTTCACCACTGAAATCTTGAGGGATTTCAGTGGCGGAGATGGTGCCTTGAAGTCTCCAAAAGGGGAAGGCCACCCCCTCCCCTTGTTGTCCTTGAAATGGACCGTTTTTGGCCTCTTGAGGGAGCACCATGTTAGAGTGTGTATTGGTCATGTCTTGGCTGTTTTCCATGCTTATTATGCCATGATATAACCTTGTTGTGTGTTGGTTTTGGTACACCATGCATGCTTAGCATACCTACCATGTAATGCCTTGTTATTGCCTTGATATGCCTTAGGTTGTTAGCCTTTGTTCAAGCATGTTTTAAGCTTAGTCTTGTGAAGCTTTTGTGCATATTTTTCCATGTTTTAGGTCTGTCCATAGTTGTTTGGGTCAGATTTGGCATGCTTAGTATAGCCTCTTTGCATTCCGGCTTGTTGGACTTAAGTATGTGAATGTATATGATGACATTTTTGCATTGATTTGGTGATTTGGAACCATCCACCATGTCATTTCAGTCCCCTTTACATGCCTATATGTTTGCCTTGGATGCTTCTTTAATACTTTGAAAGCTTGTGTAGCATGCTCCATGTTTTGGCATTTATGCATGCCTTTAAATTTGAGCCACTTAGATGCCATCTAGGGAGCCCCCTTTGCATGATCTAGGTCTGTCTTGAACCTATTTTAAGTCCTCTTAGCCTTGTGAGGCTTGGTTGGCTTAGCCATGGTTCAAGTCCCTTTGACTTGCTTCAAGTACTTGGGCCATTCATTGCATGCTTGGTCTATTTTGTTTGCTTGGTTTGACACCATCTTAGCATGATTTTTAGAGCTTATGTTTCATGCTAATTGTCCTTGATTGCCTCATTCAAATGCGCTTGAGAGTTGCCTCATTTGTGCCTAAGCATTGGCCCTCGAACATGTGCATGCGTGTATGTGTTTCGGTCCTTTATTTTGGTTACTTTGGCCGCTGTTTTAGGCCTATTTAGAGTTGCCTAAATCATCTATAAGTCCATCTTTTCATCCATTTGCATTGCCACATGCTTGCTTGTATGCTTGCATAAATGTCTTGCCATGCCATGTTGCATCCTTAGCTTGTATGTCTAGGTTGCATTGCATCTTGCATGCATGCCTTGTTCCTTGACATGGTGATGGGAATTGGGCCTTGGTTTGTTTGTTTGGTTTGCATTTCATTTGACATGAAAGTTGCACACTTGATCGCTTGGGCCATCATGCATGGAAATGCGTGATTGGTGGCTCGAGAATCGAGACACATGCCCCTTTGAGTCATTACCATGATAAGGGACATAATTGGTGCATATATGCTTGAATTGTATTGCCATGCAAGTTCTGTCCTCTGCTGCTGTGAGTTGCAGGTTCTGCAGGCATTCTTTGCCGACCGGCAGTATACATTGAGCCGATGGATTCATTTTGCGCCGGTGACCACAATTCACTGCCGGTGGTAATTCTACTCAGCCGGTGGTGATTCCCAGTATCCAGAGAAACATCCCTGAGGTTTTGGTAGCCTCCAGAGGAGCAGAGCAGGGAAAACAGAGGCAAACTATGCATGAACGGTGCCACTTTCGAGCAGGACCGAGCATGCGCCGCATCTGGCTCTTCCCCCGAGGCGGTTTATTGCTTTTTCCTAGTTTAAATTAGTTTGTTAACTGACTAGGCAATTTGTAATATTTAATTAGCTTGCGTAGTTAATTAATTTGTTTATTCATTTGGTCCCTCCGAGGAGGGAAATCTGTAATAAGTGTGTGTGAGTGGTGTGTATGTCTTCCAATCCCCACTTTCTTCTTCCCTTTTATTTACCTGCTTTGATGGTTAGTATTATGGCACGTTTAAATTAGCATACCTTATGCAATGCATGCGTGCATCCATGCATTTGTATTGCACGCATTAAGCTCGGTAACATCACGCTAACTGCATTTGTACTTCAATTCCAAATTGAATACGGCATGATTGATCACATTTCATATGCCATGCTTAGGTTAGCCGAGCCTACTTTGACTGCATCCTGTATGTGTTGCATTAGACATTTAAACATGGACTTGGATCATGCATTGATTGCTACGGGTTCTTTGTTTTGGCACGGAGTACTATGTGAGTATTTTCCTGCTTTAGCATATCGCATGCGTGTGAATGCTATCATGACAGCATGCTTACCATGTGGCTAGATGCTTATGTGTTAATTGCTTAAATGCCTGTGGGTGAAGGTTGGATGTTTTGAGTTGGGAAAACTCGTTGAAATCCTATTTTAGTCTACTTGCGAGTAGCAAATTCCAAAAATTTTTTCCAAAACAACGGATATACAATGCTTATTTCCAAATTAGGCAATCTAGTCTATAACTTGTTTGCTGCGGGCATAACATAGAATTCTAGGCTAATATTGGTTTAAGAACACATAAGGTTTTCAAAACGGATATCACGGTTAGTAAGAGGCCGGTCTTTGGACCGGGCGAAAGGGGGTGCTCATAGCTGACCTTCCCCGATCGTACCCAAGCTCCCGAGCCGAGACAACTCCGGTGATGACGGACATGTGGCCTTCGGCACCGAGTCAGGGTTTCCTAAATTTCCCCATTAAAAAATATTTAGGTGGCGACTCTGCATCTGGCAAAGCAGTCCATGTTTGGCACTTCTTTTCAAAAAAATCTGTTTCTCAAAACGATTTGCCGGATTTGGACTCTTTGGTTCAGATTAAGAACCTTGAAACAAAATCGAGTCCGAACTGTAGCGAGGTCCCCCGCGGACGTGTTACAAAAGGTCAGGGTAAAATCGGGATCGCTATATTATGTAAATTGTTGGACGAGCCATCCCTAATAAAACGGGCCATGCATCAATTGTAATTTAGTGGTGATGGTCCGTGGTAAGCTAAGATGATTTGTGACTTTTTGATTTTAATATACAAATTCTCTCAATGATATATTTCTGATCAACATATATCATACTATCCAAATTAATCATTTTCTAAAGACTAGATACAATAACCCCAAATTATAAGGTTAGTTGTAGATTCGAAATCCTGATAAATTTCTTATTTTATTTTATTACTTTTTTATTTTATTATCTTAATTAGTTTTACTTTTAATAATTTAAAATCTATCTTTGTAAATTACTTTAATTATTATTTTTGAATCAACACAACTTGATTAGTCCCTAAGAATCAACATCTAATCTTAACCACTATTTTACGGAGTAGTTGTTTTTACTTGATTTTAAATAGAATATTTTGGTATGCAAACGATAACATCAATTTTTGGCGCCGTCGCCGGGGACTAAAAGTAGAATTATTTAATTTAGAGATTTATGTATAAAATTAAAAAACAAGAAGTTGAGTTTAGTTTCTTTTGCACGAGAAATATAAACTTTAAAAAAAAAAAAACAAAATTTTGATATCGTGACACAAAAAAGAGATACCGCTACTGGACATATAACTCATGGACTATTTACCTTTGCTGGACACTTGTGGATTAATTACCTCTGCTGGACATATAACTTTGAGAATAAATAAAGACTACTGACTATTAACTTATGACTACTAACATTTACTTTATTGCACTTTCTTTTATTCTGTACATTAATTTTCTTTCCGGGAGGTCCTAAACCCCTTTTTATTTTATTGCAATTTAGTTTATCGTATTTTATTATTTTTTATTTTTTGTGTATATTTATACTAATTTATAGGTTTTATCTTGTTAAGAAAAAAAAAAAAAAAGAAGTGAGTTGAGCATACATGTAAAGTCCTTTTCACAGGAACAAAGGTTGGAACTATCTAGTGTTTTGGAGCCTTGTGTACAGTGGAGTTATGGCGTATTTTGAAAATAATTTTTGGGGATATGAGAATCAGCCTGTCGATTATTTTAAAACCCCTTTTGATTATTTTCAATATAAACATTATACTCCACCACCTAACCAAAATTCCTATTTTGAAGAGAAAATGTTGCAAATTCTTCGAAATATGGAATCTAGTACACAATTGTTGCGCTCCCAAATCCCACCTCAAGAAAATTCAGATTATGAGGACAAAGTGTTAACATTTCTTCAAAGCAAGTTAGATTCCACCAATGTGTTGTTGCATATCCAGGGTCAATCGATTGGCAAAATGGAAGCCCATTTAGAGCAAATAGCTAATATTCTCGATAAGGAAGAAAAGATCGTCTCCCATTTTCGAATAGAAATTTTTTTAGGATAGTCTCTGGCTCATTTTAATTTTGATGACAGTGATATGGATGAGCCGTTGTCTACCCCTTTGAGAGAATCACATTTTTATTCTATTAAGGATGATCCACTCTCAACCCCATCTTTTTTACCTTGTGTGAAAATACCGCATCAAGAGTCAGAGCCTTTGCCTTCAATTGATACTGAAGAGTTCTTAGACAGGGTCGAGACTATCTCCATGGATACTCCTCTACGTGCTTATCTAGTGCTTGAGAAAATAATTAGTGAGTTGAGTGGATTTGGCAGTGATGTGGAGTGGGACTTCGTGATTGGCAACGAACTTTCGATCTCTATTCCTAGGGTTTGTTTACATGACTTGCTATTCAAAAATACATACCATAGGTTTGCATATATTACTTTTGTTTTGTTCAAGGATGAACTTTCAACTCACTTTTATCTACTTTTGGATGGGTTAAATAATTTTTTGCTAGGGTAACCCATATCTCATAAATCATAAGAAGCGGAAAAAGTAGAATTGTTGTACTCAGGAAAATAGATTATTTTATTTTATTTTGTGTTTTTTCAATATGGTATGTCGAAGCAAATTATTGGAGTATACCTTTGAAGGGAACCGCTGAGTAGGACCAAAGAAATTTGGTTCGAGACATGTTACTTAAAGGAACATGAATTTTCATTCCTAAAACATTTCGGAATTTGATGATAAAAGACCAATTTTTATTTTTATTTTAATTTTTATTTTATTGTGTTTTATTTTTGTCTATTTATTTTTCATTAATAAAAAAATACAAAAAAAAAATGTATATTTGTGTTTATTGTCTAACCCTACTGCAGGTATAGCTTCATTCAAGTTGGCAGACATCTTTCTCCTACATCTCCATGATATATATATTTTTTATTTTGCTATGTTTTTCTCTCCTTATACTGTTCTTGTTAGTCCTTTGTGGTATGTACCATTGAAGACACTGTCAATTAAGTTGGGGGAAAGGGTTTGGTTTGTGTTTCTTTTGTGTGTTTATTTTTATTTTTATTTTTATTTTCGGTTGTGTTTTGAAAAAAAAAAATCATAATTTCAAAAAAAAAAAAAATTGTGTTTTGTGGCGTTATGTTGTGTTAAAAAAAAATAAAATTCATGCGATTAATTGTTAATTTTGTTACCTTAACATTTTAGTTATATCTTAGTTTATTATACTATATTTTGATTAAAAATAATTTTCAATCTCATCTCGGATGATCTCCACATACACATAGCCGCTTAAATATTCTTTGATTAATTTTTGGACTTAGACTTGAACGTCTTTATGACTAATGTTGAGACTTTTTAATCCTTGTGAGATTAGAGCCATTCTTTTTTTGGAGTGTTATTAAATTTACTCTTAACTATTCATTTGGAAGCGCACTACTTCTTTGTTCAATCTCATAATTTTCATTATGGTTGAATGTTGGGAAATTATTTTGCATTTACACTAACTAAAAATCATGAAAGTTTAAAAATTGTACCAAACCTTGGGAAATGATTGAGGCCATTTTTTCCTTTTATTATTTGAGCTTTAACATCTCTTTCTCTACACTAAAAAATCCTTAGAAACCAATTTGAGCCTACATTCCAAACCTTTCATTCAATAAACCCCTGGTTATAGCTGACCATTGTCTTTAGGAGCAAAAGAATGGAGGAATCAACGAGGAAGAAAATAAAGAAGAATAGAGAAAAAACAATTCAAAAAAAAAGAAAAAAGAAAAAAGAGAAAAGAAAAGTGAATTAAGATTATGGAAATGAGTCTACATTAGTACATGTTGTTAAAGAAAGAGAATGTCGAAAACATGAAATAATAATTTTGGCTGTTCTCTTACACTAAAAAAGGAGAGGATGATTCTTACCCATTTTCTTACATATCCCTAACCCTGTTTGACTAACCCAATAAAAGTCCTATTTGATCCTAGAGTTGGTGAAATTTAGATACAAAAACGATGGATAGATGTGTTAGTGTAATTTTTGCATTCTTTTGAAAAGAATGTGTTCTTTTATGCTAGCATCTTTAACCATTTATATGAGAAATATTTTAATTGGTTTGTATTAATTCTACTCGCATATGTTGAGAGTACAAAAATTTACACCATATCTAGTGATTCATTTGTTAGTGCAATATCTGTGAGATTTGAGTCGAAGCATGCTTCTAATAGAACTAAAGTCTTCTTTCATTAAGAGCTTAAATAATATTTTTGTTGGTGAGAGAGTAATTTGTGTAGCACAAATTGGGCCAAGTTAGGTGGAAGTGGACTTAAGACTTGGGTCGTGTTGTCATACCGAACTACACAGTAGAGATAGCTAGATTTGGGCTGCGCATGGATCAAACTGGTCAAATGAGTTTTACTGGACTAGTAATGCCCATATTCTTAGACCAAGCTACGTTTTAGGGGCGGTCAACGCTTTGACCACACAGTATAGGAAGGCAGTCAAACAGGACTGGCAATGAAGCTTTGACTGAGCTAGGAAAAGAGTCGCGCAATGTTAGTATGGCGGTGCACCATGTTAGGCTTGCATGGCTGCAGACAGAGCAAAGTTAGTTTGGTTGCTCGGCTAGAAGCCGTACAAAGAGTTGTGCCATCTCACTTGATGTGCAGTGGGACAGGTGTTAAAGTATAAGCATTATCCTTTAGGCATGTGATTCTTGGGAGGACTCTACAACGGCGAGTTAGAGTCCTACTAGGATTATGCCAAATGGAACTTACAAAAGGTCAAACCAAACCCTAATCTTAGGTATTGCAATTATTATTCCTGAATTCACAGAGCTTTTGTATCCTTATCCTATTTGCTAACTTAAGCATCAGAGGGGTTTCGGCACACACCCACCAGCTAGCTCATGTTTGTGATTTTAGATGTTACGACGACATTTGAAAGAGTGCAAGCTTAATCAGCAGGATTATACAAGTGACGATTATTTTGTGCTCATATAATTGGCGCTGTCTGTGGGAACTTTTCCTAGAACAAACCTTTTGATCAAGTTTTTCTTCAACAAGCGTTAATGGTGCACAATGAAGATTTGCCGCTTTTCGCCATTGATGGCCAGATGTTGGAAGCTAACAGGAGGCGCGAGGATTTGCCTCTAGCTCTGTCTATGGCGGATTTGGACCTTCACAATGGAATCCTCACAGGGGAGCATAAGAAAAAGGGGGCTTGAGGCCTCGTCACTCCCAAAGCCTAGATGGACAGTGACGATAGACTGATACCTAGATTCTGGAAGATTGCATGAAGTAGCAAGATGAATTAATCAGAAGGATGTCAGCGGACATGGAGACTTTGAAGCACCAAGTGAAGGGCAAAGGCGTTGTTAGAGTGGAAATCCACGAAGGACGAACACGATCTCATTGTTTTAGAGATCAGGATGGACACGCCACGTCCACACATTTTAGGAGTAGAAGCCTCAGGACAAGTGACTCCCAATTAAGGACTTCCAGAACTTGTTTACTCTAGGTCTGAGAGGACGAGGTCTGAAAGATCATATATTGAGAGAAGCATCTATCGACCCTCACGAACTAATCAAACATCTCCTCGATACACGAAATTACATAGATCAAAAGACTTGCAGATTGTCCTTAAGGAGAAGGCATAGAGGAGAGAAGATGCCTAGGCGCTGGACCTCCAAAGGGTGTTTGCTTTGCGGAGATTGGCTTCTAGGACGCATGGAAGCGTTGAGGTTGCAATGCCATTGTCGCATCTTGTTTACGAGTCGGCGAACAGGGTGTTGGCAAGACCACAGAGTTCACCATTCATACCAGCGATAGAGAATGTGCTTTTGCCTGCAGGCTTCAACCAGCCTAAGTTCATGATCTACGACTGGAAGCCATATCCTTACATGCATTTTAGCTACTCTCGACAAGTCATTGTTATTCACAGAAGGAACGATGTCTTGATATGCATCCTGTTTCCATCAAGCTGTAGGGACCTAGGCTTGACTTGGTTTGAGAGATTGCCAAAAGGCAGCATTGACTCATGGATGCAACTTGCAGAGGCGTTTGTTACTAGGTTCAAAACAAACACCAAAACTTTTGTGGAGGTTGATCAGTTACTCGCCATTACATGGACGAGAAGGAAACACTAAAGTCATACAATATCAGGTACTAGAAGACATTTAACCAAATTGGCGAATGCCCCACTAACCTAGTCATTGCCCACTACAAGTGCAGACTGCCAGCTGGGCACAGATTGAGGGATTCAATGACCATGACACCACCTCTTGCCATGGAAGCTGATAGAAAGAGTGCACTGGCATATCAGGGTGGAGGAAGATGTTGCCTGCGCAAAGGCAAGGTCCAACACAATAGCGATGTCAGACAAAAAACTTCGACTAAGGTCAACACGATTGGTAAGAAGGGAAAACCGAACTACAATAACCACAGTGATCCTCTCAAAAATAGTGAAGAGAGAAAGGAAAGGAAGTTGAAGGTTCGCACTGCCATCATTACAGTGTTTAAGAAACCTATTTACTGCATCCTTAGCGATATTTACGATGAACCCTTTGTTTGGCAGCCTGCCAAATTGGGAGAGGCGCAGAGGGGTTATGATGAAAGGTACCGGTGCACCTATCATGCCGAAGTTAGGCATCGAATTGAATTTTGCACGCCATTAAGGCATCAATTGGAAGAAATGGTGGCAGCAGTCCACCTAGACTAATACATCAAAGGAGGACCTTGGCCAACCCCTCAAGATAAGAACATGCTTGACAGGCCCTCTTCAAGGCATAATTAATGTGATCCATGTGATCATTGATCCCAAGAGAGTTTGCAAGCTCAAATGGATGGTAAAGAAGGTAGAACAAATGATGGAGTTACATAGTGTTCAGCTGACTTTGAAGAAAGGGATGACAGAGGAGAGAAATGTGATTTCTTTCTCTGACAAAGACATAGCAAAGTTGCAGAACCCCCATAATGATACACCACTGGTCACTTTGCTCGTGAAGAATTTTTACATCAAGAGGATCTTGATCGATAAAGGGAGTTCATAGCAAATCATGTATTATGAAACCTTTAAGCAATTGGAGCAGGATGACAAAGAATTATCGTCAGCCATATCTCCTTTGGTGGATTTCAATTCAATGCCTAAATGGCCGATTGACAAGATTATTTTGTCGGTCAAAGCAAGCTCGATGGCCAAACATGTGAAGCTCTGGGTTTTGAAACTCCCCTCTACATACAACATCGTTCTGGAAAGAGCATGGTTGCACACCATACGAGTTATGGCATCAGCCTACATCAGGTAATGCGATTCCCAAGCGAAGCCGGGTGTAGACACCCATTTTGATTGCCCCTAAGACTTTGACGCTTTCTTTTGATTACCTAATGATGAAAATAAGACTGTGTTTCTCACAAAATTCTCAGTAAGAAAAATGGAATTTGTGCTTCATTTCCAAACCTAAGCCTGTTTTGGCCAAGTGTTTAAGTTCCGTTCTGAACTCTTTTTCAAAACTTTATTTCCACGCATTGGTTCAAATACTTTTATAGTGTTCGAAGGCTCACTTTTAAACTTGAAAATGAAACTTTTTCTGAGGAAATTGAGCAAAGAACAGTGTAGAAAAAAGAGGAAATGGTGAGAATTCTGTCAAAAAATCTTGTTTTGAGCAAAATTGTCAGCCACAACCAAATTTTTTGGTCGGTCAACCAATTAATTTGCCGGCCAGCCAAGTTTTTGGCTAGCCATGCGCAGGAGCAGGGTAGTTTCGGCAAAATTCTTGATGAAAGCACATGGGTTACGCCCATTTTAGATATTTCTTGTTAGATTAGTACACGAGGTACACACCTACCCCCTCCATGATCATCCTTTGGCCTCCATTGTCAAATGGGTGTTTGTCTCCTTCCCAAAAGAGAGCAATCATCCTTGTCACCCATGGTCCCTTGTCTCCCACCATTTTCCTTAATTGAGCCTGCCACCATTGTTGATATAGAGGATGAGGATGTCTGTATCAAAGGAGGGAATTGAATTGAGAGAAAAAAAAGAAAAAAAAAGAAAAGAGAGAGAGAGAGAGAGAGAAAGAGAGAGAGAGAGAAAAGAGTGAAGTTTATGTTTTTGAGCCAAAATTTCCATACACACTAATATACCATCTTTCCATATATCAAACCAAGCCTAGATATTCTGATATAGTCATAATCAAGTAGCCTTGATCAGAAGAGAGTGGGTGTTCCTCAAAATAGAGAAAAACAGAGAGTTGTATAAGTCTCTCTCTCTCTCCCCCCCTCCACACACACATTGTTAAATAGCCCAAAAATACCATTCCAACTGGAATTTCAAATTTTCAACCTGAGAATTAATGACACACTTCCTACACATGAGGGTGATCAAAAGGAAGTTTAGAAATCAAGGAAGGTAAATTTTGCACACTTTCCATTTTCTTTTTCTTTCTTTTTTTTTTTTTTTGTATTGCTTTTCTTGCTTCAATTTCATGTTATAAACATGTAATAAGCTAACTAGAAGTGGTTAGTTGAGGCACTTGCATATTTTTTGTTTGTTTTTCTAGTGTTTGAACTAAATAGAGCTTTCGGCCTGGCCTTATTGGCCAATTGGCCAATTTATTGGCTGCCCGGCTAACTTTTTGGCTAGCCGACCAGTTTCCTCCTAGATAGAACCCAGCAACCTCCCGGCGATGAGCAAAACAGTCTCTGACAGTCTCCAAGGCCCCCTGCAGCTTCTGTTTTTATTGTTTTTCTTTTAATTAGAGAGTGTTTGTGAGGATTTAATTTTGTTGTAATGTTTTTTCTCTCTCCTCCTATTCAGATTTGTAATATTCAGAGTTGTAATAATTCCTCGTCCCACTTCTTTCTATCATGTTCTTTATTTTGTTTTCCATATTCTATAAATATGCATGTCATTTAGCTTGTCATCATATCCATGCTTTGCATCCATGTCTTATGTCTTAAGATTCGGCTAAATTTGCATCTATGAGTGTAATTGCATATTATGGGATTTTGTGTGCTACCTCATGTTCTTGAGATGATTCACATGTCATACATTAGAAGCTGGGTCTTTAGTTGCATTCACGAGTAAATTGAATTAGGACCTTGTATATAGGATCATGCATGTTTACTATTTTTTTTTTGTGCCTATTTGCGAGACGTTGGTAAATATATAAGTTTTTGTGCTTTAGCATTCCGCTTGTGTGTGATTTTCTTACTATGTTTAGCATCCCACCATGCGGCTATGTGCTTATTTGATAGAACTCTATGCATGCCAATGGGTGAAGGCTTTGTTATTTAATTTGGAATAAAATTGATTTTCATGATTGCACTATTCAAAACATTTTCAAGATAATGAAATGAATCTGTTCCAAAATGGACGACACAGTCTATATTTTTTTTGCTTCACATAGTAAATTTTAGGATTTATTAATAATCAGAATATATACATTTGAATTTAATAAAAATCATATTATGACTTAGTAGAGGCCAATCTTTTGATCGGGTGAGCGGGGGTGCTCAATTAATGACCTTCCCCCTTCAAATCTAAGGTTCTGAGCCAAGCATCCTTGGTTACGACGAATAGTGGCCTTGGCATGAGTCACGGGCTTCCTAATTCTCCCAAAATATTAGGTAGCGACTCTAAGATATGATGATGCAGTCCATTTCTGACAAATATTTTTGCAATAAAATGGATTTTCTATAAAAGTTTCCAAATGTGGACTCTCATCTACATTTCACATTTCATTCATGAGACTAGATCGAAGATACCAGGGGTCCGAACTATTCATGTGCGTGGGTACCCCTCGGGCGGTGTTATAGTTTCTGGCAACTCGGCTGGAGACACTAACAAACCTTGACTCGGACTCTATGATATGATTTCTATTTTCAATTATATGTTCATTGCATTGGTGCGCCTAAGTCCCGTGCTTATCACTTGTTATCCTGTACAACTATTTGTCTTCAGGAAAATAGACGAACATGGGCTCTATATGATGGGAGCACAAGCCTTGGAATCAGGATCACCATGTGCCACTTGATCCACCGGATTGGGCAGGTATATCGGTGTCTTGTTGAGTTGCCTTTTTTGACCAAAGATTGACCTAGTGCATGTAATATGCTCTAGTAACATCTAACATTAGGCAGGATGCTACCCTATTCTAGAATGTATAATGCCACTTATGTGAATAGTGAAACTCTAGATCATTTCAAAGCTAGGACAGGATAACCCTACCTCCTATAGGGGTGTTTGTTCTCTTTCCTACTAAGTGCAATGTATGGGATCTGGGGTTCTCAAATCAGATTAGTGCGTCAGGCATATCATTTTGAGGGGTTGAGTTCAACGTGCATAATGATCAGTTCAGCCAAAATGATGTCAAATTTCTGATTGGGAGTTCCGTTTTGTTTTTGCTAGGTAGTCGTAGCACTATAGCTTCAGAATGGTCTAATGTCCCTCAAGTTTGGTGGACTCGCACTGGTAGACTTAGTAGAACCACAGATTTGGTTCAAAGAAAGCTAGTGTTAGTTTGTTTGCACCAATTATAAGGAGGAAGGTTAAAACCTCATTGTTAGAACCTCGCCAGCCAAAATTTCTAGGATCTATGATAGACCCACTTCCAGTAGTGACGGACCCACCTCCAGTAGTGATAAAACCACCTCCAATAGTGACGGACCAACCTCCGCTAGATATAGCAAACATGTTTTTGGTTATTCAACAAAACATGGATGCTATTAATAACAAGGTTGGCGCCAGTAGGATGGTGTAGACGTCCCCGAACGCCCCGGGAGGACGAGCCCCCATTCCGTTCATTTTGGGCTCGCTACAGTTCGGACTCTCAAATTGTCACGGTTCTTAATCTGAACCAAAGAGTCCAAATCTGGCAAATCATTTTGAGAAAACATATTTTTAGAAAAGAAGTGCCAAACATGGACTGCTTTGCCAGATATAGAGTCGTCACCTAAATATTTTTTATGGGGGAATTTAGGAAACCCTGACTCGGTGCCAAAGGCCACGTGTCCGTCATCACCAAAGTTGCCTCGGCTCGGGAGCTTGGGTACGATTGGGGAAGGTCAGCTATGAGCAACCCCTCTCGCTCGATCTGAAGATCGGCCTCTACTAACCACGATATCCGTTTTTGAAAACGTTATGTGTTCTTATTCCGGTTGTTAGGCTAGAATTACTATGTTATGCGCACAACAAACAAGTATAGACCAAGTCACCAAAATTGGAACAAAACATTTCATGCTGGTTTTGAAAATGGTTTGCTACTCGTAAGTAGGCTAAAATGCAAGTTTTGCCACCCTTAAGTGGGCTTCAGAAAACATGGTTTTGCCACTATCTAGTGGGCTTAAAACTCATAGTTTTAATGCATTATTCCAATTTAGGTAATTCGACCTCCACCCACAGGCACTCAAGCAGTTATATCACATAAGCAGCTAGCCTCATGGTAATCATGCTATTATGGCAACACTCACACGCATGAGGTATGCTAAAGCATAAATGCTTACCGAGTACTCCGAGCCAAGACAAGAACATGTTAGCAATCAATGCATGATCCAAGTCCATGTTAAGTGGCTAATGCAACGTATACATAATGCAATCTAGAATAGGCTCGGCTAATCTAAGGATGACATGTGAGAATGCACATATAGCATGTATTCAAGTTAGATTTGAAATACTTTATGCAGTTAGCATGATGCGCCGAGCCTGGTGCATGCAAGACTAATGAATGATGTACGCATGCATAGCATAAGGTATGCTAAAGTAAACATGTCCTAATACTAACCATCAAAAGCAGGTAAGTAAAAGGGAGAAAGAAGTGGGGGTTGGAAGACATGCACACACGCACCCACACTTATTACAAGTTAGCCCTCACTCGGAGGGACCAAAAGAATAATACAAGTTAATTAACCTACAAGCTAATTAAATATTACAGACCACCTAATTAATTAAGCAAATTAATTAATCTAATTTAAGCAATAAACAACCTCGGGAAGAGGGTCCGATGCGATGCGTGCTCGATTCTGCTCGGAAGTCACTATCATGCACAAGTTGCCTCTACTTTGACAGTTCTGCTTTTCTGAAGGCTGCACAAATCTCAGGGTCGCTTCCCTGAATGCTAGGGGTGCAACTCGGGCGGGTTCGGTCGGGTTGGGGGTCTGCCCAAGCCCGACCCGAATTGTATTTGACAGTGCCCAAGCCCGCCCAAGCCCGACCATGAACCCGAGCATTGCTGCCCAAGCCCGGCCCAAGCTTTGTATTTTGAACTCGGGTTAGCCCGAATTGCCCGAATTGCCCAAGTCCAGAAACCTGTAGGTAGATCTAAGGGTAGATATAAAAGATGTTAATCTAATGGTAGAAGACTAACCAAAAAAAAATAAAAAATAAAAATTAAGACTAACTCTTTTACTTAATAGAAGACTAACCTAAAAAAAAATAAAAAATAAAAATTAAGACTAACTCTTTTACTTAATAGAAGACTAACCTAAAAAAAAATAAAAAATAAAAATTAAGACTAACTCTTTTACTTAATAGAAGACTAACCTAAAAAAAAATAAAAAATAAAAATTAAGACTAACTCTTTTACTTAATAGAAGACTAACCTATATAAACATTGACATACTTGGTTGGATTTGGACTCGGAGTCGCTATTGGAATCCTTCCCAGACTCGTCTTGTATGAAACGGAGTTCTACTGGGAGAAAGGCCAAGCCCTCCGAAATGCCCTTCTCTCTCACATTGCCATTATCTGAACAAGACAAATACAGTGTGATTCGATTTTAGGAACTTACAGGTTTTCGGGGGAAAAAACCGAACTTAGACGTTTTGCGAAGTTACTGACATTTCTTTGTGGCATAAGATTTATACTTTTTCTTCGAACTTACACCGTTTGTGAAACCCCAACTTAAACCTTTTGTGTAACAATTTTTTTCATAAGATTTATACTTTTGCTCCGAAGTTACACCTTTTGTGGAAAAAAAAATTCATCAAATTTACACATTTTCCTTAAGCTTACACCTTTTCGTGGAAGTGCTTACACCATTTTTGAAAAGTTACTCCTTTGGTGAAATAATTTTTGTCATAAGATTTATACTTTATCTTCAAACTTACACCTCTTGTGAAAGAGTATATAACCACAATAGTATAAACTTGATGCCACAAATTCTTACACAAAAGGAGTAACTTTTAAAAAAAAATATAAGCACTACCACGAAAAGGAATAAGGTTAAGAAAAAGGTGTAAATTTGATGAATTTTTTTTTCCACAAAAGGGTATAATTGAAAGCAAAAGGTGTAAATTTGATGAATTTATCTTTTCACAAAAAGGTATAATTGAAAGCAAAAGGTGTAAATTTGATGAATTTATCTTTTCACAAAAAGGTATAATTGAAAGCAAAAGGTGTAAATTTGATGAATTTATCTTTTCACAAAAAGGTATAATTGAAAGCAAAAGGTGTAAATTTGATGAATTTATCTTTTCACAAAAAGGTATAATTGAAAGCAAAAGGTGTAAATTTGATGAATTTATCTTTTCACAAAAAGGTATAATTGAAAGCAAAAGGTGTAAATTTGATGAATTTATCTTTTCACAAAAAGGTATAATTGAAAGCAAAAGGTGTAAATTTGATGAATTTATCTTTTCACAAAAAGGTATAATTGAAAGCAAAAGGTGTAAATTTGATGAATTTATCTTTTCACAAAAAGGTATAATTGAAAGCAAAAGGTGTAAATTTGATGAATTTATCTTTTCACAAAAAGGTATAATTGAAAAGTGGTGAGGAGGCCCAAACACAATGGTCCCGGAGCTCAACCAAAATGGCACAAAATGGAGCCTTTCAAGGCTTGAGAGGGGTCAAACCACCCCAAAGCTTAAAGCAACGTTAACCAACTATTTAGAGCACTAAAAATCAGAACTTTTATTTGTTATACACAAAGCTCAAAAACAGATGCAAGGTAGGCAAAAATGCAATGCAAAAATAGGGAATAAAGGGACAAGTTTCTTACCCTTGTAGGCCCTCTCCACCAATGGTGAACCAGCTGGTTCTTCAAGCTCAAACCAGCACCACAACTCCAAAAACAACCTTCAAGGGCCTCAGCTCCAAGAAAAGGTGTGATGGTGGGTGTTTGTGTGCAAAACTAAGGCTAAATGCACACACAAGACACAAAAGGAAGAGCGATATAGATATAGGATAGATACAAATCCTAACCTAAAACCAGAGCTCTCTAACAATGTTGTCTAAGTTTTCTAACCTCTAAAAGAGGGAGAGGAGGCCTCCTCTTATAGAGATTCAATCTTGTAAGCTTACAAGACAAGCTAGCTAAGAGGGAAATCCCTCCATGCACGTGTATGGAGGGGAGCCAAATGCATGCCAGCTGCATGAAAATATCTGCAAAAGCAGATGCACAGTAGTCGGCCGGCCAAAAATGAAATTGACCAAAAAAAGATAGCAGGCCGGCCATCTATAGTGCCGGCCGGCCAAGCATTTGGCCGGTGGCAACAAAACATAGCCGATAGCCTCAAGCCATGGCCGGTGGAGTGTGGGGATGGCCTACAAGCCATTCCCTGCCCCTCAAAGGCAAAGCACAAGTGTTTGGTGCAAAACTAGACACAAAACAGTCGAGTCGAGAGATCCTAAGGCAAGGCGCGTAGCCGAGACCACCGGGAACTCAAGACGAACACAAACATGGATGATCACCGAGTGTTCACGCGGTGACGTCCAAGTCTTGAGGCGGTCAAAAATGGGGTGTCTTAAACAGTTGTCCCTCTTTGACAGAACTCGAAAGTCATAACAATGACGGGAGTGAATGTCAAAGCCCAGAGACGACCCATTTTTGACAAGGCCGAAGACTTAGACAAACATGCAAGACAAATAAGATATGCGCCCGAAGGCAGGGGCAAAATGCAAGACAATGTACAAAGCCGAACATAGCTTATGATCATGCAAAGAAAGCTATAACGAAGCATAAAAATGCAACAGTTTTAAGCTGGCATACACCAAACTACACTACAATGCAGAAAGGATGTAAGAGAATTATGCAATTCTCAATACGTCTCACGTAGAGGATACAATACCTGTCCGGTTCGTCTGGTTGGACCAGCCTCAAATGAACCATACATACAATATCGTGCCTGAAAGAGAAAGAAAAGTTAACAGGTATGATATCGTTAGCAACATGCATAACATGCAAAATGAATGCAAAATGATATGCAATATATACAAACCTATGTAAAATAATGCAAAAGAAAATGTAATGCAATTGAATCATGATCAAATCATGAGCAGTTCAAAACCATGCAAATGTCAAATAGAATGATGGAGGTGACAGGTCCGTCTAACATAGAAAAGGTCATACAGAACTATGAGTGTATAGACGGACCACGAGAACAAGTAATTGGGTGGAATGACATAAGTGGGGAAATGACCCGCTGAAGAAAGACCAATGATCCTAATGCTGGATGCAAAAATTACAGTACAATGTAATATGTATGATGGATATGGTGTGCAGCCAAACCAAATCTTGCCTAGGAAAGGCATGGACACAAACAAACCACGTCTAACATAGAACGGTCATACAGAACTATGAGTGTATAGACGTGAAAAGTATGGGCACATACCAGTCCAAGCTCAACAAGGAAAGGCGCAAACCCTAGATGGAGGTGATGCAATGGATGCATGCAAGCTACAATGCAACATGCACTGAATGGAATATATACAATGGATGAGGCACGCGGGCCAAACCAAATCTTGCCTAGGAAAGGCATGTACACAGACAAACTACGTCTAACATAGAACGGTCATACAGAACTATGAGTGTATAGATGTGAAAAGTATGGGCACATACCAGACCAAGCTCAACAAGGAAAGGCACAAACCCTAGATGGAGGTGATGCAATGGATGCATACAAGCTACAATGCAACATCTACAATCTGCAATGGAATAGATATAGTGGATTAAGGCCTACGGCCAAATCGTATCTTGCCTAGGAAAGGCATGGACACAAACATGCCACGTCTAACATAGAACGGTCATACAGAACTATGAGTGTATAGACGTGAAAAGTATGGGCACATACCAGACCAAGCTCAACAAGGAAAGGTGCAAACCCTGGATGGAAGTGATGCAATGAATGCATGCAAGCTACAATGCAACATCTACAATATGCAATGGAATGGATATAGTGGAATGCATGACATATGCAATATATTACAATGAAATGCATGACATATGCATGTTGTTTTTTTGTTTTTGTTTTGTTTGAAATGCAAATGATGCATGTTGATGCATGCTGATGTAAACGCGTGGCAACGCACGTCTTGTGATATGCATGACAATGCATATGATCTTGAATGTGCGACCACCCGTGTCGCTCGAAATGCTTATGAACTCGAATGCACGACGAGACGTATCGCTTGAAATGCATGATAATGCATGTGAACTTGAATATGCGACGACGCGAGTCGCTTGAAATACATGTACAATGCAACTTACCAAAAGTCGTTCGGGCACGACAAACACCGAAGGACTTGCACCTTCAGAGGATTTAAGGTCTCCTAGACCGAGCGTATTTAAGGTCTCGCCAGACCATTGAAAATGCATAACAATGTATGTGACCTTGCCAACAGTCGTTCGGGCACGATAAACACCGAAGGACTTGCACCTTCAGAGGATTTAAGGTCTCCTAGACCGAGCGTATTTAAGGTCTCGCCAGACCGTGATGAATGCATGATAATGCATGTGACCTTGCCAACAGGCGTTTGGGCACGACAAACACCGTAGGACTTGCACCTTCAGAGGATTTAAGGTCTCCTAGACCGAGCGTATTTAAGGTCTCGCCAGACCATTGAAAATGCATAACAATGCATGTGACCTTGCCAACAGTCATTTGGGCACGACAAACACCGAAGGACTTGCACCTTTAGAGGATTTGAGGTCTCCTAGACCGAGCGTATTTAAGGTCTCGCCAGACCGTGACGAATGCATGATAATGCATGTGACCTTGCCAACAGTCGTTCGGGCACGACAAACATCGAAGGACTTGCATCTTCAGAGGATTTAAGGTCTCCTAGACCGAGCGTATTTAAGGTCTCGCCAGACCGTGACGAATGCATGATAATGCATGTGACCTTGCCAGCAGTCGTTCGGGCACGACAAACATCGAAGGACTTGCACCTTCAAAGGATTTAAGGTCTCCTAGACCGAGCGTATTTAAGGTCTCGCCAGACCGTGGCGAATGCATGATAATGCATGTGTAATGACGTATAACTGAACACGTGTTCGCAAAACAATGCGTGTGGGGCAACTTTCGAATCTTAAAAGAGACAAAAGGATACAAAAAAGGATACACCTTGCACATATTCGAGTGCCATGCACAGAAGACACGGTCTGAGGTCAAAACGGAGGTCGGTTGAGCTTCGGAAAGGCACTGTCTTGCACTATATTGAGAAATAAATGCCCCAAACTATACATCTGACCCAAACAAGGTTATAGGAGGCTCACCGGCCATCAGTTGAGGTCACCGGCCATCCACCGGCCATCAAAACATATCACCGGCCAAATATTTGGCCGACCGGACAAATGTTGCTGAATCGGGCCAGTTTTGTCCTTTCGCCTTAGGTTTTATAAAATAGGGCCTCTAGCCCTATTCTTTTCACTTTCTCTTGGCCAAAATTCCTTCCCCCCTCTCTCTAGAGTATTTTCCTCTCTCCCATTCGCCGCTTTCCTCGATTTTAGGGCCCATTTCGTTGTTTGATTCGCGAAGTTCTTTGCGTTTCAAACACTTTCATCCGATCGAAACTTCGTTTCGGTGTAGTTTTTTGATTTTCGCCTCTTGGGGTTAATTCCCCCAAGTTTTCCTTGATTTCATCACATTTTCCACATTTTGGCTTTTTCGACCATTTTCCACCCTCCCGGGGTTGACTTTTTTAGTTGACCTTTCGCATTCTCATCCGGTTTCCACTTTCCCGGTCATTTTCGCACCACTTTCAACATGGCGGATGACATTCCATGGGGCGGGACTCCTCCAGATCACGAGGTGGACCCATAGGCCGAGCTCCTCCCCTTGAGCATCTGCTCGTTCGACCCGGCGACCTACCGGCCGGCGATCCACGTCTTGCCTCCCGACGAACTTCGCCAGTTTTGGAGCTTTGATAGGGTGATGCCTCCAGAGCGTCTCTTGCGTGAGCCTACATCTCATCTGTCCTTCGTCGCTTCCGAGGTAACATTCTTCCCTGTTTCATTTTTCGCAATGTAGAACACTTAACTGCCATAGTTGAGTTTGTTCTTTAACTGCTTAACCCGGATACATCGATACACTGTATATAGTAGTTAACTGTGAACACACTTGCAACAGATATCTGTTTGAAACTGATACATGCACACACACTGTATTTGCCCTGAACCACTCAAACACGTTGGCACATCACATGTTGTAGTTCACTGCGAGCACACCGGCATTTGGTACCTATTTGAATTTCAACACGTGCACACACGCTATATCTGTACTGAACCACTCAAACACGCTGACACATCAAACGTTGTAGTTCACTGTAAGCACACCGGCAACCGATAGTTGTTTGAATCTGAAAATACGCACACATGTTGTATTGCCACCAATTCTGAATGTTCTTCGAAACTGTTCATTTTATATTGCTTTGCAACTATTTGCTTTTGAACAGGGAGATTCCCATATTGTCTGCGGGTATGGGAATGTTGCCGCTAGGGATTGGTACACGGAGTTACCGGACGCAGTCCGTCACATTGTTGATCAGGCGGGCTTCGGCGCCTTTTGTAGAGGAATTTCCCGACTCACCACGAGTAGGCCTCTCCTTGCCGCTCTAGTGGAGAGGTGGTGGGACACCACCGACTCTTTCCACTTTTCTGTCGCGGGAGACATGACGATGACTCCCTATGATTTCTCGATGCTCACCGGCATCGGGGTAGGGGGTGATTCGATCCCTTTCGACGCAGACATGGACGAGTGGGAGGCCGCTCAGATCTACTTGCTTGGCGAGGTGCCGCCTCTCGCGCGTCCTGGCTTCGTCAGGTATTCATGGTTCGAGGTCCCGGATTTGGCGCATTCTGCAGGGGACTCTCACGCCTTACTGCGAGCAGGCCTCTCCTTGCTGCCTTAGTGGAGAGGTGGTGGGACACCACCGACTCTTTCCACTTTTCTGTCGCGGGAGACATGACGATGACTCCCTATGATTTCTCGATGCTCACCGGCATCGGGGTAGGGGGTGATTCGATCCCTTTCGACACAGACATGGACGAGTGGGAGGCCGCTCAGCTTTACTTGCTTGGCGAGGTGCCGCCTCTCGCGCATCCTGGCTTCGTCAGGTATTCATGGTTCGAGGTCCAGTTCAGAGTTCAGCCAGCCTTAGTTGAGGAGGCTCCGATGACCCAGGAGGCAGTGGAGCGATATGCACGCAGCTTCCTCATGTTTCTGCTGGGGACGACTATCTTCGTCGATCGGGCGAATACCGTGCCCCTTTGCTTGCTCAGCGCTTTAGTGGATGTCACACAGATCCTGCGCTATGACTGGGGTGGCGCCGCTCTGGCTACACTTTACGGCTACATGAGCTCAGCTTCCCGTGGCAGCGGACAGTTGCTCGGGGGTTATTGGCGCGCTTGGGAGGTACGTTTTCTTTTTCTTCTTAACATTTCATTTCTGCTTTCTATTATCTGTACTCTGTACACTGCACACACTGTGGTTTGCTTTACACTGACTGTATACTGTACACACGGCACACACATACTCTGTTTTGCAATGACTGTATACTGTACACACGGCACACACATACTCTGCTTTACACTGACTGTACATTGCTCACACTGTACACTCTACTCAATACATTGCACACAGCTCTGCTATCTCTGTTTTATTCCGTATTCTGCTTTATCTGATAAGCATACTGGTATTTATTCTGCAGTTGTGGGTCTACGCCTACTTTCCGAGACTCGCCCCGGTGCCAGATGCGGAGACCCCTCTCGTCGTTCCATTTTCGCACCGTTTCGACGGGAGGTGCGTGCGGAGGCCTCGGGAGACGTTCAGCTTCTTCCGCCGCTATTTTGACACCATCACTCCCGCAGAGGTATGTTTTACTTGCAGTTCATTTAAGCTTCGCTTTACACTGTATTGTCAATAATAGTAGATAACAATCTTTATTTCATTTTTAGATCACCTGGCAGCCTTGGGCTCCATTGCCAGCCGTGATTCGGGATCGGTTTGCCGGTGCTGAGGAGACCTCGCGTTTCTGAATTTTGCTGGAGGGCCCGGTCTGTCGGGCTTGGTACCTGGGCGAGCGTTTCCTACGCCAAACCCTAGGGTTACCAGAACAGATAGTCCCGGTTCACCCTCCTGAGCATATGAGGGACACCGAGAGATTCACCACCAAGCAGATGGCCGACTACACGATCGGCTGGGATGCGACCCGCTTCAGAGGCATAGGCGACTACAGAGAGTACATACAGACGTATGTTATGCGGCCTCTAAGCGGCGACCGTCGAGTTGAGGGAGAGAGGCCCGCGGCGCCGGCAGCTAGGGCAGGAGCGGGGGCTGGGGTAGAAGCATCGAGGAGAGCTCGGGTCCGCGGCAGAGGTGGAGTTCAGAGAGGGCGGGGGGATGGCTGGCCTACACTGCCCACTTCACTGACATACAGAGGGTAGGGTGGGGCGACCTACCAGATCCCCTTTGCTCCTCCTCCGGCTGACCACGAGTTGGTCGGCTTCCATGACTTGCCTCTGGTATGTATTACTACATTTTATGCATCTTGTATTGGCATTTCATTTCAGTTTATTTGACATTCCGCAGAATACTGATGCATCTGATACTTTTGCAGGCTTCTTCCGAGTATACCCGGCAATGCTTGGAGCTGAATGCCTCCATGATGGGGATGTTGCCGCGGACTTTCGACCTCCTGGCCCTCTATAGTATTCTGGTATGTTCTTCTGATCACGGTCTTAAACCATACACATAAGCCGCTTCACATAATCTGGTGCGCAACACAACACTTGATAATCTGCTCACGGCATTCATACACTGTACTCATACACTGCATTCTGCACTGATAAACTACTCATGGCATTCGCACACTGTACTCATACACTACGTTCTACACTGATAAACTGCTCACGACATTCGCACACTGTACTCATACACTGCATTTTGCGCTGATAAACTGCTCACGGCATTCGTACACTGTACTCATACACTGCATTCTGCACTGATAAACTGCTCACGGCATACTGATGCGTTTGCCTCTTATACTTTTCAGCCTCCTTTCCAGATTCCCACTGTGGGAGGTGTTCTAGCCAGGCCTTCTGTTCTTGTCGGAGGAGATGGAGAGGGCAGAGTATTCCCCCGCACCAAGGCAGGGCGCACTCACGTTGGGAGTAGCTCGCGGGCTCCAGTCCCTGATGACGATGACGAGGAGTTGAAGGCGGAGGCGGAGGCAGAGTCGTCGTCGGAGGAGACCGGAGACGGCTCGGACTCGGGCTCAGATGACAGCGCTGATGATGCTCCTGGACCTTCGTCCAGGAAGAGGACTAGGACGGACTCCCAGACTTGAGATCCTTTGTCATTGATCCAGATTTTTGCTGTTTTTTCTTTTCTTTTTCTTTTGTACCTTTTGCTGGTAGCTAGAGTACCTTGTACTGCCGCAGGCAGATTTTTTATTTCAAAAACCATGTACTTGAAAAAGATGATGAAATGAAACAAAATTTTTTTCTGAAAAAGTGTTGCATTTGTACATTTCATATATTGCATCGCATTGCATCATGTTGTACCTCAATGTAAATGAAATTGATCTGTTGTCTGAAAATTGAACACTTGCATTGTAATAATCAGATAACGAACCAGCCAACAGCAAAACAACCCATACCAATCATTACACATTCTGAACACTTGGCTCATACTCTACTGGGGATTAATCTGCATACAGCTCATAGCACAGCGTTTGGTTCATTTTGCACACAGCGGATCCTGAACAAACAGCCCAAATCTAACAAGACGGACCATGAAGGTTGAATCTACTGAAGTTGAAGCACACACAGATGCGATCTGAAACCCAGAAGCTTCAAAGAGGCCCAGGTTTTCCTGTTCACACTTATCGGGGGTGGACCCTGCAGTTGTATGAAAGAACCAAATCATGTTTTTGCACAAATGTGGAGAATGGCACAACATTCTGAGCAGAAAACGATTAATTTTTGAAATTGAAGAAGGGTTTTTTTTTTAAACCGGGGTAGTGAGCCTACAACTGGACATAGCGAGAATGACTCAACAGCAGAGACAAAAAAAAGGTAAACAACCTAAACACAACGAGACACACTCGGAAAAGACTCAAAACAAAGGTTGAAGTAAACAAGACAAAAGACACGACATACAGACGCGTTAACGGAGACGGGGGACCTCAGATTACGAGGAGCCAGTTTCTCTAGGTATTGTTTCCGACCCTTTCTTATTTGTGGTTCTCACATCACTCTGGCCCTCAGGCTCAGTTTTTCTCTCAAGATCCTTTGGCTCCATTTTTCTCTCAACTTACACCTCTCTATTCTTTATTCTCTCATTTTTATCCCTCCCCGGGGTGTTTAATGGATGAATAGGAGGTTGCGGGTTCACGCCCAACATGGTTAGCTCACAGCTGTTTCTTCCGGTGGCGCTTGGTGGATGCCCCAGGTAAGGGAACGGAGTACCTTGATCCCTTCAGATTCGTGCTTCGCACTTGGTTCGATACCTAGTTGCTCGAAGGTTGAGAGAGCTTTCAACCCTTTAATGACAGCTCGAGTTGTGCCCTTCTTGGCAAGTACGTTGGCGATGAGGGAAAGACATGAAGCCTGACTCAACCGTGCCCCTAGTTCATCATTTTGACCATTTTTTATTTTTGGTTTTCTACTAAAACAATTTTGACCAATATGAGAGTTAGATTAACACACTTGTTCGATTTTTGATTTGAAAACCATGCAAGTCAGGCCATGAGCACTGAAAATTTTCCCTTTTTTTTTTGGGTCCAAGAAAATGGTCCACTTTTGGAAAGTGAAATAGTTTTCGAGAAAATAGTCAACCTCAGTAAAAATTTTTAAAACTATTTTTGCAAATGGTCAATGCTCAACGAGCACGGAACTTACTCTTGAGATGTACAACCTCGGATCAGAGGCAATGGAAAATTGCCCCTTGTTTGAAGGACGCTGCACGGCAACGGAAAGTTGCCCCTGGTTTGAACGGCGACTCATGGCAAAGGAAAGTTGCCCCTTGTCTGGATGGTGTCGCAGCATACGGTAGTCAGTCCTCATTAGTGATGATCGCGACTGAACTCTCGGATACAGAGAAGATGAAGATGGTCAAACCAATATATGGACACAGTCACTTTGAAGGTGTTGGGGGCTGGACTTCGGGATGAAGTTGCCTACGTATCCGGTTGTCACAACCGAACTATCGGATGCAGAGTAGGCAAGGATGATCAAAACCATTTCATGGACGAAGGCGCTATGAAAGCATTGGGGGCTGGACTTTAGGATGAAGTTGCCTACGTATCCCAAACATGGGAATCAAGCCTTACGTAGTTCCGGTTTAAGGTAACTCAGGTATTTTAACCTTCACTTTTAAGGCTCTAACTTTTTTTGGCCAAGGCGCCCGATGCGGGCTTTTTCGACCTTGCGAGTTTTCTTTCCTTTTTCTTTCTTCCTTTCTTTTTTCTCTTCTCCTTTGTATTTATTTATTTTTTTCTTTTTTTATTGTATTTTTTCTCTTTTTCTCTCTTTTGTATATTTTCTTTTTTTTTGTATATATTTTCTTTTGCTCTACTATTTTGCCTGGGTCGCCCTTTCGGGTTTTCGGCCCAGCGAGCTGCTCAAAGGGTAAAAGTGTAACAAGTCCATGCCAAATGGTTTTAGGGTTTTGAAGCCATCTGTATCCAGGAGAGTGGCTGTTGCATTAACTTACTAAAGGACCCATCTTCAGCTCTTCGAGCAAATCGGACATTTTTGCCCCTAGTTTGGAGGGGTGCTTCTGTTCCAGCTTTACAGGCTTCTTCTGATGAGATCTGATCTTCTTGATCTGACTTTGGTGCCTCTTGTTCAAGGGCTGCCACCAATCTGGCCACACAGGCCTCTCTTGATAGTCGATCATTGAACACTCCAAATTGTGGTTCAAGGCTTTAAAACAAGGGCTCGAGTCTTGAGGCTGAGAGCGATCCTAAGCTGCACAATCTCAAGAGTGATTCCACACAGGTCTTCACAGGACCGCACAAAACATTTTATTTTTAAAAGTTTTTAAAAAAGCGACAAATCGCTCGCGCTGAAGATAGTGTGGAACCAGTCTGGATCAAGTCAGGGTCCTTCTCAGTACTCACGCTGACAAGCATGATTTCAATCATTAAGGGCTTAGCACGCCTCTCTTTCTCTCAATTTGATCAAAGTTTGCAAAACCTGAGGAATTCCTTCCTCTTTGTTTTCACCGCAGTGTTCAAAAAGTTTTGAAAAAGTTAGGTCAACGCAATGATTTTCAGGGCACAAGAGAACAGGTGGAATGTACTGCTGTTCTATTCAAGTCCCCTGGCACAACTAATTCAGAATAGTAGTAAGCGTGGAAACATGATAGCCGTAGCTGTTTCATTCAGATTCCCTGGTTGCAACTGGCTCCATGACAGAGACAGACTCAAAAAAAAGCACAAGGGTAATTACAAAACAAAACGGTGTTCGAGGCAACAGCTCCAGAATCACGCGACATTTTATACAAAGGGGACTGACTCGCTACAACAAGACAGACCCATAAGCAAAAGGACTGACTCAAGACAATGAGACAGACTCAAAACAAAACAAAAGACTGACTCGACACCCAAGCCAGAATTTACAAAACTAGCATTCGCAGATGCTCCAAAAATGCGTGCCAAACGGCACATCCAAAATACGCCGAGCGCCATCCGCAGGTGGTTCACTTACTGATTACATACTTGCAGTATCAGTATCCTCAAAATCTAATAACTGGGTAGTAACGGACTTGGCTGAGGTGGGCGGGAGGATAACTTCGTTGTCGATCAAGTCTTGCACCTCATGACGGAGCCGAAAACAATTGTCGGTAGCATGACCGGTTTGCTGGTGGTACGCACAATACAAGGCAGCATCATGTGTAGTAGGGAGATTCTTTGGGAGAGGCCAAGGCTCCAAGGGTTTAAGGTGCCCCCTTTCGGCAAGGATCTGAAGTGCCTTTGACAATGGCATATAGAGAGCATGAAAGACCTTGCGCCCTCGGGGCAGGTACTTTGAAGGTTGAGTATTCTTGCTAGACGCACTAGCGAAAGGGTCGGCAGGCGCCGTCTTGGCTTTCTGATCTTTCCCAGGTGCAGGGTTGGGAGTGGAAGGAACTATTTTGGCATGACAGGGCCTATCCTGATTTTCTAATTGGCTTGTACTGCCTTCGGTTGGAGTGGGGAAAACATCATCCACAGCCTTAGCTACGACTGCGAATACCTGTTGTTTACTCATCCCCTCGGCTTTCAAAGCCTCGACTGCCCACAGCAGTTGTTCAATGGGATCGGCATCTGCCTTCATTTTGTTCTTGCCTCTGGCCTCATCCTGATCGAGGGTTTGGGTTGATGTTGATACGTCATTGTTATAGTTGGAGGCCACCTCGGGTTGGCTAAGTTCGATCACAATCCGTCCCAACAGTGGGGGCTCCTGTGGCACTAAATTCCCGACATACGGTGCGGCTGGTGGCGAAGCTGACATTCCGTAAGCGAGATCCGCCATGGACCTCTGGAGGTCACCTATCATTCCCATCAATTTGAATGTGGTGGGCTCACGAGCCTAATACAACTGGGGGGTCCAGACCGGGTGCGCGACAGGCGACCAGGGTGGATGCGGTACATCGACATTGGTCTCACTTTACAGAGTGATTCCTTGATCTAATGCGGCCGTCATAACCACAATCTCCTCTGAATTCTGCGTCATGATAAGTCCGCTGTACTGAACGGTGACTGACGGATCAGATATCTATCTTGCCTCAGCAAAGGGGGAACACTAGCTATTCTGTATCAACTCTCTGAACTGAAAGGAAAAACAAGCAGCATTTCAGCCCAAATGGATCAAACATAGATGTAGCCGAACAACTGTACTCTACTGCTGACCATTGTTGCCCGAAATCACTGTCCCCAAAATACTAAATCGAATACCCACAGATATAACTGATTCTCATAAACTGATACTGGTGCCATCAGGCCTGATACTCAAACTTGCAAACTGATATGTACGTTCCCTGTAGAGATGCACTCTAAAAGCACATAGCAAGTAAAGAGAGCCAAAACACACCTATGGAGGGGTAGGGTTTTCCCTGTCCTTTTTTTTGTCAGGAGCTAGGGTTTCACTATGCACGCAGCAGTTTTCAAACAACCTAACATGGTAAGCAACCTGTCCTAGTTTGGAATAGTCACTATGGATTTCGATTATGCACTAGGTCGAATGGTCGAAAAAGGGTGCCCCGGTAAAATTGGGGTTTATGTTCCATACTGTCAGAGCCCACAACCGGTCAGCCTTATGGCATGCTTTGGACAAAGTCAAGCTCCGGCAAACCGTTCAGGAATGGCAGATGGCAAACACGGTGTCCTAGGCGCACCAATGCACATCAATGCAAAGAGACACATAATGAAATCAAAACAGGATATCACGAGTTCGAGTCAAGCTCTCTAAATCCCCAGCAGAGTCGCCAGAAACTGTAGACGTCCCCGAACGCCCTGGGAGGACAAGCCCCTGTTCCGTTCGTTTTGGGCTCACTACAGTTCGGCACTCTCCAATTGTCACGGTTCTTAATCTGAACCAAAGAGTCCAAATCCGGCAAATCGTTTTGAGAAAATAGATTTTTAAAAAGAAGTGCCAAACATGGACTGCTTTGCCAGATACAGAGTCGCCACCTAAATATTTTTTATGGGGGAATTTAGGAAACCCTGACTCGGTGCCAAAGGCCGCATGTTCGTCATCACCAAAGTTACATTGGCTCGGGAGCTTGGGTACGATTGGGGAAGGTCAGCTATGAGCACCCCCTCTCGCCTGATCCGAAGATCGGCCTCTACTAACCGTGATATCCGTTTTTGAAAACGTTATGTGTTCTTATTCCGGTTGTTAGCCTAGAATTACTATGTTATGCGCACGGCAAACAAGTATAGACCAAATCGCCTAAATTGCAACAAAACATTTCATGTTTGTTTTGAAAATGGTTTGCTACTCGTAAGTAGGCTAAAATGCAGGTTTTGCCACCCTCAAGTGGGCTTTAGAAAACATGGTTTTGCAACTATCTAGTGGGCTTAAAACTCATAGTTTTAATGCATTATTCCAATTTAGGTAATTCGACCTCCACCCACAGGCACTCAAGCCGTTATTTCACATAAGCAGCTAGCCTCATGGTAATCATGCTATTATGGCAACACTCACACGCATGCGGTATGCTAAAGCATAAACGCTTACCGAGTACTCCGACCCAAGACAAGAACATGTTAGCAATCAATGCATGATCCAAGTCCATGTTAAGTGGCTAATGCAACGCATACAGAATACAATCTAGAATACGCTCGGCTAATCTAAGGATGACATGTGAGAATGCACAGATAGCATGTATTCAAGTTAGATTTGAAATACTTTATGCAGTTTGCATGATGCGCCGAGCCTGGTGCATGCAAGACTAATGAATGATGCACGCATGCATAGCATAAGGTATGCTAAAGTAAACATGTCCTAATACTAACCATCAAAAGCAGGTAAGTAAAAGGGAGAAAGAAGTGGCGGTTGGAAGACATGCACACACGCACCCACACTTATTACAAGTTAGCCCTCACTCGGAGGGACCGAAAGAATAATACAAGTTAAGTAACCTACAAGCTAATTAAATATTACAGACCACCTAATTAATTAAGCAAATTAATTAATCTAATTTAAGCAATAAATAGCCTCGGGAAGAGGGTCCGATGCGATGCGTGCTCGATTCCGCTCGGAAGTCACTATCATGCACAAGCTGCCTCTACTTTGACTGTTCTGCTTCTCTGAAGGCTCCACAAATCTCAGGGTCGCTTCCCTGAATGCTGTGGAACACCATCGGCTGAGGGAATTGGTCACCGACCATGGAGAATGGTCATCGGCTAAACATCATGCTCTCGGCCAAACATTCTTTTCCGGTCGGCACTCCACACATGGTCGGTTGGGACTGTATGTAGTCGACCGGCCAATTCTTCCTGCAGAACCTGTTTTGACAGCAGCATAGGGCAAAACAAGGCATGGCAATGCATTTCAAGCAAATGTGTGCACCGACACAGCCCTTATCATGTTTATGACTCAAAGGGGTGTGGTACTCGATTCTCGGACCACCAATCGCGCATTTCAATGCGTGATGGCCCAAGAAACCAAGTTGTGCATTTTAATGTCAAATATAATGCACACAAACACACAATGAACTCAACCTCTATCATACTCAATTCAAGAGGCAAAGCATGCATGCCAATGTAATGCAACCTAGGCATGTGAGCTAAGTGTGCAACATGATCATGCAAACAACAAAACCATGTGCAATAGGAGCATGAACTAAACAAGTAAGCATGCAAGGCATATAACATCAATGTTAATGACACACATGCAACAACATGAAAGGCATAACACATGTAAATATGCAAAGCGACTTAACACAAGAAGCATGCCAAATGCAATGACACTTAAACATGCAACATGTTAATAGGCTAAATACCTAAAAATACAAACATGTAAAGCATGCAACAACATGCCAAAGGGATGGACTTAAACTAATTTGGACAGCCCTCTACTAGGTCCAAAACAGTGGCCAATACTATGGAAGTGAGGTCCAACACACACACACCCATGCATGCAAATATGGTCCAACACTTAAGCATATGAAGACGACTTGTAAGCCCAAAATCATGGACTAATGGCATGCAACATAAGCTCTGAAAATCATGTTAAAATGGTGCCAAACCAAGCCAACAAGACAAGCATAAGCATGCAATTAGAGGTCCAAAACTCAAGGCAAGCTAAGGAGGTATTGAACTACCCTTAGCAAAACCAAACATGGCATGAATTAAATGACCAAAAACAGAGTTTTAGCATATTAAAACAAAGCCTAAAGACCACTTAGATGGCATCTAAATGACTTAAATTCAAGGGCATGCACAATGACCAAACATGGAGCATAAGGCACAACCTCATAAGGCATCAAACAGGCATCAAAGGAAAGCATGCAAGAATGTTATAAGGACTGAAATAACATAGTAAGTGGTTCCAAACCACTGAAATAATGCAAGTAATGCATGCTACACACTCACACACCTAGGGCTAACAAGCCAAAATGCAAGGTGGCTATACTAAGCATGCTATGGTCGACCAAGACAATCAAAAACAGAGCTTAAGCATGCTAAAACAATCACAAAAGCTTCACAAAGCTTGGCCAGAATCATGCTAGAACAAGGATTAAAACCTAAAGCATGTTAAGACCTAAAGATGGCATTACAAGACAAGTATGCTAAGCAAGCATGGTGTGTCTAAACCAACTAAAAACAGAGCTATATTATGACATAATAAGCACAAAAATCAGTTAAGGCATGGTCAACACACACTTAAACTAGATGCTCCCTCAAGAGGCAAAAATAGCCATTTTCAAGGACAACAAGGAGAGGGGGTGGACCTCAAGGCACCATCCTTACCTCTGAAATCCCTCATGATTTCAGTGGTGAGGAGGCCCAAACACAATGGTCCCGGAGCTCAACCAAAATGGCACAAAACAAGGGCCAAACAAGCCTTAAGAGGGGTCAAAAAACCCCAAAGCTTAAAACTCCCTTAACAAACTATTTAGAGCAGACAAAAACAAGACTTTTATATGTCATATGCTAAGCTCAAAAACAGATGCAAGATAGGCTACAAAGCTTTGCAAAAATGGGGTAAAAAGGGACAAAAGTCTTACCCTTGTAGACCCTCTTCAAAAATGGTGGACCAGCTGGTTCTTTGAGCTCAAAACCAGCTCCAAGACTTCAAAACAACCCTCAAGGGCCTCAGCTCCAAGAGAAGGTGTGATGGTGAGTGTTTGTGTGTAAAACTAACGCTAAATACACACACAAGACACAAAAGGAAGAGAGATATAGATATAGGATAGATACAAATCCTAACCTAAAACCAGAGCTCTCTAACAATGTTGTCTAAGTTTTCTAACCTCTAAAAGAGGGAGAGGAGGCCTCCCCTTATAGAGCTTCAATCTTGTAAGCTTACAAGACAAGCTAGCTAAGAGGGAAATCCCTCCATACACGTGGATGGAGGGGAGCCAAGTGCATGCCAGCTGCATGAAAATATCTGCAAAAGCAGATGCACAGTAGTCGGCCGGCCAAAAATGCAATTTACCAAAAAAAGATAGCCGGCCGGCCATCTATAGTGCCGGCCGGCCAATCATTTGGCCGGTGGCAACAAAACACAACCGGTGGCCTCAAGCCATGGCCGGTGGAGTGTGGGGAGGGGATGGCCCACAAGCCATTCCCTGCCCCTCCAAGGCAAAGCACAAGTGTTTGGTGCAAAACCAGACACAAAATAGTCGAGTCGAGAGATTCTGAGGCAAGACGCGTAGCTGAGACCTCCGGGAGCTCAAGACGAACACAAGCATGGATGATCACCGAGTGTTCAAGCGGTGATGTCCAAGTCTTGAGGACGGTCAAAAATGGAGTGTCTGCAGATGGCTCTCGCCGAATTACAGCGCCCATCTGGGGCATCCACATCTTGTCCACCTTCAGTGGTTCATCCAGTTCTAGAACCACCACCACCAATTGAGGAGCTTCATGAACCGAATCTACAAATGGGAGGACTTTTCCCCACAAATATTGATGAAGTTGACCTGGTTATGCTTAAAATATCCAAATTAGAGAAAACGTTCAGCAAATCACAAGGGATCAATTCTATTCCAGACATCGAGGATAGGCTTACAGAAACAATTGTGAGGCTGCCTGAGCAGTTCAAAAGGCCGCACATGGATAAATTTGATGGCGTTGGTGACCTTATGGTTCATATTTGCCTCTTCTCGGACATCCTGAAACCGATGGGCCTATCTCGAGCTCAAATGCTTTTCTTGTTTGGGAGAACTTTATCTGGTATAGGTGCCATCTGTTTGCCAAGCTGGAGGACTCAATAAAACAGAGTTTGGAGAAGTTAGCTGACGCTTTTGTCACCTAATATTCTTACAACACCCAGATAGAGGTAACCATTCATGAATTGGAGGCAACTCGACAAGACCCCAACGAGAGCCTCATGGCAATTCTCACTAGGTGGAGGATAAAGACAACCATGATGACAAGTCGACCCTTGGAAAAAGATCAAGTCTGCATGGTTGTAAAAAATGTGCATGGAGGATTACTACAGAAAATGATAGCTCTCCCATTCTTGAACTTCAAGGACCTCCATGAGATTTGGGTTCAAATTGATTATGCTATCAAACAATGGATCATCACAGAAGGAAATGAGCCCGTGAGAAAGATGTTCAATCGTAGTTCCAATGCTACTGTCGATGGTAGCACAACTGTCAATTTCATATCCTTAGAGATCAACATTGTCATAACTTTTACCAAAATGGCCAACCTTTTTGCTGATATTGACCTACAACAAACCACGTCAACCCAACCTCAAAACCGAAGGTTTCACTCTCTCCATATGTCCCTAACCCGAGCCATGGGAATTTTGGTGAAAAAGGGGCACCTCAAGCTCCTTGATCCCCAATCTCTTTCTAATCCACTTCGACGTAGCCATGATCCCACCAAGTATTGTGCCTTCCACCAATAACGCAGTCATGATACTGACCGTTGTTTTCAACTTCATCATTGGATTCAAGATCTTATTGATAATAAGATCATAGCTCCATCCCAAAAAGCCAAGACCACCACCAACCCGTTGTCACCCCATGACCAAGTCCCACCGCCTTTCCATTTCAACCCTATCCATACTCTACCACCCACCTTCAACCCCAACATATACATCACAGCTTCCCATCTACCCAAACCCGAGGTGCTTATTCTAGAGGGCACTGATTTATTCATGATATATGCACTTTGATTCCAGGTAAAACCCTAACACCCCGTGGTGGCAGATGATTTGGAGCTAGAATTGGGCATTATGGCAAATAGTCTCACTGGCATACACTTCTCTCTTGATGGTTTTCTTGAGCCGTGGATTGATCAAGAGGCAAAGAAGCATTGGACAAGTTCTGGGTCTGACACTAGCTGAATCTGTGATAGATTTTAAAACTAGCACAAGACTAATAAATTCGGGAGATATTATGACCATTTCTGTGATCGGGGATGGACCACCTGCTGATTGCACATATCTCATTCTAGATGAGGTGGATGGAAGGAATTGATATTAGCAATTTGGGAATGCTTTCATTTTACTTTCTGAATTGGGTATTGAGTCTAAACTTGATTCCGCCAAGTCTATGGAGCTGGAATCAGGATTGAGTTAGTCCTGTGAGTTAGAGTCTAGTGATTTTGGAGGTCATAACCTGGACATTGTTGTCCTATTTATGTCCATTGTCTTTTCACTTTCTTCTGAGTCTGTTTTGTTTCGACCATTGAGCCAGAAGTTCTGAATAAAATTGCAGTAATTTTTGCCTACTTCTCTATGCTTATAAATCATTGCGTTGACTAAAGTTTTCAAAACTTTTTTTCCAAAACTTTCATAAAAATGAAGAGGAAGGAATTACTCGAGATTTGAATATTTTGATCAGCTGAGAGGAAGAGAGGTGTGCTCAGCCCTTAATGGATGAGATCATGTTTGTTAATGTGGGCACTGAGAAGGATCTTGGCTCAGTCCAGAGTGGTTCTACACTGTCTTTAGAGGAGCATAACTGACTAGTTGCTTTATTAAAATATTTCAAAATTAGTTTTGCGTGGTCCTATGAAGACATGCCCGAAATTGATTTTGAGATTGTACAACATAAGATCCCTCTTGACCTGAGACCCGACCCTTTAGCTTTAAAACTGTTATTCAAAATGTTCAAAAGTCAACCAAAATATGAAGCTTTTATTGCCAGATTGGATGAAACCCTTGAACTAGGGGCAAAAAGGTCGGATATGATCGAAGAAGGCTTACAAAGTCGGGTTGGAAGTAGCCCTTGAACTAGGTCATGAAATAGAGGTTGTGAAATAATGATAAAAATTTATTATTATTTTTAATATAGAAAAAAAAATATAACAAATCCTTAGATAATGTAATGGAGATCATCCATTACAATATTAGAATAGAGAGGATCACTATCCGGCAAACACACACCCAAAATAATAATAATAATAATGATAATAATAAATAACAAAACTAAGACCATTTCAATCCTTAACTAATCTTCTTTTATTTATTTATTTTTATATCTAATTTGATTTTAAATTTGAATAAAAGAGTTGATTTGATATGAACTATTCCAATTGTTTTATCAAATTGTGATCAAAATCTTTTTAAGAACTTTCCTCTTAGTCCAAATTTAAAAAAGAGAAATTTGGGTTTAGAACGTTTGTCTAACCTAGTGAAATTTGGAAAAGAAGATGATGATAAAAGTGTAACAGAAAACGACAAATATGGCTTTATCATCTTCTTCCCCAAACTAATATGAAAACTTGTTTGTACCCCTTTTGGAAAAAATTGTCACGTGACAATGGAAGATAAAAAGTCAAAGATTTCGTGGGACCCACCACCAAGGTTGAGTAAGTGGTGGATGGAGTTGATTTGTTTTAATTAATTAAATTAGCTAAGTTATTGGGTTAAATTTAGATTTGATAAGGTGAGCATTAACTATTCCTAATAATTAGGAAGTTGTGGAGGTTTATCTCTTGGGGGCTTATCTCTTGAGGTCTTATCTCCTACTATTGAGGCTTATCTTTTATCTTGGTTCCTTATGTAAGTTAATAAATGATGAGGCCTATAAGATTGGAAGATCTTCCATATTAGCTACAATCCTACAAAGGTGGAGCCATTTTTCCCAACATCAAGGCAAACAAACTTTTCTTTGGGACACATGGTAGCTCAAGAGGGTGTGGAGGGTTAACACACTCTACAATCAAGGAGTTAGTTTTCCAAATAAGGCAAAGGTGGTCTTTTGAATTCTTTGAGGATAGACATGCATAATAAAGAAAGGAAGATCCATGCAACATCCAATGAAATGTTTTCCACAAATCAAGCAAATTCAAATATAGAAGGACACGTGGTAGCCTATGGAAGCTCAATGGACCAAGTCAAGATGATGAAGATAGGCTCCAGCCTTTGAAGATCAAAGTCGTTCCTACTCTTAGGGAATAAGAATTAGCATCAAGGACACATGTCACCAAGATAGGTTGCCACGTTTCTGGCTGTTAAGCAAGATTTGGGACTTTCCCAACACTATATAAAGGGCTCCAAGTGTAACATTAGAGGGGTCCCCGGCCAAACACTCGACCAAGAGTCTTGCAACACATGCTTTTCAACACATTTATGCTAGCTTCAATAGCCCATTTATCTTCATTACCTTACCTTAGCTTATAGCTTTCTTCTCATAGCTTCATAGCTTAGTTCATTCAGTTTCTTAACTTAGTTATCTTAATTACCAATTGTACTTCATTTCGAATCAATGCAAGTCACAATTTTAGTCTAATTATCTTTGGCATCTATAAATTTGTTAAAAGTCCTCTAAATTAGGGCAAGATTCGAACCACTGGGGGTTCCTTTTAGTCGTACGCAGTCATTTCTCTGTGTTAGCAGTCAGAAAAGTTCAACAATTCCTATACCTTGAACTAGGTTCACAAGTTCGGGCATGCTCGCATTGAATCAACAAATTTTCTTGTGTTCACACCTGCAGGATTTCTTGAGTGGCAACATAAATTTCTAAGGAGTGGAAACAAAACCTTAATCCTAACCTTTCATCATTTGCCTACCACTTGCCACCATCCCTTCTCCTTTTCTCTATGGCCTTTCTGGCTACGTATGTCGCTTAACAAAGAATAACGAAAATTGACTTTTTGAAGTGGTAATTTTTGAAAGAAAACACATTTTTTTTAAAAAAAAAACCTAATATAAACGCATTTCGTGAGGTAATAAAGCAATCGTCCTTTTGCATCTAACCCACCCAGTGATTTTGATTGGAAGCAAAACCTTGTACTGGGTTGTTAATATATATATGTATACTAAGTTAGAAATCAACATATATGGGTTAAGCTATATATGTTAGCATTAGTCCACCCATATGATAAAGGTGAATTCCATACAGTTATTAGGTTAATTTATACATATATTTTTGGGTTTGGATAATAGAGTCTGGAAACTATTAGGAAACCTAATATGTGTAGGATTTTGGTTACCTAGTTATATGAAATTAGAATTCTCAAGAGTGGTAGGGGTGTGCATGGGTTGGATTGGGTAGGGTGTACCTTTAATCCGTCAGTCGAACCGAATGCATCAGGTTACAAGGTTGATTATCCGTTGTTGACTGATCTAGTTTTTGAAATTGACCGCAGCAACCCACTCGGTTTGATGGTTGGCTTGGTCAATGGTGTGTTAGGAAGACAACTCCCTCCCATAAAACAAGTCTCAGATCAAACATGTCAATAACAAATTGATTCAAAGATTTAAATATGTGATTCAATCAAAATAATGAACAGGTTCAAACAAGAATGAGTTGAGATATAGAAATAGAATTAAGACCAATTTCAAAAAACAAAAGAAAACTTTTTGTCATTTAGAACCACTACTACAATCGACCAACTCTGTCATAATCGCCATTGCTTTTGCTCTATTAATCTTTTAAACTTTATCACCATAGATGGCTATCACTTTGCCATCGTCACTTTGCTCTATGGTCATTAGGGTTTCTATGAGAGGGAGATTGAATAAGGGAAATAGGGTTTGTGGAAGGTAATGAAAGATTGGGTTTATGGGTAAGGGAGAATGAAGATAGGGGGTCTTATAGAAAATAGAGAGAGAGAGAGAGAGAGTGTGTGTGTGTGTGTATTAGGAAGTGAAAGAGAGATAAACATCAAAGAGTTTGTATTGGGAAGAGAGAGAGAGAGAGAGAGAGAGAGAGAGAGAGAGAGATTGTATTGAAGAAGAATGAGACAAATCGGTAGAGAGAGAGTATGTATTGGGGGAAAAAAATAACATTGGTTAATGTGAAATAGAGAGAATTAAGAAGTTAAAGATGGTAACTAAAAAGACAAGTCTTTGGTTTTGGTGTATTATTGATAAGGTGTAGTCACGACATACAACAAAAATAAGCCACTAGCAAATAAAATATTATTAATTAGTGAAATTTATCGTTCGATTTGGATTTACACGAAATTTAAGTACCTAAACCGTCAATCGACCGCCAATTCGTGAAAATACACGTTGTACACCAGACTCTGATTGTTGTTATTTTCAAAATCAATCGTACACTTTCGGGTCAATTCAAATCGGTCTTGTTGAACGAGTTGGTTGGCTATGTGCATACCTCTAATGAGTAGCCTATTATACAGAGTCATATCATGTGGATTATAGGTGAAAAACCTAAAAAATCCCGAGATATTGATTTGTGATTATGTTTCAATTTTTAAACAATAAATAACAATCCCAATCAAACAATCAAAGACAAATTGACACAACGATTTAACATAGAAAAATCACAATTTGAGCGCCTCCAATCGTGATTAAAAAAATCACGGGCAAAAGCCAGAAAAAATCCACTAAGAAGACAAAAAGGAATTACACAAGTGTACCCTCAATTACCTAGCAAATCCACACCCGAATTAAACCGACCCGAATGTGCCTCTTCCATCATTGTCGTCACCTCAAAATTGTTTTGCCCAATGTTGAATCCACAATGCTGATGTTGAATCCACGATGATGAGCCACTTCGGAATAAACCAAAACTTCAGGCCCAAGTTTCTTGGAATCTATCGAAAAACAACTCTCTCTTTTGTGAATGAAACAATAAGAATAACCCTTGATATTTGACAATCTGAAATTCGTTGATCAATCGATCACCTTCTATACACTAAGGAAACTCATACAAAATAGCCTCCAATAGAAAACACTTTTTCTTTTCTTTGTCTCTAAGATTTTGAACCGCTTCAACCCTAAAAACAACAAACTAGGCACCTTATAGTAAGCTAAATCGAGAAGACTGTTCAAGCACACATTTCACTGCTCAAGCGATGTGACTAAAGGCAGTGTGAAAGACACAGGCTGACTGCTCGAGCACAACATTCACTGTTTGAGCGATAAAACTTGTTCCCCAGAAGTTTAGAAGCTCTGCAAAAATACTAGATGATCATTTTCTCCGCTCAAGTGCACAAATGATAGCTCGATCCCGGTAGATAGTCAGCAAAGTGACAAACATGAAAGTCTCAAGATCACAAACTCCTCTGCATAGGCACAATTTGGGTTGGATTCGCATCTAAACACTCACATCCTCACTGAAACATAAGAGCGAATAAAATTAGAACTGAAAGGAGTTTTGTCAAAGGGGATTTCCAATTACAAAAACCTAACAATCTCCCCATTTGGCAATTCAGTGACAAAACACACCTAGCAAATAAAATCCTAATCACCCCAACCCATTATAACCAACAAAAACAACAAAAATAAACTTATTTCTCAAGGTCATGATCTACAAAACAGCTATTAGTGCCACAAAAGTATATGAAAGCAATAGACATTAAAAAGATTATCTTCAAGCATGAATAAATAGAAATTTTAATAGCATGCCTTAAACACTCAAAAATAACTCCTCCTCACTAAAAGCAACCACACGCAAAAAAAAAAAAAAAAAAAAAAAAAAAAACTCAAAAAAAAAAAAAAAAAAAAAAAAGACAAAAATAATATGGTGGAGCAAGTAAGCAATTTCAGATATGTACCTTAAAGCACACAAGAATATTCAAGAAACACAATTACTTGAAACACAATGTGTATAACCTCTAGAAGATTCCTCATGAACAAATGTGATTCCACATGTGAAAAGCATAGATCCCATGATAAATGTGTGTGAGTGACTCTTGGAGTTCAAAAAATACTAGATTTAAATCCTAGTAGTGATCTGATGGCTGGACTTTTGACAAGAGAATATGTAAATGACTGAGAAAAGTTAAACCTCTAGTGATCAAATGATATTTGTTGAGTAAATGCGAATGCTCTCCCTCAAACAATGTATACAATATTCTTGAGCACTCACCTGCGACTTTCACACTTAAGAGTATGGAAACCAAACTAGAGAAAAATAAAAATGATAGTGTAGCCTAGTTGGTGACTCTGAGGTAGCCTTTTTCTCATGTCGTGAGATATAAACATCGCGGGGTTAGCAGTGGAAATGTAAGTAGATGGTAGGTGGTTAAGAGACTCAACCTCACCCAAGATATGCTAACATTGGTCAATTTCTCAATAAAAACACATGAAACACAACTAGTAATCCGTAGAGAACATTGATCAGTTATACAGAAGAGTCCGATATTTGCTAATCCAAGAGTGTGTATAGAGTGAGACATACTACACACAATCCGAAATGAGTAATGACCATAGAAAGCATACACATATTAACATATAATGGATATTCTCACTAATTCTAATATGCACTAAGAACTTCTCAAAAATTTCAACCTTCCAAAACCATACTAGGAAAATCTTTTTGGATTTTTTTTCTTTTTTTATTATATATATATATATATATATAAATGTAAAGCAAGAAAGAAATGAACAAGAACACACAAAAGACCCAAAAACACACAAACAAAAAACTCAAAACTAAAAGTGAAAAAAAAAAAAACGAATAAACAAATTAACACAAGTCAAACTTTCTTACCCAAACCGCTTTAGTATGAACAAGGTTGTGAGAATTGTAGTTCTTGGGCGGTGTCTTGACGTTATGGTTCCCTTTCCCTTCAATGGGAGCCCGTCTCAACTTGGTTTCCAACCTCCTATTCCTAGGTATAGGCAAACTCAACATCTCTTCATGGTTGGTCTGAAACAAATCAAAACAATGAGGTCTAATTTGACCCTTAAGCGTATTATAACTAATGAAATGTCTCCTATCCCATGAGGTATTAGAATTTCTTCTACCTCTATGAGATACTCTCCCATGGAACTCATAACAATAAGGGCGAATATGACCATACATACCACAATGATGACAAATAAAAATAGGGTGTACCTTTTTTTCCTTGACCTAATGAACTCTAGGAAGATTGAGAAGTCCATCCTCATGTTGAATCGTTTGCTCTTTATTTCCTTGAGTTCTAGAATCATGAGATATAGATGCCCTCCATTTTTGCTCTTTGTCATCAAAAAAGCCAGTGCCACTCTTGTCATAACACATTTGTTAAGACACAATGATATTGTCCAAAGTCTTTTATCCTTTGTTCCAAAGACCAATGGTATCAACAGCACACTTGAGCTCTTCTTCTTTCTTGATTACTAGCTCTTCCAAGGAAACTTGAGACATCTCGAGAGTTTCAATCCTTTCTTCATATGTTGCATAGATTTCTTGTAGCTTATTCGTCTCACAAGTCAAGAGTTTTGTACAAAGAGCTTGTTGATCACTAGAAATCTTGATGGCTTCATTCCTAGCCTGGGAAATCTCCTCCTTAGTTTGACATTCTCACTTTCAACCACTTTTATTTTGATAGTGAGTTTGTCATTCAATTTAGAAAAGTAAGAGATTCCTTATATAATTTTTCATAAGCTTGCTAAAGCTCTTCATCATCACTCACCAAGGATTCAACATTAGTGACATTTTCAACCAGCCTCTTCGGATACTCCATTCGTCCTTCAATTCTAGAAACTGCCATGAAAGTAAGAAATTGTTCATGCCCCTCTTCGCCTTAAGTCTCGTTGTCACTTTCATTCTTATCAGACTCTGATTCATCATCCCAAGAGCGAAAGCTTTTTTCTTTCTCAAACAATTAAGCCTTTCATGAGCAAAGTGGCCAAAACCTTGGCATTCATAGCATTGGACTCTTTGAGAATTTTCTTGTATTTTTTCTTTATTCTTCTCAGTTGTAGAATCAATTTGAGCTTATCTTTGCCTTTGGATTTATGAGTTGATTCCAAAATATTAGGCTTCTTTTTCATAAAAGACTTTTTAAATTGTTTTACAAAAACATCCGCAATCTTGGAATCAAACTCACAATCCTCATCGGAATCCTTTCCAACTTTATAAGCACTGCTAAAAGCAAGTTCATCTTTTTGTTTCTTATTGAAATTCATATGAGTCTTATAAGTTCGAGATTTTCAACCAAATGATCCAACTTGAGGTTGTTAATATCTTGAACCTCCACAATAGCTGTAACTTTTGTTGAAATCGATTGGGCAAGGACCTCAAATTTTTTTCCATAACCTTAGATTTCGGTATTTTTTCACCTATATTGTTGCTAGAATTTACAATGTCACTTAACTTTACATAAAATTCATCAAAGCTCTCACTATTTTTCATGGAAAAGTTTTCAAAACTAGAAGTAAGCCTTTGAAGTTTTGAGTTTAGCAGAAAGAGTGCCTTCATGAATAGTTTGTAAGATATCCCAAGCCTCTTTTGCAGCTTCACAATTATAGATACGATTAAACTCTTCAGGTGTGATGGTGCAAAAGAGAGAATTGATAGCTTTACTATAGTAGCTACTATTTTGGTAATCAATTGTGTCCCATTCATTAATTGGTTTGGGGAATGTTACTCCATCAGTGGTAATAGTTGGTTCGGTCCACCCACACATGGTGGATTGCTAAACTTTTTCATCAATAGATTTCAAAAACGTTCTTATCCGAGCTTTCCAAAAAGAATAATTAGATGCGTCAAGTAGGGGTGGTCGAACCGTATAATTCCCATCACGAATTGCATCCATTATCACAAATCAAACAAGATCTCGCAACAATAATTTTAAAAAACAAAGATAAAGCGACCAGCTCTAATACCAAGTAAAAAATCTATAAATTTTCGAGATATTGATTTGTGATTATATTTCAATTTTTAAACAATAAATAACAATCATAATCAAACAATCAAAGACAAATTGACACAAAGATTTAATATGGAAAAACCACAATTGAGGCGCCTTCAATCGTGATAAAAATAAAAATAAAAATAAAAAAAACCACTGGTAAAAGCCACAAAATAATCTACTAAAAAGACAAAAAGGAAAATCCACACCCGAATTGAATTGAACCTGATGTGCCTCTTCCGTCATCGTCTTCACCTCGGAATTATTTTGCCCAATGTTGAATCCACAACGCTAATGTCAAATCCACGACAATGAGCCACTCTAAAATCCACCAAAGATTCAGGCCCAAGCTCCCAAGAATCCACCGAAGAACAACTCTCTCTTTTGTGAACGAAACAATAAGAACAACCCTTGATATTTTACTATCTAAAGTTCATTAATCAGTCGATCACCTTCTATACACCAAGGAAACTCATATAAAATAGCCTCTTATAGAAACCAACTTTTCTTTTCTTTCTCTCTAAGATTTTGGACGACTTCAACCCTAAAAATAGTGAACTGCGCACTTTATAGTAAACTGAATCGCGAAGACCGCTTGAGCGCACATTTCACCACTTGATCGGTGTGACTAAAGGTGGTCCGAAACATATAATTTGACCCCTCGAGCGCAACATTCACCGCTCAAGTGGTAAAACTTGTTTCCCAAAAGTTCAAACACTTTGCAAAAATACTAGATGATCATTTTCTCTGCTCGAGTGCACAAATGACAGCTTGATCCCCGTACATAGTCAGCGAAGTTGCAAACATGAAAGCCCCAAGATCACAAAGTCCTTTGCATGGGCACAATTTGGGTTAGATTCATATCTAAACAGTCATATCTTCACTAAAACATAAGAGCGAATAAAATTATAACTGAAAGGAGTTTTGTCAAACAGGATTGCCAATTACAAATACCTAACAATAGGGTTTATCTAAGAGAGATTGAGAGAGTAGTAAGGGGAAAAAATAGAGATCTATGGGTTGAGAGAAAAAATATCGTGGGCACTGGGTGAGTAAGGGCTCAACTACCCTTGAGCATGGGTTTGGGTAGTAGTGTGGGTTTTGAGTGTTTTGGCCATCTTATATGTATTCTCTATTTTATTCATAGTGGAAGCTCTCTCTCCCGCAGATGTAGGCAATTTAGGTCGAACCACATAAATTTGTGTGTGATTGTTCTTTCTCTTTGATGTGTGTGTGGGTGTGCTTTCATTTGCGCTGGTGGAATGTGGTATAAATCCCATCAAGTAGTATCAAAGCTTATGGTTACTGATCCTAGGTACGGTTGGTAGCGGGTGTGGTTACTGCACATGGAGGACTCACATAGAAGATAAACAAATCCCAATAGTATAGAAAAAAAAAATCAAAATTTGATAAAGACAGGATGGTAGAGGCATTGATTAATTGGAACACAGTGCATAATTGAGGGTTTGATTTTGTGGCTTTGGCTTATCAACGGATTATGATCATGTGTGACAAAAAGAATAAAATCAGCTGCTTAGAATATTTATATTATACTGGTGTGCATAGATGTTACAAAAATTCAAGGTGATGGCAATTTCCAAGGTTTTCAAACACCGCAGATTCATCGGTATAGTCAGAATTTTCAAATTCTAAATAGGTTTAAAGGGGTTGGATAGATTTAGCAGTGATCTAGGTGATCAGGTTTGACTGTGGATGATCAAGGGTGATCTAGGAGTAATTTGATTCAATCAACTAAAAAGTCCAGTCATTGCGAGGACAATCAGACAGTGCTTTCTGATTGGGCATCGTGATTGGCAGCTTGTACAGGCTTGTAGAGTATGCTGTGACAAGAGGAGAGCTACTGTGAAGCATCAGACAAGTAGTATAAGTCGTGGGTGAATGTTGGTGAGCAACAGTTGCAAAGATATTTGGTGGTCACCAAGAGGGATACAACAGGTTATCGGATGTTCACATAAGGAAGCTTTAGGCATAGAACGTGAGATGATTTCATGACAAGATGGTGTACACCAAGGTAGGATGCGTATTTCTTTTCTATGAAGGTTTTGGTTCATGGCAGTAGAGACACTATAGGGAGGTGCGGCAGAACTCATTAGCTTAAGCATTAGACAAAGGAAGCCACAAAGGACACATTTGAGCACTATTGCGTAAGGTGAAAATGACATGGGCACTTGGTTCAAGGGGGTGCAACATCTTCTTTGTGAAAGTGAAGTGTGATACGAAAACCAGGGCATCTAGGTTGGAGGGTGTTCATAACATTTACCCAATATGGATGGAGGGAGTGATTGTTAAGATTAGTCCACCTATATGATGAAAGTATGTCCCATACAATTATTAGGTTGGTTTACACATATATTTGGGTTGGGATAATAGAGTTTGAAATCTATTAATATTTTGACTACCTGATTATTTGGAACAGGAATTCTCATCGGTAGACTATTACAAATAGTCATGTGGACTATACAGTTTCTCTGAGAGAGATTGAGAGAGCAATTAGGGGATAAAATAGAGATGTAAAGGGTGAGAGAAAAAATATCACGGGCACTTGGGTGAGCAAGCACTCAATTACTCTTGAGCATGGATTCAGGTAGTGGTATGGGTTTTGAGTGTTTTGGCCATCTCACATGTATTCTCTATTTTATTATAATGGAAGCTCTCTCTCTTGTCGATGCCGACAATTTGGGCCAAACCACGTAAATTTGTGTGTGATTATTTTTTCTCTCTTTGGTGTGTGCGTGGGTGTGCTGTCGTTTACGTTGGTGATGTAGTATAAATCCCATCAATATAAGCACCGTATTTCATATTTTTGTTGTAAATGTCATTTTTTTAAGTAAGAGTTAAGACAATTTGTGGTTCAAAATAAAATTATGTTTTTTACGGTAGTGTTACGTATTCTTGTTGTAAGGTTACATATCTTTTTATCCAAATATCTTCTTAGCCCAAAATATATCAAATTACCATAAAATACGTAACATAATTACAAAACTACGTAACTTATTGTCGTAATGTCTACCAGAAAAATATATAACTAAGGGTTTATACCATAGAATTTTCTCTTTTTATTGATATATTTTTAATACAACATATCCAACAACTAATAATATTACATCAATTAATTTATTCATTTCATTTTAATACATTTTTTTTATTAAATTAAAGGCATTAAAGTTTTTTTTTGAAAAATTAATGTTTTTGATTTTTAATTTTCATAATAAGTTGCCACACCCAAACCCAGACCCAAACCCACACCCACACTGATGTTATTTGTATGTTTGATTTTTATTTAAACATTAATATTCATTAACCAATCGATTACAAAAATTAATAAAATTATAAAAAGCTAGTAATACCTACTTGATTATAAGTCTAAATCAGTATGGGCCCTATTTAAAAGTGTTTTGTAATTGAAGTTTTTAATGTTGTGTTTGTTTGGGTGATTTAGGGAGAGATTTAGAAATGGAAAAGGGAAAAAAGTGCGTGAAACTAGGTAAAATATAAGTATATTTTATTCTCATTTCACCTCACTTTTCTCTTTTCTTTTCCAAATCTATTTCCAAATCTCCCAACCAAATACAATATAAGTGTACAAATTTTGAAAGTATATACTTTCGTTTTTTCTTTCGAATTAACCTTTAGCTCCATTAGTTTTAAGTCGTTACTTACCCCAGCACAAAGAAACAAAGAAAATAGTGACGATCATTCAAAACAAGAATGAGCATTTGAAGCATTGTGAAGTAGGGACTACATTAATATATATAAGAGTTTTTTTTTTTTGATTTTATTTATTTATTTATTTTTAACCTATAATTCTTTGTCTTTTCTTCAGTTCACATGTAAGGTTGATTTTTAAAAACAAAATTTGTCCTCACCTCGATTCCTGTACCGCATGATTCACACTAACCTACCATTACAAACCTTGTCTAATTTGGTGGAAGAATAGTATTAGGAGCACAGGTATCAAATATAGAGAATGGGATACACATATCTCATATGAGATGAGATACTTTCAATCTGTTCAAATTCATTAAAGTTTACAATTTCTTGTTTGTATTCTTTACTCACTATGAGCTCTTTTTTTTTTTTTTTTTGATCGTTGTATTTGGTTGGGGGATTTGAGAAGGGATTTGGAAAAGAAAAATGAAACGGTGTGTGAAACTAACACTCTATTTGGTTAGGAAATTTGGGAAGAAATTTGGAAAGGAAAAGAAAAAAGATGTATGAAAGTAGGTAAAATATAAATATATTTTATTCACATTTCACCTACATTTTAATTTTCCCTTTTCAAATTCATTTCCAAATCCTCCAATCAAACACGAGCAAGGATCCTCTCCTTACCTTCTCTACTTGTCTTCCTTTTTGCAATGGTCAAGATTCATCTTAAGAGAATTCAATGGTTCAGATCATTCCAAAAAAATTACTTTTAAATTTTTTTTTAATAAAGTGATCTGAGCCATTAGATTATCTTTAGATGAATCTTAACCGTTGCAAGGAGGGAGTTAAGAAGAGAATGCAAGGAGAGAATCCTTGCTCAACAAACACAGCGTAAGTGAAATGTAGGTATATTTACTTCACATTTCACTTACATTTTCCCTTTTCCTTTCCAAAACCCTTACTAAATCCCCCAACTTAGGAAATTTGAAGTTCTGGCAAGCAAAGAATTAAGAGATTTTTATTCTCTTCAACTTCACACATTCTCTTGCTTCAGAAGTTAGAAATCATAAAATATCTCACACATGGACAAAACTTTGACATTTGTCCTGGAACGCCGACAATCCAATCTTCCTTCCTTTGCTAAATTTTTTGCAAACAGATACCAATGTGGATGACTGACTTATCCATACCAGAAAGAATTGCATGAATGTTGGAAAATAATGGATTTTCGGCAACTTTAATTCGAAATTAAATGGGACCTAACCGTCGGGTGAGGTGGATTTGAGTGGTTTTTTATTCTCTTAAGTGAGAAGATTGCAATACAAAAATAATGAGCCGAAACCATTAAGTCATGAATAAGAATTGTCTTATAAAGTGGGCATCAATAAAGTTGGCCTTAAATTTGGACTTAGTCTTACTTTGGACTGGGTCTAGGCTTGTGCTTGTGCATATGCTGCTTTTGGTCTTAGACTCAAACTTGGACTAAATCTTGAGCTTAGGCTAAGCTATGTTATGTTGGCCTTAGCTTGTGCATGTGCTTGAGAATTGGGCTTGGATCGGGTTGTAACCCAACATTAATATCCATTTTATGACCCATCTAGTTGGTTTATTCAACCATCATTATATACATATTTATTCGTATATTTTAAGCGCATGGAAGGTTTAGACCTTTGTAACTCTCATCTTTTGATGATGGAGTTAATGACTATATTAGTGGCCATAGGTTTTCAATCTTTGTAACTCTAGCCCTAATGGTTATAGTTGATGGCCTTGGATAATGGCATTTGATGGCCCTATTGATGTATTGCCTTCATGGTTAGGGATTCCCCTACTTGTATAAATAGAGGCCTTTCCCCTCCAACTTAGTAAGAGTTTTGGAGAGATTTTTGCTGAAAAATGGAGATGGTGTTTTGGGATAAAAAGTTGGAGATGTTTTTTTTCCCTAAAGAAAATTTTTCCTATCTTCTTTTGCTAGCCCCTTCTTTGGTTCTTGTTAAAGAGAGTGCAACCATTGTCAAGTTCGTCGAAGCTATTCAAAAGGTGCTTCTACATTAGCTGGTTTCGACCGTCATATCTTGGGAGACAGACACTGGCGTACCTCCAGCACCCACCGGGAGGTGATAAATCTGTTTTAAGGAAACTGTGGTATCACACAGGCTTTAGTTTACATAATTTATCTTTTGTTTTTCAAAGTTTTAAATTTAAATATTTTTTCATATATTATTTTATATGTACATTTGAATCCATCTTGTAATTTGTTCCATGGTGTAATCTAGTTTATTCCCGTGTTTTTTTTTTCTATAGTTTATTGTATATTTCATTCTTTAATAATAAATAATAACGATAATAATAATTGTTTTGTCATTTCTATTTAATTCATTTTATATATATATATTTTTTGTATTTTTATGGAAAAATACCAACAATCTTAAAACAGATTCATTTTAGAGAATTTTTGAAAAAACAATTTAACTTTTATTTTAATTTATTCGAGTAACTCTTGGAATTAAAATTAATTTAATTGCCTAAAGTTATTGGATTGTTTTGATTTGTTTAGTTCTAATAATTTGTTCATGAAATTTATTTCATGTTACTTAAGTTGGTAGGAGTTTATAAAAATAAAATTTTCATTATGTATGATTCTTACTATTTTATTTAATTTGTTTGATTTTTTATTTTTTATTTTATTATTATTATTTTTTTACAGGTTCACCTAAGTGAGAAATGATGATATATAATATGAACAAATAAATAAATTGGACTACTAATTTTGTAACCTAAGCATGGATAAGAATTTTGGATCTTTATATTTTTGGACATATTTGTGAATTTAATTATTCACTTTATAGTTCAGGTTAATTTCGGATTTATTCCGTATGTTGCTTTGAAAGTTTGGTAACAATTTTCAATTTAATTTGATTAATTAAATTCTGGAAAAAAAAAAAACAAAAACAAAGAGTTGGATTTTTTTTTTGTTTTGAGAATTTCAAGAGATTCGACTAGTCGAGAGGTTTCCAACGATATAAAAATCTCCAAATAGGTTTGTTTTGGGAGAAAATTTAGCAAAACAGTTTCGGTTTTTCTAATATAATATTTATGTTGCATTATAAGGTGGATGGGTTCTGAGAGAGTATTAGTGCATGGTGGAATATTTTGCACTATAATGTCTTTACTTTGTATTCATTCTATTAATTAATTGTTGAATTGGTTGTGAGTTTTCCCGTGTCGTGATATGTATAATCAAGTGAATTACTCCAAACATTATTGTGCATTGTTGGAATTTAACTCTATTGTTTATAAAATTATTTGCTCATAGTTAGATTGTTGTAATGCTAGTGTTATGACCATAATGGTCTTATTTATGTAATTATTTCATAGCTATGAAACTAATGATATTCTTGAAACTATAATACATCTATAGCTACTTGAATTACATAATGTGAGCGATAGTTTCAATTACTTATGTAATATGCATTATATGAGTTATTGGTTTATTAACTCATTTTGTATCCAAGTGTGTATATAAATAGTGAGCATGGAGGTTTAGCGGCAAAATGGATAAAGTTTTGTACATATGTCCTTCACATTAAATAGAGCATTGAGTTTATTTTTTGTATTGTATTTTATACAAAGATAAGCTGGCAATCCGAAAGGATGGTTTCAAGTGGAGGAGTGTGTTCTTGGCTAAACAGACCATTTCAGATGCAGCCAAGAACTTTAATTTTGCAGATTTAGATAATTTCTAGTTGTCACAGTTGCATTTCCTTTTGTAGTAGTTTTAATTTCTAATTTGTAATAGTTTCACCATAGTGAAAGGAAATGGGGAAGGAAAGAAATTATAAACCTTCAGATTTAGAGAAAGTCTTTGGGATTAATTTTATTATTCCCAAAGGTTTCAAACCTTTGTGGTTAGAGAAAATCTTTGGGTTTAAATCTTTTTATTCCTAAAGTGGTAGTGACCCAAGTTTTGAGAAAGTCTTTGGTTATAATCTGATTATTTTCAAAGTGTTGTGGGAAAAGAAACCAAATTTTAGCATTAGCTAAAATATTTCTATTTTTTATTCAGAAATAATGGGCTCAGTTCCGGAAGTATCGTTTAACTTTTATGAGTGGCGTAATTCTGATAGCAATTTTTAATTGTTTATAAGTTTTGTAAACTTGGTTTGTTTTAACCTAGTTTATCTCTTGCAAAGCTTAATTCTAAATTTGTTTCTCACGAACTAGGCATCAACATGCTCTTGAAAGTTTTGTCTAACATTAACTGGGTCTTAAGTGGGACCGGTGTGACCCTTCCAGTCTTCATGGAAACTTTCCTGACCATGTTCGATTCTAGGGTAAGTGGTGAGATCAATTTTGAATTACATTTCAGACTTTTGGATTTTCTAGCGTTAAGTTTAGTTTCTGGAAAAACAGAATAGTGAAATTCTGTTGTGATTTTTCAGAAATGGCTTTAATAGGTGACAACATGAAATGTTGTTCCACCTGAAAACCTTAAACCTTGCGAGGTTCTTAAAGGAAGATCAAGTGTGATTAAAGGAAATCATAAGACTGCATGATGATATCTCTAAATCTATCAGAGGCAATTAGTATGTTATCATTGTGTCAATTATAGCATGTATGATTGCTATGTGACTTTGCTTGAAAGTAAAGATGAGACACCCCGGTAGGGTAGGTGAATATATTTTTCGAATTTTTAAATTTTAAATATATTCTTAAATTGGTGGCTCGTAGTATGTATAAGATCATTGATCATAGAGATAGAAAACTGTGGTTCTTAGGAGGTGTTAGACCACTTACTACACAGTTATGAGTTTGTGGTTCCTAGTAGTAAATAGATTATTGATTACATGTTAAGACATGATGGTTCCTAGTAGTAAAGAGGCTATTGATCATATGCCAAGATATGATGATTCTTAGTAATAAAAGTGACTACTGATCACATTTAAAACATTGTGGTTCATAGTAGTGGAAAGTTTACTAATCACATGATGAGAAATTAGTGATTCCTAGTAATAAGACTACTGGCCATGTTATGAAGTTCCAAATAGTAAACTATTGATCACTAGGTTTGTAATTCCAAATAGTAAGGCTATTGACTTCAGAGTGACATGTAGGACCAAATTTGTTTGGTGCCTTGAATTCGGAAGAGACTTAATTCGGTTGATGACGATCTGAGAATGTATTTTCTGTGATATGATTATGAGAGTCTCATAATTATTGTGACACAAGGAATTGTATGAAGACCCTGCATGAATTTTTGAAAAGGCTGAGCGCTTTTGTATAAATTCTACAAATGTGGGGATGACATGCAAAAAGTGACAATACCTAAACCCAAGTGAGTAGAATAGCCTTAAAAATCCGTTTACTTTGTGTTTAACAGTTATGCATAATATAGTAGTGCATATCGGTTTTATTGTGGATAAATCTGATATTAAAATTTACACAAGAATGCCATCATGGAATTAAGGAAATGATTTCATGAGAAAAAAAGATAAGCCTAGAAGATGTTAAAAGACTAGGACTTTAAAGTTCTTTTGTCTAATCTTCTTAAACCTATATGGTGGCTAGTAAGGCTAAAAGCTTCTTTGAAGCTGTGATTTCTCTAGCAATAAGTTATTAATTTAACTTTATCTTGCATAGGTAGTAAGCCTTGGGATGTAAGTGAATGGAAGCCAATGAGGCTGGCTTGTTATCAAAGGATACCGATTAAGAGAAGACATGGATTACTTTGATATGTGATTACCAGTTATGGTGAGTGTGATTGCAATTGTACGAAGCCTAGAGATACATCAAGATGGATGTTTAGATAGCTTTCCTATATGAAGATTTAGTTGAATAAGTCTTTATGGAACAACCTAAAGAGGTTTTTAACTTCAGGACAATGTGGGAAAGTCTGTAAGCTTGAGAAATCATTAGATGATTCGAAATAAACACCGGCATAAGAAATTTGACTACACTATGTTGCCAAGTGGGTTTTAAATAAACATGTATTGACAAATGTATGGATGTCAAAGACACTGACAAATAGATGTCATTTTGTGCCTGTACGATTGGTAATTATGAGAGGATGTTCAGAATTACCAAGAAGTTGTAACTCTAAGTTTGACATGAAAGATATAGCCTTGTAAATGTGATTCTATGTATTAAGATTACTAGAATATCTGGTAGTATTGTACTTTCTTAGTCTCGTTATGTTGATAAGATATTTGAGAAATTTAGTAAATCAGACACAAGTGTGTTAAGGACACCAGTAGACTTGAGTCTACATTTGGCCAAGAATAATGGTGAGAGTGTATTTCAACTAGAATATTCTCAGATCATTGGAAGTTTAAAGTATCTGATGAGGTGTACAAGGCCATGTATAGCCTACTCAGTAAGCAGGCTAAGTTGCCACACGAGTAATCCCAATGCCTATCTTTAGAAGGCGTTTGTGCAAGTGTTAACGTACTTACAATGAAGCCGGGATTTTGGGTTGCATAACACTTCATATCCAATTATACTTGAAGGGTACAAAGGCGCCTACTGGATATTTAATATAAAGACTACAAATCCAGTAGTGGATATGTTTTCTTTAACTGGAGCTGTAACCATGTCTTCGAGATCTTCCAAGCATATATGTATCATGAGAACGATGATGGAATTGGAATTCAGTTATTCAGATAAAGCTACTAAAGTAGCTTAATGGCTTTGTCGTTTTCGATATTCCATGTTGATCAAAACTTGTGCTAGTAATTTTGTATACTTTGCGACAACCAATCAAGTATTGGTAGGGCAGAAATGGAAGGTCTAGACATTTTCATCGAAGACATAGTTCCATATGACGATTACACTCGTTTGTTGTCACTATAGACTATATACAGTCTAAAGATGATATCACGGATCCGTTAACCAAAGGGTTAAATCGAGAGTTAGTAGGAAAGTCGTCGAAAGGAATGGGGTTAAGGCTTTTAGTGAATGTCACCAGAACGGAAAATCCAACCTAGTTGATTGGAGATCCCAAGATCTAGGTTCAAAGGGACAACCTAATTACGTGTAATGTATGAGTCACTGTGGAGGTAAATCCTCCTGCCCATTCCTTTATATAGTTATACCCTGTGGGGTGGGAGGATAAGCTGATGCTTTTAATGACCTAAGTGTTGTGAATAGTCAACCGTGGTATAACGAGATACCTTATGTAGATCACCTATGTGAGTGCGAAGTGGAGCCATTTCTTTAAGAATTGACGAGGCCGAATTCTTTAAAAACACTCTTTGGACCAGGCTAGTGTTCCAGGGCCAAACCAGACACACCAGTTAGAACAAGAACAATGATTAGAGTAACTCCTATGTCAGGTCTATTGACTCGGTTTACACAAACACAGAACAATTCAAGACATCACGTTCACTGGTCAGCCAGTAAATCCGATAAGCCTTCACTACGAAAGATTCAGGGCCAACAACTACATTTTCTAATGTAGGATTATTCTGTGTACTCTCTCTCCAAGTTTTTATTATTAAGCGTTGTCCGTGTTTATTTCTTCTGCCAATTTTATTTATGTGGGGGATTGTTGGAAAATAATTGTGAAGCCCTGAAAAATGTTTTCTCTTTAAAAACCCTAATATTTAAATTATTTTATTAAAGCCCTTAGTTACTTGAATTATTTCGAATCTTGTCGGTTAGCATTTTTTTTTGTCAAAATCGAAATATCCTAGCTGGATTAGGTTCCTTAGCCTAATTTAATTAAATTCTACATAAGTAAGGTTCCAATACATGAATTTAACTTTAAGCCCTCACTACTTTATTTAAATTCAAAATTTCCCCAAAACTGGTACATGTACCTTATACTATAAGTACCATCAATTAATTGAGATCTATATAAATATATACATTGAGGAATGTGCTCCTAGTACCTAGATTGATTTTCAAAAAAAAAAAAATGGCCCCATCACCCTTCCCAATGGCCGGCCACCCTAGAGAGAAGTGAGAAGCGAGAAGCCTATTTTCAAGATTTATAATCATGGTATTCTAGAAACCAAAAAAAAAAAAAAAAACTATTCAACTAGGAATTAACTAGGTGTTGCCTAATCCCAAGGTTAAGCTCCCTAATCACTCCTAATTCATTAAACTTCCCAAGGTTAAGCTCCCTAATCACTCCTAATTCATTGAACTCCAAGTAAATCCTACCTTGTCCATTCAATTCCAACTAGTGGGCTTCTATGTCCTTTTACACCAAATTTGCCTATAAATATCACCACTACCTAGCATGGCAAACACAAGCATCACACTCACACACACACTTTTGGCTAGAGGAGGGAAAGGAGAACAAGAGAGAAGTCTTGAGAGGAAGAGGAAGGGAGAAGAGAGCCACCTTGTTCAAAGCTTAGCAAGTAAGCCACAACACAACCTTCTCTTTCATTTTCCTTCTTCAAATACATGTTCCTAAGGGTTCTAAATATTGTTTTCAGATGTGTCATTGATATATGTTAGTTAGCAGGTTCTCATCATAAAAGAGATGAAAATTTTCCCTTAGTGGATCCCTTTTCCTATAAATCTTCTTGTTTTGGATGTTGTACCTTAGAATCTGTTTTTGCAGCCACTTTCAAAAATTCTACCAAAATGTATAAAATTATTCTGGACCTCTGTTTTATGTAAAAATCTTCCTTGAGGAGTTATCTTTCAACTAAAATTAGTTTTATAGAAAAACCATGAGCGGTTTGCAAGAAAATCAAATTTTCGTAACTATCGACAAATCTGGACAGTGCTGGAGTGTTTTCTAAATAACATAAAATCTAGAAAAGCTATCCCATTTCTGAAATATGTTCTGGAAGCTAGATTAGATTCTCTACGAACCATAATAAGACCGAGTCTGGTAAAAATGCTAAAATAGCCCTTCTATTCTAACCCTTATGTGATATCGAATTTGGAAATCTTGTTATGCATAGGTGTTTTATGCTCTTGTGTTCATGAAAATGTTTATTAGCGTATGATCATATCTTGGCATGATGTTGTACATATTATGGTTGTGTTCTTATTCTCCTTCATCTTAATGATGCATGCTTATGTGGATATTATTATCTTGTTAAGATTGGTTTAACCATGTTTTAAAACATTTAACTCAACGGGAAACTTAATTGGGATGGTATTGGGTTTTCGATCACTTGAGTAATGATGATAATGTGTGATGTGTGGATTGTTGGGATGCGTTCCCTACTTGGAAGTTAAAATCTTGCGCAAGTGGTTTTCGGAACCCTTGAACAGAGCGGTTGTATTTGGAGCCTAGGTGGTTTGGTGTGAGGAGGGATTTGGGCAAGGCCCATTATTACTATCTCTTTTGTGGCCCTGCGGTTGGCGCTACGCGGTATATAACCGATGATAGGCATCCGAGGGGGCATACCGAATAATCTGCGTCGAATTCTTGTGGTTGGGAGGACGAAATCTCTTTGGGGGATTTCTAGTTTACCAACATCTAACTTGTAACCCTTTGTTTATCTATTTTGAGTATCATGCTTTACTACTTGTTATATTTGAGATTGTGTATTGGATTGGAAAAAAAAGACGTGGTGTGTGTGTGTTTACTGGGCATTCAAAACTCACGGCATATCTTGCCAGGTGAAGAAGAGGAACTTATAGCTGGAGACGAAAAGCCTGACACCTTCGAAGATTTTGGCTATCTTAGTAAAGTTAGAAATTTCATTTTAATGTTTTGTAACACTCATGTGAAGATTTAAATTTTCTTGGGGTGTAATGTAACGGAACAAGCTTTTGAATTAAGGATATTCGTGGTTGTTATGTATTTATATTCAACGTATATGTATGAACCTTATCGTTACTTATGAGATCTTATGTCAATACCTTTTAAGATCTGTCAAAAGGGTAGTGCGCTGCCTAAGAAAGCCGGACTGTGTGATGTGTGGATTGTTGGGATGCGTTCCCTACTTGGAAGTTAAAATCTTGCGCAAGTGGTTTTCGGAACCCTTGAACAGAGCGGTTGTATTTGGAGCCTAGGTGGTTTGGTGTGAGGAGGGATTTGGGTAAGGCCCATTATTACTATCTCTTTTGTGGCCCTGCGGTTGGCGCTACGCGGTATATAACCGATGATAGGCATCCGAGGTTAGTTCTGCAACAAAGCAGCAAAAGAGGGGGCATACCGAATAATCTGCGTCGAATTCTTGTGGTTGGGAGGACGAAATCTCTTTGGGGGATTTCTAGTTTACCAACATCTAACTTGTAACCCTTTGTTTATCTATTTTGAGTATCATGCTTTACTACTTGTTATATTTGAGATTGTGTATTGGATTGGAAAAAAAAGACGTGGTGTGTGTGTGTTTACTGGGCATTCAAAACTCACGGCGTATCATGCCAGGCGAAGAAGAGGAACTTATAGCTGGAGACGAAAAGCCTGACACCTTCGAAGATTTTGGCTATCTTAGTAAAGTTAGAAATTTCATTTTAATGTTTTGTAACACTCATGTGAAGATTTAAATTTTCTTGGGATGTAATGTAACGGAACAAGCTTTTGAATTAAGGATATTCGTGGTTGTTATGTATTTATATTCAACGTATATGTATGAACCTTATCGTTACTTATGAGATCTTGTGTCAATACCTTTTAAGATCTGTCAAAAGGGTAGTGCGCTGCCTAAGAAAGCCGGACTTAGAAGGGAGGCTAATTTGACTCTTCCGGCGAACTGGGATTTTACTTGGTTATTGACCACAGGACTCATTCATGATTCTTCCTTGACTACAACCAATAGTGTAGAATCGGGGCGTCACAATATGGTATCAAAGCCTAGGTTCAACCCTTATCCATGCGTTTCGACCTACGGTTAGAGATTACCTTGCCTAGACTATGTTATATTATTACACTGCCTATTCTATCAACTAAACGACATCAAAAATAGAACCTTTCTTGACCTATTTTAGGGCATTTCTCCGAATTTCGAGCACACCAGCATCAACTCATGAGGACCTACTTCAGGAATGTGAAATGGTTTTAACATTGAGTGCGGCCTCACATCGCACAGTTGGGGGTACTATTAGTTCTACGCGCCTTCTATCGATTGTCGTACCCTCACCTTATATTCGTAACCTTTATTCAATGTCATCCTTTTCCAAGATTAAGTCTTGTCCATCTAGTCCTGTTTTATATACTACTATTTGTAAACTTGACCTCCTTTGACCCTTGATTATTTTATTTAGCCCAAGACTTCTTGTAAATAATTTCATGTTCTTTACTCGGTGATGAATCTTGGATATTCAATTTGAAACGCGGATGGCCAACGCAATTTCAAGTTAAATATCTAGTTTAGTCACTACATCTATAACCTTGATCACATTGAAGTTCGAAACCATAACATCATACCGTTCATCCATATTTCAGTTAATCCTGATGTTACCACCATAACTGCTACGTATTTCTCGTCTCCACTTCAATCCAATTTTGGGAATCTTGTAATTATTATTATGTATACATGAAGTTGTGCTGTGTGAACACCCTAGGATAATTAAACTCTAAGATTAGTAGCTTACCCATAAGGAATTGCCTTTGTAGTTTTTGACTTACGCCTCACCCCCACTCAAGGAAAAACAAATGGTGGACCATACTTCGAGACAAGTAATAACATGAGCTTGCAAGCAACAATAGAAATGTGGTACCAGGAAATTGAAACCTTAAGCATGGACTAGTAATTGTGGCTAAAATCCCGAACCCTATCAAGAATCAAATTTTGGAGGAGGTTCCGAAGCAAATGCCGAGGCATTAGGTGGGCAGAAGCCTTGGACGAACAAGACAGGATCGACCGGGCAGCAGCACCAGAAGAGTGGGGGAACTTAGAACGCCAAGACCAGTGGCAACCAGAAGGCAACTGGCAGAATCCTTGCCTTGCAAGAGGAAGAAGCAAACCTGTTTGTAATTGAGGGTAATTTAGTGCTATACAATTCTTGGGTGCATGTTTTATTTGATACTGGTGCATCACATTCTTTTATATCCTCTGCTTGTGCTAAGTCGTTAGAACTTACATGTGAACCTTTAGAAACTGCCTTAAATGTAATGTCACCTATGGGAGGATGCGTTCGGATAGGATTGATCTGTAAGGATTGTAAGATAGGAATGTTGAACCTAGACTTAACGTGCGACCTTTGTGTCATGGAAATGTCGGACTTCGATATCATTTTGGGCATGGACTGGTTGTCTGCCCACCGAGCAGTGATCAACTCTCATAAGAGGAAAGTGGTAGCTCACATGCAAGATGGAACTCGTTTCCAGTTTAAGGGGGATAGACAAGACCCCATGGCTTCAACAAAACGTAGGACGCAATGGTGCGATCAAATTGCGGGTAGGATAGCAAGTCTGATTTTAAATGGGGAGAGCCAAGGAGAATTAGAACTTCTGCGCATAGTATGTGAATATGCAGATGTATTTCCTAAGGAGTTACCAGGATTGCCACCAACCTCGGAAGTAGACTTGAGCATCGAGCTACAACCTGGAACTACCCCAATATCCATGGCCCCGTATCGTATGGCACCAGCAGAACTACGAGAATTTAAGACACAACTACAGGAATTGCTCGAGAGAGGATTCATTAGGCCAAGTATTTCTCCATGGGGAGCACCCGTGTTGTTTGCTAAAAAGAAAGATGGGTCGTTGAGGCTATGCATTGATTATCGTCAACTCAATTGAGTCACGATTAAAAACCGATACCCACTCCCAAGGAGTGATGACCTTTTTGATCAACTTAAAGGCTCAAGGTGCTTTTCAAAGATCGATCTCAGGTCAGGTTACCATCAACTACGAGTCAAGGAGGAGGATATACCAAAAACTACCTTTCGTACTTGATATGGCCACTATGAGTTTATAGTAATGCCCTTCGGACTAACCAATGCACTGGCAGTATTCATGAGTCCAATGAATAAGATCTTTAGACCATTCCTCGACTAGTTTGTAGTAGTGTTCATTGATGACATCTTGGTATATTCAAGGTCTGAAGAAGAGCATGAGCAACATTTAAGGACTGTCCTTTAAGTTCATAGGCATAATTGGTTATATGCCAAGGCAAGCAAATGTGAGTTCTGGTTTAATGAAGTAAAATTCTTAGGGCATGTAGTGTCGGAGAATGGGATTGCGGTGGATCTAACCAAGGTGGAGGCAATATTAGATTGGAGATAACCGAAGACCGTGTCAGAAATCTGCAGTTTCTTAGGATTGGCCGGTTATTACCGGAGGTTCATCCAAGATTTCTCCAAACTAGCTAAACCAATGACTCGTTTCACGCAAAAAGGAGTAAAGTATGAATGGGACGAAGCTTGCGAAAAATTCTTCCAAGAGCTAAAGAAGAGGTTAACTAGTGCGCCAATTTTGACCATCCTAGAACGAGAAGTGGGGTATACCCAAGGTGGAGGCAATATTAGATTGGAGATAACCGAAGACCGTGTCAGAAATCTGCAGTTTCTTAGGATTGGCCGGTTATTACCGGAGGGTCATCCAAGATTTCTCCAAACTAGCTAAACCAATGACTTGTTTGACGCAAAAAGGAGTAAAGTATGAATGGGACGAAGCTTGCGAAAAATTCTTCCAAGAGCTAAATAAGAGGTTAACTAGTGCGCCAATTTTGACCATCCCAGAACGAGAAGTGGGGTATACTATGTATTGCAACGCGTCTAAGGAAGGGTTAGGGTGCGTGCTCATGCAAAATGGAAAGGTAGTCACGTATGGATCCAGGCAATTGAAACCTCATGAGCGTAACTACCCAACACATGACTTGGAGTTAGTAGCCGTAGTTTTTTCCCTAAAGCAATGGCGACATTACCTGTATGGGGAACAATTTGAGATTTTCACAAGAGTTTGAAGTATCTATTTACACAGAAGACTTCAACTTGAGACAAAGATGATGGATGAAGTATCTTGAGGATTTCCAATTCACTCTCTCATATCATCTTGGTAAAGCCAATGTAGTAGTAGATGCTCTCAGTCACAAGGGCAGAGGGATGATGGCTAGAATTTCTGTCAAAGAATGGGATATGGTTAAGACCCTCAATGAATTCAAGATCCAAATAGAATCTCAAGATACAAAAGCATATCTTAGTGCACAGAAGGTGATGCCTAAGTTGATGAATGAGATCATGGAGGCCGAAAAGCACGATCAAGAGGTAGCCTATATCAAGGGACGTCTGGAATCAGGAGAACCCATGCTCAATTGGGTAATTCACCCTGATGGGAGTTTAAGATACCACGGTAGATTGTTTGTACCAAGTGACGAGCTGCTTAGAGAAAAGGCACTTAAGGAATGCCATCATTCTGCATTTGCGGTACATCCAGGAGGGACTAAAATGTACCAAGATTTGAAGAGGCAGTATTGGTGGAGTGGAATGAAGAAAGAAGTGGCTAAATTTGTAGCAAAATGTCTAACATGCCAACAAGTGAAGGCGGAACATCAAAAATCAGGGGGAATGCTGCAACCTCCACCAATAGCCGAAAAGAAGTGGGAGTATGTGACGATGGATTTTGTGACAAGGTTTCCTAAGTCACCTAAAGGACGCGATGCTAAATGGGTAATAGTGGATCGCCTCACCAAGTCAGCACATTTCTTACCCTATAAGATGACCGACACTTTAGAGTCTATGTATAGGCTTTACATCGGGGAGATCATTCGGCTACATGGAATTCCGGTGTCTATTGTGTTAGATCGTGATCCACGGTTCACCTGTCGATTTTGGGAAAGCCTGCAGGAAGCTCTTGGTACGGAGTTGTGTTTTAGCACCGCCTTTCACCCGCAAACAGATGGACAATCTGAACGCACCACCCAGACACTCGAAGATATGTTGAGAGCTTGCGCAATGGATTTTCAAGGAAGTTGGGAACGACACCGACCTTTAATTGAATTCGCCTATAACAACAGCTTTCAAGCTAGCATCGGTATGGCACCTTTTGAAGCATTATATGAACGACCTTGTAGATTGCCGATTTGTTGGACAGAAGTGGGCGATGCAAATCTGATAAGACCTGAACTTGTTCTAGAAACTACTGAGAAGGTCAAATTGATCAGACAACGATTAAAGACTACTCAAGACCGTCAAAAGAATTACGCAGATAGAAGAAGAACGCCATTGATGTTTGAAGCAGGTAGCCACGTGTTCCTAAAGGTGCAACCTAGGCGTGGAGTCATACGTTTCGGGAAAAAGAGAAAACTGTAGCCACGTGTTCCTAAAGGTGCAACCTAGGCATGGAGTCGTACATTTCGGGAAAAAAAGAAAACTGTCACCATGATATATTGGGCCTTTTGAGGTATTAGAAAGAGTGGGTGAAGTAGCATATATACTAGCTCTACCTCCGCAGTTAGCAGGGATACACGACGTCTTCCATGTATCTATGTTGAGAAAATACATCGCCAACTCATCACACGTCCTCAAATGGGAAGAAATCAGTCTCGACAAAGATGTTACATTTAAAGAAGGACCGGTAACAATACAGGATAGCCGAGAGAAGAACCTTAGAGGCAAAACGGTTCACTTGGTAAAAGTGGTATGGCGTCATCGGGGAATTGAGGAATCTACTTGGGAACGCCAGGATTGGGTGAAGACAAACTGCCCCGAACTTTTCGAAGGCAGTATGTAGTTGAATTTCGGGGACGAAATTGTTTTAAGGGGGATAGGTTGTGAAGCCCCTGAAAAATGTTTTTTCTTTAAAAACCCTAATGTTTAAATTATTTTATTAAAGCCCTTAGTTACTTGAATTATTTTGAATCTCGTCGGTTAGCATTTTTTTTTTATCAAAACCGGAATATCCTAGCTGGATTAGGTTCCTTAGTCTAATTTAATTAAATTCTACATAAGTAAGGTTCCAATACTTGAATTTAACTTCAAGCCCTCACTTCTTTATTTAAATTCAAAATTCCCCAAAACTGGTACATGTACCTTATACTATAAGTACCATCAATTAATTGAGATCTACATAAATATATACATTGAGGAATGTGCTCCTAGTACCTAGATTGATTTTAAAAAAAAAATGGCCCCATCACCCTTCCCAATGGCCGGCCACCCTAGAGAGAAGTGAGAAGTGAGAAGCCTATTTTCAAGATTTATAATCATGGTATTCTAGAAACCAAAAAAAAAACTATTCAACTAGGAATTACCTAAGTGTTGCCTAATCCCACGGTTAAGCTCCCTAATCACTCCTAATTCATTGAACTTCCCAAGGTTAAGGTCCCTAATCACTCCTAGTTCATTGAACTCCAAGTAAATCCTACCTTGTCCATTCAATTCCAACTAGTGGGCTTCTATGTCTTTTTACACCAAATTTGCCTATAAATATCGCCACTACCTAGCATGACAAACACAAGCATCACACTCACACACACACTTTCAGCTAGAGGAGGGGAAGGAGAACAAGAGAGAAGTCTTGAGAGGAAGAGGAAAGGAGAAGAGAGGCACCTTGTTCAAAGCTTAGCAAGTAAGCCACAACACAACCTTCTCTTTCATTTTCCTTTTTCAAATACATGTTCTTAAGGGTTCTAAATATTGTTTTCAGATGTGTCATTGATATATGTTAGTTAGCATGTTTTCATTATAAAAGAGACGAAAATTTTCCCTTAGTGGATCCCTTTCCCTATAATTCTTCTTGTTTTGGATATTGTACCTTAGAATCTGTTTTTGCAGCCACTTTCAAAAATTGTAGCAAAATGTATAAAATTATTCTGGACCTTTATTTTATATCAAAATCTTCCTTAAGGAGTTATCTTTCAACTAAAATTAGTTTTATGGAAAAACCGTGAGCGGTTTGCAAGAAAATCAAATTTTCGTAACTATCGACGAATCTGGACAATGCTGGAGTGTTTTCGAAATAACTTAAAATCTAGAAAAGCTATCCCATTTCCGAAATATGTTCTGGAAACTAGATTAGATTCTCTACGAACCATAGGAAGGCCGAGTCCGGTAAAAATTCTAAAATAGCCCTTCTATTCTAACCCTTATGTGATATCGAATCTGGAAATCTTGTTATGCATAGGTGTTTTATGCTCTTGTGTTCATGAAAATGTTTATTAGCGTATGATCATATCTTGGCATGATGTTGTACATATTATGGTTGTGTCCTTATTCTCCTTCATCTTAATGATGCATACTTATGTAGATATTATTATCTTGTTAAGATTGGTTTAACCTTGTTTTAAAACATTTAACTCAACGGGAAACTTAATTGGGATGGTATTGGGTTTTCGATCATTTGAGTAATGATGATAATGTGTGATGTGTGGATTGTTGGGATGCGTTCCCTACTTGGAAGTTAAAGTCTTGCGCAAGTGGTTTTCGGAATCCTTGAACAGAGCGGTTGTATTCGGACCCTAGGTGGTTTGGTGTGAGGAGGGATTTGGGCAAGGCCCATTATTACCGTCTCTTTTGAGGCCCTGCAGTTGG